>VCII01000201.1:0-600000 GCA_006030095.1 Triplophysa siluroides | reverse complement strand
TCCGTTTTTCCACTCTCTTGCTCGCCGCCTCGGGTCTTGTAGGTGCTAGACGGGAAGACATTTAATCGGCCGAATCGAGCTTTCATATCTATTACAAAAATCAAATAATGCACCATGATTTACTCCCCCTAGCAACCAAGGCGCAGAGCCATAGCAACTGGCATAGCCCGGGGCGTTGGGTTTAATCAGGTTGAAAATATTTCAATTATTGTGTTGGTTTTGAGTGTGTGCGGTTGTGTGTGTGTGACCTAACTTGGGAACATTCTGATTTAACAGGTAGGAGAAATAGTGTGGTAAGAGGAAATGGATTCGGTGGCTTTATACTTTCAATATCTGTGTGTGTTTGAGCGTGTATGTGTCGGATTGGTGACATTTGCTTCTTGGTGTTTGTGACAAAATCTGTGGACAAAACATCAAAAGGTTTCCAGGTGATTCTAAATAAGCCATTTCTCTCTTTCTCTCTCTCTCTCTCTCTCTCTCTCTCACTCACTCTCTCCACCTGTTTATCTCTATCTTTGTCTCTCTTTCTCTTTGTTGTTTAGTGTTAAATATTCACGTAGCTCGTTCACAGTCTCTGGAAGATGCATCAACTCCCATTTAGCACTTGAGCGTTTAGGGAAATAACATTCAAAACCTGGAAGCCTTTAGGGACCAAACACAACTCACAAAGATAACGCATATAAAATGTGTGAGGACATACGTGTGCTGGTGTATTGGAAGCGAAGCGGTGTGATGTCTTTGGTAGGTTGCGCAGTAAATGAGCTATGGCTGTTATTACTGTGTCTGCTCAACCTAGCTGCCTGGGCAGAGTTCAGCCTAACATTAGTCACGCCTAATTCTGGGAGCCGATGTACTGCTTTGCCTAGAAGGCCAATAGTGCTGAATGATAAGTACTACTTGTACATTGAGAGCTGTGCTATAGAAAGGGTGACTGTATGGTTTTGCGCACTTGGCTGGCTTTAAAAACGTGTTCTCGGTGGTACTGTACATCAGCATTCCCAAAATCCCACATCCCATCTTTAGTGATTGTATGTGTATATGTGTCGTCCTTGTAAACCCTACCTTGTGGTCCAATTTTTGGTCCCCTCCATTTTTTTATTTTTTACATTATGTATGTGTGTTGTTTTTATATCCCGATGGGGACCTAAACCTGAAAACACACCAAACCACACTCATTGGGACTCCCCATGGGCAAAAAGGCGTATGAATTGTACAGAACAATATTTTTTGAAAATCTAAAAATGGAAAACGTTTTCTACGATCTTTAGGTTAAGGGGTAGGGAATAAAATATACAGTTTGTGCAGTATAAAAATCATTACGCCTATGGACTGTCCCCACGGAGATAATAAACCAGACATGTGTGTGTGTATGTGTGTACTGGTATTCATCACTGTGTGGGGACCTAATGTCCGGATTAAGGTGGTCCGGGGCCCCCAGGCTGCTCTTTGGGTGAGGACCCCCATAGGTGGCTTTCACTCTTGCAGTTTAGTTCGGAACGGGGCGCGTTCCCTGAAGATCTTAGCTTTTAGCAAACACTGCACATGTGCTTTAGCCGATTACAATGTATTTACTTCAATAAAAGTACCAATGATGGATACATGATGCGCTAACTGCTTTAACAGCTACAGTAAGGATCCCGCTGCAGTTGTTTCAACCGCAGCACAGATGTAAGCCAATGCGAGCCGCCAGTCCTCCTGCTGCTATCTTGGTCACGTTGTTCTTTTAGCATTTGTATTTTCTGTTCTTGTGCTCCACTATTGTACTTTCTTTCAGACATTTTGCCGCTATGTCGTAGCAATAGCACTGACGTAAATGAAAATGATTGACATGATTTCACCAGCGGCCGATTGGACAGATGTGACCCAAATGTAGGCTTAGGGGATAGCATGTATCATAAGCCTGATATAAAATCAATGGAACAGTCGCGATTTCTTTAAGACTGCAAGGGAAGCTCAGCTTCCCCTATAATTGTCAAAAAATGAATGGTCAAATATATGTACTATTATGTTAACATTTTATTGACTAAAAATGCGTTAAACAAGTTCATCTCGAACGAAAACAATTTCGTTCAGAATCAGCTACTTAGGTCGGCTGACTCGATTTCCTTCTCATTCATTCCCGTAGCGTACAGTGCATTACTCTGTTGAAGCCCAGCGTCCATTGACTTCAATGGGGCTGCTTTAAACAGTTTTTTTCAGTGCTTAGAAACAAGACGGTCATTGGATAATGCTGCGATTATGTCCCGCCCACGGACGCTCAGCGTCTCTGGGATGAATGGAGGAGTGGGCTGGCCCGGACTCCGAGCGTCTGCGTGATGATTGGAGGGTCTGTCATCTCTTTTTAATCCACTTTTATGTCCTAAAACGCTCGTTTTTTGGGGTCGACAGCTTATAAAAACGTATTTCTTGTTTTTTTTTTAGCTTGTTTGCTATACACATTGTCACATATCAGCTTTTAGACATTTTTTTTTTTTTTTATAAATCATAAATGACAAGGAGGCGGCAGCTTCTCGCAATGCAAAGAGACGGTTGGTGTGGGCGTGGTCTTCAGATTATGACGCGTATCACTCTGTGTCTCCATTTCCAACTCAGTCCCATCGCGGATTTTGCATGTGTAGTCGAAAGACAAACTGCTGCAACCTTCATCGTATATTTCACACAATTTCACACCACATTCATTGTTTCAGTTTAACATAATTCCCACATTTCCTCCCGTTGAGTTAAATATATATATATATATATATATTAGATCGTTTGTTCATTAATTCATATAGTCTGAACTAGCCAGCTAGCAAACTGCACACGTAGGGTAAAAACTGGAACGTAGGGCAGAATTTACATATAAATAAATGGACAATTTTTATGATTTAGGCCGAAAATGAGCTTCCCCTCTTTAAAAGATCAGCAGCCGCCACTGCAATGGAAGTCTATGGAATGTCCCCATAAAACATGGAAACCTGTGTGTGTGTGGGTAGGGTAAACCCTACGGTATGGGGACAAAATGTCCCCACAAAGATGGCAATAACCAAAGTCCTTGTCCTTGTGGGGACATTTTTTGGTCCCCATGAGGAAACAAGCTTATAAATCATACAGAATTCACTGTTGTGAAGTTTTGTGTGATTATTAGGTGTAGGGAATATGATATACAGTATGTACAGTATAAAAACCATTGTGTCTATGAAATGTCCCCATAAAACATGGAAACCCATGCAAGTGCGCGTGTGTGTGCGTGCGCGTGTGTGTGTGAGAGACAGAGAGAGAGAGAGAGATGGAGTCATATTGTGAATTTATCATGAGAAGTCTATTAATGACTTCAGGTTTATTCATTTGTTTTTACTCAAGTAATTAATACTAATGACTTAATTAGACTGGAAGTTATTAATTAACACAGTAGTCATTCATTATTGAATGTAGTGAGTGAATCATTCATTTAGTGGCAGGTGAACGTTGTGTGTAGAACATCATGTTGAGAAGAATCATGACGGTTATTGGTATTTAGATGTCATTTTTAGCAGCTGAGTTCAACTGGATAAACAATGCTGAAATATACAGTCTCACATCACCAATGTGCAACAATATCATAAACATTGTTTATTATGTCTAGATTGTAACATTATGATACATAGAAAACGAGATGGTATTTCTGAACTAATGGTGGCTTGGCACAAGATAATTCTGCTGATTTTTCCGATCTTGTATGAAAATGTATTTATTGATGACTTGCTTGTCTGTCCCCGTTTGACCCAGTGCATTTTTTTGAATGTTTCTACCAAAGTTTATTGAAGACAGTGATTTGGAAAACAATCTCTTTTGTCCATGTGTTCCCCTAGCAGATAAAGGTTAAAAGAGAGAGAGAGAGAAGGAGAAAGCTTGAGGTAGAGAGCCTCACATCAAACCCTTTTTAATTGTAGGACACACTGTGCCTACTGGCCCGCACCAAAGAAAATGAAAACTGAAATACGATTTTTTCAAATAAAACAGTGGAAACGTTAGACGCTATTGAATTGAGCATACTGTATGAGCAACTCTGGCCTAAACCCCATGTGGACGCATCCATGTGTGCACTCATTTTCAAACGTTTATAATTTCTATATACAATGGTTTACAAATGCAGTATCCGTGAACATAAGACGTGTGCACATGAGCTGTCTCACCTTGCTCACCTGCAACTCAACATTAAAGATTTTAGGCAACCACTTCATCACAATGTTTAAGAGAGAATATTATTGATCAAGTCATTGATTCACTTTTAACCTTCTGTTCTTAAAATGAAAAGGATAATTCACCCAAAAATAACATTTCCGTCATTTACCCTCAAGTTGTACCAAACCTGTAGGAATTTCTTTGTTCTATTAGATGAAAAATAAGATATTTTGAAGAATGTGGGAAACCAAGGAGTTCTGAGGCACCATTTCCTACCATAGAAGTCCCACAGGTTTGGAATGGCATGAGGGTGAGTAAATGATGACAGACTTTTCATTTTCATGTGAACTGTCCCTTGAATACCTCAACATCCAAACTTTTGCAGTTTCCAGGTGAAACCAGTCAAATATTTGTAGTACCTAATATGTGTTTTGGGGCTCAGACGCATGTGCTCCAATGTTTGCCTTGCATTTACAATTACAAATTATTTTAAAAACTCAAGTCACTTTTTGTCATCAATTACACACACCTGTGGGTCTGATATCTCATTCAAGAACAGTAAACAACAGACTAAAGCTCTCTCTCTCTCTCTCTCTCTCTCTCTCTCTCTCTCTCTCTCAGCAGATGCTTGACTCATCTCTCCCTGCTGGTGCTGGCAGGCCTCTGTGTGGCCAGGGGGTCAGCATAGTCCAACCCAAAGTAAATAATTAGTGATACTGGCTGGAGCTCTTTGTCTGTGTATATGTGTGTACGTCCACGTGTGCGCGTGTGTGTGCGTGTCTTAATTTGGCTAAAGCTCGCGGCCGTGAAGAGAGATGTCATTATTTACGCCAGATTATGGTTGCCGGGTGCCACCAAGGGAGTCTGTTGCCCATTCCACCGGAAAGCAAGCTTAAGCTGTTTATTTACCATTCCTCACGAGTGTGTGTGTATGCGAGCGTGTGTGCGGAGGTTGGCATTTTTAATACGCCTCATCCTCCATTTAACAAGCACTTCAGTGCATTTAGAATGAAATTAAAACTAATTAATTGGGTTTCATGTAATTTTTTTCTTAATCATTGTTGTTTTTGCTGTATTGGGAATGCCCATTTAACAAGCAGACCTGTCTGTGCTAATCTGTAGGCCAAATCAAATTGACAACACCTTCCATATTTTATACTGTAAAATATACCTTGTTTTACTACTTTTGCTATCCTGTAAACAAAAAGCATTTAATTATGTCATTGTACTTTTTTTAGACAGAACGGATCATAAGTAGAATCGAGGGGATAGATGGCAAAGATAGAAAATATGGAAAAAATGATCATTAAAAAGATATCAAATTAAAGTTGCAGCTCTTAGGTCGTCTGGTGTTTTTTTTTGTAAATCATGAATGAATGCCATTTTATTTGCCAATGTTTTCACCAAATGCAATGCAAACATGTCTTTTTATTATTCGGTCTTATGACAAATACATTTTTTGTTTTATCACAGATGTTTCTCATGTGGTTTTGTGAATGATGTTGTTTGTGAGTTACTTGTACTTTAAAAGCAGTGCTCCTAATGTTAATTTCTCATCCTAACAATTGACCAACAGGTGACAATTTCTTCTCTTTCATCAGTGCATCATTTTTATCCTTTTTGCCCTATTCTGTATTCAAATTTTTCATCTCGATCTAACTCTTGACCCATTTAGATTCCCTTAACTTCGTACCCAGGTCATTACCACCACGGTCCCCTGCTGAAAGATGCCAGGCCAGGGGTATATGAGGGCATGTGTGTGTGGAAGATCTAGCCCAGCTGCTTTGCTCTACCCTGCCCTGGCACTCCCCTGGCACAAAATAAAGATAGCCGAGCCTCAGAGTGTGCCAATCTGCTACTTCTCCACATGGCTTATATGCAAACACCTCAACCAGTTTACAGATGACTGCTCCAACACCTTGCATGAGATTTTTTAAATCCATGTTTGGATTCCAATGGTCAGTTCATATAGCATTTCAATTATTTCAAGTGAACTGGTATACACAGGGTTAACCCCAGTGTGTGTGCGTGCCCACGAGTGATCATCTATTGGGTAATTGGAGAAGCTTATAATGAAACACTTTTGGTCAGGTGATAATAACAGAACAAGGCTGGAGAATCTGAGTGGCTGGTGTGAGGTCGTTACCAACACTAACATGTCCCACACAGAGGCGGGGTCATTTTAAAGAAATAGTTCTGTTTTACAGTAAATAAAAACGACTTTCGTTTTTGGCTTTTTTTTTAAATGATTTGATGAAGGATATAGAAGGCAATACATTCAGATCAGGGTATGTTTGGATGTGCGAAAACAGACACGTTTTGGGTGATATTTTATAATAACGAGATTTCATGAAATCGATTTTAAAACAAAATTACAATTCTGAACATTTAAATTCATGCCAACTTTTAATAAATGTTTGCTCAGCATCCCATTCAGCTCCTTAATTCAATTTTTACGATTTAACAGTCATGCCTTTTCCATTATTGTTCGACACACAAAAATTATTTCTTGTCGTTTATTGAATAAATAAAGGGTCACGGTACAAAAGTAGCCTATTGAATAGAAATATAATATTAATATTTTTGCGCATGCGTCTTTATCTTTTCTGCGATATAATGAACGTTTCTGTTTAGAGAGGAAAAAGTTTGAAGGCATCCCACAGTCTATTTGAATAACCATATTTTCCACTCTATTCCTCCCTTCACACGTGCAGAGTTTTTAACCTTACCCAACATGGCAGATTTATGAAGCGCTTCAGCAGAATAATTTAAAAATCTTACACACAAATGAGCTACTTGTGTGTCTGATACTGCTCACAATGTGAGGCTAATTCAACTATCTAAGCCCACATTCATACATAGACCTAAAGGCCACATCTAAATATGAAATGAAACATTCTTCAATTACCATTCGCACTGACCGGTAGATTATTTGTGACAGTTTAATATGATAGTCCGATTAAACAACGAGCCCATTCGTGTGCAAATATATGCGCATGAGACCATACGTGTTTGCGCGTTGATCTTGAATCGATTTGACACCTCAGGTTAAGGTAGATCTTATTTTTCACGCCGGTCGCAGGCTGTTGAAATAATCTGGTCTCATTAGAACTGGTCTAATTTATCCAGACTGTCAGTGACCCTGTATACCGCGGGTCCCGAATCAATCACCGGCCTTGAACGGTTAAACCTGAGCCCAAAACGCACTTGATTTATCTATCAAATTACCAAGGCGTAAAGACACGACCGAGGAAATTGCGCAAACCCCTCGAGCAGCGCACCTCATAAAAAGCATCCCTATATATGAGCACGACCGACAGACAGACATATGCTCAACAGAAGCACGTATAATCGCTCGATATAACATAGAGGTCAAATATGAATGTAACGGTGCTTTTGGTTCCACAAAGAACCTTTCAGATAAAAGTTCTCAAAAGAGCCACATGTAATAGTCTGAAGAACAATGTTCCAAGATCTTTTGTGCAAAAGAAAGGTTCTGACCTTTTATTACTAAAATTAACAATCCTTCATCTTTATTGTTTTTCATTTATATGTCGTAAAACCATAGTAACCATGTAACATTGTCTCACTACAGAAACAGAAATCAATCTAATTTACAGGTAATCAATATGCCAAAACCTGGTACTCCCCTGTTACTTTAATTAAACCATAGTTAATTTTCTTAAGGGTGTAAATGTTTACAATGTTTAAAACCTTTTAATAACCTTTGTTTTAGAGCATAGCAACTTGAAACCGAATGCGCTTATCCGATTGACGTTAATAATGAATTGTGCATATCGTGTTGTTTCTATTAAATGAAAACAGGAGATGTAATTAAACTTAACTTCATTAGCATAAATTAATCTTTTATTATTTTTGAGTATTTCCGACTTCATTGGCGTTAAAGCTTGGGTGTGTTGCAAGAAGACAACCCCGTTGCCCGGTGTCTGCGCGCGCGGCTCCAGGGTGGCAATCTCTCCCGGGAGAGAAGAGGAAATGAGATACGGAGATAGAGGGCTACGGGAGGTGGTAAATTAGCTGCCTGATCCGCACTCATTGGCGCATACACTTCCCCCATTAACTCGTCCTGACAGGAGCACTCTCGCTACCCCCCTCTCTCCGCATCTCCTCCGCTCTCCACCCGGGGCATGGCGGCCTTGTAGGTTTATCACGCGGAGAAATGAATGTATGATGATCAGTTAAATTGAAAATCAGCAGCCGGCTGTCAATGAGAAGCAACACCTTCGTAATTAGCAGGAGAAATTGCGGCGCGCGGACAGATAATAGCGTAAAAACAATTTGCACTCCTCCCTTCTCCGTTTATAATGAGTCTCGAGGCTCGAAATGAAAACTTTCTACTTCCTAAATCTATAAACCGAGTCATAATGCGTGCAAGAACAGGCAATCGCACCGGAGGACTGACCAGACGTGATCCCTGTAGTAGTATCATCAATTCATTTAGTATGAATCAATTCATTGTTTGTCTGAGTAAATTATGCCCACTCGTGCTTGCTGCATCCCTAGTGAGCTTGTGCATTAGATAATGGTTGCGGTTTAGACATTCAGCTCACATAGGCCTGTGCCACTGTGAAATATAGCCCATATTTCCTTTACACTCATATCTTCCACACTCATAAGTACACTAAAACATTCATGTTTCTCCTCGCTGAAGTAGCAGCACACTCCCCCTGGAGACGATTCTGCCTGTCTCATTACTTTTCCTATAAGCTCGGCCTCGTGCAGAGCAAACAGCAGTCACCGAAATAAGAAATTATGTAAATGTTATTAAGGCCGGTATAGATGTCATTCAAAGGGTAAGGCTCGAGCCTCTCCGTTTACTTTTCATTTATCTGCAAATATAGGGGCTCGCTGACGATGACCGGAGGGGTGTTGGTGGCGGTGCTACGTTTGTAAAATGCAGTCCATTTGTGCAGACTCTGTGTGTTGAGCAAAATGAAGAAAAGGGTTTAGACTCTACATTTACCCGGTTCTAACTCCTTGACGTGGACATTGCTTCCTCTCAATGCGTTCAAGGATTCACTTATGTCACTCTAATATTTTCCAGTGCAGATGCTCTGTGAGTTTTTGACCCTAGATAAACGCCATTAGAGTAAACTGGTCCGTGTGTATGTGTGTAGAGAGAGAGGGAGAAAGAGAGAGAGAGAGTTAGTGGGAGAGAAAAAGCGAGGGACTGTTCTATTACAGAGCGACACATGATCAATAGGCCGATAAGGCAGGAACATCAATGTACGCGACAGAACAATGAGGGATATCATCTCACATCTATCTTAATATTGCGCCCACGCGTGCCCTGACAGGCCCGCCTCATGAAAATTCCGCCCCACGAATCACCCGGCCTCGCCACACAATGCGTTCGCGATGCGCACACACGCACCCGAGCTCACGCGTACGCGCGCAGCTGCTTGGGCTATTATTTCCCCATTTCAATCTGACTCGCCAGCCTTTCATGCTAATTCTATTATTGTTGGAAGTTTATGTGATTTCATATCGCTGGAATCGGTAATGTATAATAACCCTTCAGGCTAACAGAAAAAAAACGTATCCTCCCAGCCGCCACCGGGAAAATAATTACTTTCATATCAAAACTCCACAGGAGCTGACCGGGTCCTACCGCCCGCGGCGTGAGACCTCATTTCAACTGGAGGTTTTGAATGAATGAATTTGTTAAAGCAATAAACACGAGCCTGCAGTACAGCCCCCCTCTCAAAACGATAAACAAAACAGAC
This sequence comes from Triplophysa siluroides, assembly GCA_006030095.1. Taxonomy (NCBI): domain Eukaryota; kingdom Metazoa; phylum Chordata; class Actinopteri; order Cypriniformes; family Nemacheilidae; genus Triplophysa; species Triplophysa siluroides. The sequence goes on along the minus strand of VCII01000201.1, from coordinate 590,110 downwards.
AGGCTTAGCACCGAGGTGGCAATAAAAGATCTTTCTTTCACAATATTTTTTTTATTATTATTACTTATCAAAATGTTACATATATAAATATCTTCGATACTTTATCATTTATACAGCGTTTGAGGATTTGTGTTGTTTTTGTATCCTGCTCATGGGCCAACTTGTTCCATCAAGTAAGCTGTTTTGCTGAATTGGAAACAGACATTAAAGCCAAAATAAAAAGGTCGACCTGAATAAAGAATATCCATTTCTGAAAAGTATAAAAACTAATTCAAACAGTTTTGTATACAAAAACGTGTCGTGGTCAGCTTTGGGTTTGTGACGGGTCAACTTTGCTCCACTGGTTAAATGTCAGTCCATGTCGACCTCGTCACCATCGGTTTTTGTGTCCGCAGAACTGCGTGTTTTGGCGTCCGAACTTTCGGACAGGTCGGACGAGGTGCTTTCTTTCTTGGTACAGTTTGTGACAGTGGATTCGGATTCGTTTGCAAACTCCTTTTGGGGTGAATTCGATTCAGCTAAACAATTCGTTTGCATTGGAGAGTTCTGACTTTCTTTTAGCAACTCACCGTCTGCCCCACTTGCGTCTTTACGCAGGTCATTGTTGTTTTTTGTAATGTGTCCAGACCCGTGCTGGTCTGGGTTTGAGGTGTCCACGATTGAACAGTTGTTTCCTGAATCCTGACTTGTTTTCATCGCTGTCTGTGGTACGATGAAACCCAACGGTTGAGTAATAGGATACAGAAGGAAATGGCCTTTACCGACCAGCGATCGCTGCGGCGGTAACTGAGAAAAATCCAGAAGAGTTTTCCTCCGGGGACTCGAGTCGGCTAGTAAACTCTCCACACTAAATGGGCTGAGTTTCTGAAGCGTGGAGGCCCGTGTGATGCCACTGGAACGACACAGGGCAGAGTTCCGTGTGGAGTCGGTGGGCTCAGCTGACTCCCTACCGGGGGATCTTTGATGCCGTATTTGGTCACAGGTGTGTTCTGTTGGCTGTCGGTGCGCGCTGGCCTGGGTTCCGCTGAACTGATTTGACTCGCTGTCTGTGCTCTGCGATACTCCGCTATCGCTGTCAGAACCGGGCGTATGGAAGAGCTCACCCGCTAAAAGCTTGTTCTGGGACTTGAGCAGTTTGCGTTCCTGTTTGCGCCTCTTCTTTTCCAAGCGCTCCAACTCCCGTCGTGCAATTTCCTCGGGGTCCATCGGTTCGCCGCTGCATGTGGTCGGTTGAGAGTTGTGCGCTGGTCGACCGGGGCCTTTTTTGGTGTTCTCCTTTTTGCGCCATTTTGCTCGTCGATTTTGGAACCACACCTATGAAGCAAATCATTTTTAATAGGCTGTGAGCATAGGCAAAAATCTAATAAAATGTATACAAAAATGAATCTGGCAAACACCTGAAATCAACATATAAAGCCTTATTGTATATTGTGTAATATTACCACGATATTATTTTGTCAATACAGTGTCTAAAAATCACAACATATCTTGTAATTAATACATAGTGAAGCACTTGTATTTATTCGATTCTGTTTATATTTTAAAAACAATATAAACATGCATAGGTTGACTATTGCAACCAAAAATATTTAGGCAGCAATTAATATTTTCTAACAAAATTATTACTTTCTGTAACCTGCATTTTTCTTCTATTGACATGAGAAAGGCTATACGACTGGGAAACGCTGTCATAATTTTCTATGGACTGTATGCACTTGCCCTAATTGTCAATTGATTCAATGTAATGGCTCACTCTCTCAATTTAGCTTGCCTCTTGCTTGGCTTATTTGGGCCTGTTCCCCTGAAGTTCATTTGGGCGCATATAAGCGCCAGGACAAATTTGGCCCGCGAGAGGCAGAGAGCAGCAGGCTCGCACCTCACACCCAGGCCCCTCACATGGCGACCGCCGTCTGTTCAGCGCTGATAACACCAGAGTTTACATCCACTAGCACACTAACATACAGCCATCGAGGCTATACAGGACAATAGCCGTGTATACACATTAAATGTTAATGTCGCGAAAATCTGTCAGTACACAAACCTAACGATAAAGCGCACTAATCTTCCTTAAGGAATACGAATAATGCAAAGCTAAGCCTTTGGCTCCCCAAAGAAGACTGTTTGACATCCAGTGTCGAGTTTCTACAAAAAGGAAAATGCAGACAAAGGCGGCATATCCAAAGATTACAGTAGTTAGGTTATCAACCCACTGACCTATATTTGTTTTGTAGGAGATTGCTAATATATATAATAATATTATACTTATATAAATCAAAGAAAATTACCAAACTGTGTTATAATAATCTGCTTATATAAGGCAGACGATACATATACGTTCAAATCTGCAGCATTATTTTATATAAACAGTTTTTATTGTGGTTTATTAATTCTTTATTGTGGTTCAATAATTATTATTTTAACATTAGCATTATTAAACAACATCGGTTTATCCTGCTGCCATAATAAGACTTCAAGCTTTGCATTTAAAATCTTAGTTCCCAATCTTAAGCAAGTAAAAACAAGTGCATTAAAAGCTTTAATAGCTGTCAATTATTTTTAATATCTGTTTGATAACTAATAGCCATCATCATAAAGATAAACAACCATAAAAACATAATTTACCTGAACACGTGACTCAACAAGGTCTAGACGTAGCGCGAGAGCCTCGCGCATGAACACGTCCGGATAATGGCTTTCGTTGAACGCTTTCTCTAGTTCCTCCAGCTGCCAGCCCGTAAAATTTGTACGCGTTCGCCTTCTTTTACAACCAGGGCTTTCCTTGTCGGGGTCTCCGGCATCTAGGACCACAGAGTCTGTGAGGACATGCACATCACATATGCACACTTGCAGTTCTGCTTGGAAATGTCTAGCCTACATGTCTATTTGTTGATAGAAACAACTCATACACATTGCATAGAATGCAAACGTGAATAATATAATAATTGTGGGAAAATAAAATGATATCATAAAATGTGTCACATGAATGCTTTGATTTTTTGGACAGCTAACTGTAAAGTATAAATCTGGTGATAGCTTGGATGCTTAAAAGATAGCTTGCTAAAATAAAACCAGAAGCAAGGGCTTTTCGATTATTTTACAAATTATTAACACTGTTTAGATAATGTGTTTTAATGATTTGTGCCCTTCTTTCTAATTTATAGATTTGACTTTAAATCGAGATTAACAAGCAAACTTCCCACGATTTTACCACAATAACAAAAAATACAAAGTCTTAAAACCAAAACAAAATGATCATGACATTTTATTACCAATAGTGTGATCGACCGTTTAAGTTTGTCTGCACATAATACATCTAAGAAAGCATATCTTAATTTTTAATACGACAGTGTAATGTCAAGGGAAAAATTAAGTTTCATATTCTTTCCGAGACGGGCCTATTTTTTTACCAGCAAACTCTTTACAATGCAAAATACGCAATTATTACTTTTACTATATTCAAACGAAAATATAATAATCGTTGTCTTACCGCTGAGTTTATATTGACTATCCCCGTTAACGCGACAACCAGATCCGAGTAACGGGTTTGAGTTTGCAACAGACGCCGAGCACGATCCGTTAAGTAATCCGTCTATGGAAAAGGGCACAGCGGCCGCTTGTAGCTGGTGTCCGGAGAGATCGTAAACATGGTGATGGCTGAGGTGGTAGGGGAAACCCATTCCAACCATGCCTCCCAAAGAGCCTCCAAACTGGGCATGAGGATGCTCGAGGATCCGGCTGTCCATCATTGTATCTCCGGATCAAGGAAGCGCGTCTGGCAAACAAGCTCCAACTCAGAGCGCACGCGGCAGCCGTGGAGCGGTGAGAGTGCACATGCTTTGCGCTCCCGAACGAGAAGTAAAGAGACCGAGTGAGGCGTATAGGTTTTTTGCTCTCTCCTACTTTGTAAACATCAACTCTCCCCTTGTCCAAATAACCAGCTCTCGCGCTGGGGAATTCGCGACCAATGGGGAACGTCGGTCGTCGGTGACGTCAGGCACACGACACAAAACGTTTTCCATATCGATTGCTAATTATACCTGACATCTACCTCAATAAACAATACCGGCGCTGTCACAACACGTCACGAGACATCACAACTAGAGGGAGGAGGCGAAACCGGCAGATGGATTGATTACTTACCAAATTCTACATAAACACACAGTGCTGTTTCAATGGCTAATTTCGATCCTATGACCACATTTGTGCTTTGGACGTTTGGTTGTTGGAACGCGTTGTTGTCAGGGTCGCCATTTGATCTTGTTCAATGAATGTCAGGATCTCTCTCTCAATGCGTAAAATGATGCCCTACTATTACGCAGAGGCATCGTGCCCGAATAGAGCGATCCTATAACGCACGAAGCATCATCACCCACCCTGTTGCGAGCTGTCAAGATGCATTTAAAACTACAAGCTCATCTGTGCTTCTCATATATAGAGAATATTAACTCATTTTAATTAATTATCTTAACTCCACAAAGGTGAAAAGATAAGCGAGACTAAGAATATTTGAAAAAAGAAATATGTTTTAACATACTTTTTGGCAGTGGTTTGATTATTGACGTGCAGAGTTCAGAAAACTGTGTTCACCTCTCCTATTCATCACTGTCACGTTTAAGCCATTCTGTGTATATAATCAATTATGCTTTTAGTCTACTGATCATATTCACAGATGGGAGTTGGCTGTAGGAGGATTTATTAATCCATTGTGCAAAGATTATGAGACGTAAAATAAATATATTATTGGCCTTATCAACCCGGGGACATGATCTTTTTTATAGATTGAGTAAAGCCGGTTAATATAATTTTCTGTGGTCGTGAAAGCAAATATAAGGGCTTTTAAATAAATCAGTATAGCAGGTTGTGTAAAGATTCGTTTATAGGCTATATATAGATAAATATGCACGTGATAGGCCTATAATGCTGGGTATATTAGAAAAATATTAAGTTAACAATAATATTGAATAATAAGTAGGCCTATGTCTCAAAGTAGCCCATGTATAGATCAAATATGCAGGTGCTATAATGTTGGGTAGATTTGAAAAAGAATAAGTTTACAATGATTTTGAATAACAAGTAGGCCTATGTCTCAAAGTAATGCAACTAAACATTTATTTACGTTCTTAGTGTGTCTATGACGGAGTTACGTGTCTGTTTTTTCTTTGGAAAATGTGTGTGTATGTAGATACACGTGTGAAACAGAGGCTTGGTTCTGAATACAGGATGGTAATCAGTCCTGTCCGTGTGTAAAGGACACGAGCCTTTCCTTCTCCCTGCTCTCCTCCTCCATTACCGGGAATTAATTCCACTTTATTTATCCAATTTCTCCAGCTGCCAGAATGTTAATTTGAGTTGAAATTTCTCACCACTCGCTCGCTCGCTCGCGCTGACCCTCAGTGGCACCCGCATGGCGTGTAGTAATAACCTAAATCTTTCAACAGAGAGGCACGATAATTGTTACCTTATTAGCATGCAAATTGTTTAATTAATATTATTAAGAAGAAGCATATAATCCGTTCGTCACTTGACCCTGCAGTCTGTTGGCTGGCCGCCTCTCTGCATTTCAATGTGTTCATTTCAAATCAGCACTTTCAAAAAGGGGCCTGTCTCGTTTTCAAAGCGCGTGTTTCCTGCGTGAGAGATTGTTTGATGCTTGGTTTGTATCTCTCTCCTCCACTTCTTATCCCTAAACATTTTATCATCTCGCATACAGAATTATGGAAATCGTTACAATATGTCCCTCCCCCACATTTAAGTCCCATAATTGGCTTCTTGTCGTTTGCTTTTTGTAAACCGGTCCCTGAAAGGACACCCCTCCACTTTTGAGCATGTTGGAGCCGCTAGACGCACGCTGCTCCTGCCCAGACAGCCCTTGACACGCGGCCCCTATGAAGCTGTACAAGGCGCCAGTGTGTATAATCCGGCCGTGTGACAGAGTAAATGCGCAATCTTTAATTAACTTGATAACAGGACGCACGCAAGCGAAGGGTTGTGTGAGTTTTTGCTCACTCATATCACACTTTCACTACTTAATCTGTACAGCCATAAAAATAAAATGTGTAAAACATATTTTTCTGGATTTATGTCCATGTACATGTAACACAATTTAAAAAACACCATGACCCACTGGAAAACAGTGCAGCACTTCTGATTCAAAGCTCGTGAAATGCTTTAAAACGTTAAAGTTAAATAATAATAAAAACAATTAGCTTAAAATGAGAGGTTTAAATAAAAATCAATATGGTTTTGAAGGTTTTAATTACTAAATTAACTTCATATGAGTTCATTTGTAGCTATCAAAACTGAGCTGCACATTATTCGATGTACCGATAATTAGAGTGTGAAACGTAAATTAATTGTTGAAAGTCATTTGATCCACAAACGGAAGCAATTAAAGAGTAAAACGATTTTCCCTTCTGTGTTTGTGTTTCACTCAAGCAGAGTTGGGTGTTTTAGTGGGAAAGTAGGCTATCCCACCAGGCACATTTCCCTCTAATCCCACTCAGCTAATCACGCAATTAAAACTTTTCTTTGCAATAATTATCTGCAATTGTTGAGCTGGCTGCAAAAAAGTGAAAGCGATTGATTGAGAGTTTTAAATCACTTCATTTCTAACTTAAAGTAAAAAAAAAACGTCTACATTTATTATTATTAATAATAATAATAATAATAATAATACATTTCAATTAAAACTGACTTATCGCCCTTTGTTAAAACGTGCTTAATATGCCAGAAATGTGCAATGCGTGACGGACCCTGAGCAGGGATTGTTAAATTGTAATAATCGAATCGAAGGTGCTTGTCGCTTCCCTGTGCCTCGCGCTGGCACGCACGGAAATAGAAGTCATTTACTTGCCTCCCGCGGGAAATCCATTGAACAGATTAGCATTTTCAAAATATAGTAATGATATCATTTGAGGAATGGTGACGCCAGTTTTTCTTCTGAGCCTTCGTGCGAGTCATTTGCATATTATTGCACAATTTTCATCGGTTAATCATATAAAAAAAGTGCGCATTAGTGTGTAAGTGTTGGCAAGTGCATGGGGTGAGGGCGTATCCACTCCTAAAACAAGTCGGGGATGAGCTAAACAAACCTGTAGGCTATGCAAACTTGCATTCGAGAAGATGAAGCAGACAGGTATCAGCTGATACAACAAACTTGAACTACAAATAAACTGGCACGTGAAAAAGAAACCATTGCTTTATCGCCACCCAGCGATGAAGTCTTGTACGTGTGTGATTTTGTAAACTGTGTACAGTATGTTGTCAGATCTTTATAATATTTGAAGATTTCAACTTATAAAACAGTCTGAAATCACAGGAAATTTGATTAGTTTTTTTATTCGATAGTTTATTGGTTTTGTATCGAACGCCTATTGATCATAACTGTATTTTTTATAATAGCAAGTGGACACAATAAAAGCACACTGGCCTTTAAGGGGTCAACAATACAATAACTGTAAGGTGTGACTTTTAGCCTTGGTTTAACCCTGTAAAATTGTAAAACAGCTATTGCAGAAATATTGTAAAACATATGTTTTTTAATATATGTCAGAAATGAACTTCCTCTTATTACAATGTGTTTTCAGCTGTCAGTAACTGTTGGTTATCGGTGGTGACAGAGCGCAGGGAGATTTGACAGATGCAAGTTTATCAGACAATTTAGAATTACGCATCTCTCTCTCTCTCGTCCAATCCCAACAAATACATCTTATACACACAACGTGACTCGTGTCATCCTCGTGGATATCAATCACGGTCCTGATGCACACTGACTGCGGTGGTTGGTGAGGGCCTTGAATAGTTAATATCTCTTTGTTATCCACGCTGTTCTAATCCCCCGGTGATTTGCGGGCTCACGTTGTTCAGATCTGGTACAATGAAGCATGGGAGGGGGTGCGTCAACTATTATTTCGGCCAGCGCGGCCATCTGCTGCGCGCAGGAAACCCAACACCCAAGAGACGCGCCAGCATACACACTGTAAACTAGCGAAGATGTTTTAATTAAGACGAGCCAGGTTAACTCAGCTTCTTAATGAATTGCCTTCATTGCCCTCCCCTTGTTGTCCAAAATAGATATCTTGTCCCACCCACTGTAAACAACGCTGTAAATAGACTTCTATTTAAGTCACGTATTATCCAAACAACGAAGCTTCAATATCGCATCAAGCATCAAGCTTCAATATCGGAAACTTATCCAATATTTTCTGAGATTTACTTATTTTTCACAGTTCCTCCCAAATGTCAATTTGAAGGTGCACCCCTCATAAAAGTTTCATAAAACAAGCATTTCTATAAATATTGGTCATGTAAGTTTGAACACGTTATGTTGTTATCCAACAATATTGTTTTAGTACATTGTCAGTTCATACACAATTAGAATAAAAGTGGAAATCTAATAGACTAAATACATAATTGTGTTTATGGAAAAAGTCTTTATTAGGCCACTCAATGGACGAATCTGCTATAGTTGTAGGCCTATATGTCAAAGCGCGCCCTTGTGGTAATTAAAGTCATTGCTTCATCGATAGTGCTACTTAAGTACGGTAAAAATGAACTTATTAAACGACGAACCCTGCAAAGATGCCCGGTAAAAAAGACACAAACTTCTTTTTGACAATTTTAAAATATTAAACTTATTATATTATACTATTATTGCAAATTCTTCACCCAAGTCCAAAATTATGTTTTACTAAGTTGGAGTAGTTTTTCTTTAACTATACCCACTGATGAATAAATGCGCCGCCTTACTCTTGTCTAACTAGTTAATTAAAAACAGCTCATGTTTGCTCAAGTTAATAAAGGACTAAATTATTCACTTTGGGGACCTGCGTCCCAGAGCGCTTTAAATCATCCCGGGACAATATTGTAACTCTCTCTCCGCTCTGATGAAACGCTGAGGGGTTCTGTCAGTGGTCGGAACCCCCTCCCCACCCTCCATCTGTCCCCCCTTTGTCCCCCATATAAAGCTTGTGTATTTTAGCCCATTGTCTTTCGCACATTTATTGACACCTTTTTTAATTCGGCGCTTCTGTCGGCCTTCTCTAGCCGCGGGGCGCCAATCTCTTCCGCTCCATTAGCTCATTGAAACAGGAGTCTGGTTAAACAAAAAGGATGCAATCTGATCCTCGTACTCTCTCTCTCTCTCAAAAAGCCATACACGTCTCTCTCGCACACCACGTGTTTTCGCGCCCTGTTTGTCAGCGAGACTGGCCTGTGCGTTCGCGAGCCAGCAGGGAGGGGGATCTTATTAGCATTAAAAGCCTACAGCGTGAAATTCATTTATAATTGCTAGAGAGAAAGAAAGAAAGAGAGAGAGAGAGAGAGAGAGAGATAGCGAAAACATATGCGTCCCGAATTACGTTTGAATAAGTTTGTGATATGTTAACATGGAATGGAATGCGACAGACGGCAATTATGACGCCTTTGTGACTGTCAAATTCGATTCATAAGAGGCTCGTACCTCGGTGAGCGCCGGTAGTAAAGAAGCTGAGGTGAATCTTAATGCAGCTAAAGAAAGACTTTGAGATTTTCAATAGAAGAAAATATAAAAATAAGGCCGTTAATCGAAATGGGCATGATGTGCTTTTTTCTACGAAATAAAAAAACTATATTAAACGGGAAAACACAGAAATTGCCAAACAGTATTTCCAGGAGTTTTTCTGACGACGCACGTGTCAAGGACTAACTTGGAGAACAAAATAAGCACTGAAATGAGGAGACACTGAAGGGTAGGTGATCCTAAATCGCCAGACCCTTTAAGGTGATCTTTTATGTCATTCATATTAGATTGGCCTATTAGAGGCACCGACACTGGTGATGATGTAGCAGGTGTGCAACCATCTGGCAGATACCCACTATCCTGCTCTCTCTCTCTCTCTCTCTCTCTCTCTCGCAATATTTGCAATACGCATGCAATCATACACTGAGAGCCAAATTATGATTGACTTAATCAATCAACACCGGGTTCTATTAAACATATTTTTGTTCGCTCACTTTCAAACAAAATTCCATAGGTTTTAATATGAATATATTATATAGCTAATATCTATTAACTTCGACTGGATTCTATTTCATTTATAAATAATATTTATCTGAACACATCTATGTTAATTATTATTAATTATAGTAATAATTTAAATCAAATAAAAGGCCGTTAATCGAAATGGATGTGCTTTTTTATACGAAATAAAAAACTATATTAAACGACAGACAACTGTCAAGTGCAATGGAGACTGGTGACACATTATATGAAGTACACATTATTTCATATATATATTCATATATAATATATTCAGGATATATTATGAAATAATATTGTAAAACACTAACTGCAAAACTATTTCACTTCCTCCTATGTAATCGTCATTCTGCACTGTATTTAGTCAGAAGAACAAGAGCCTAACATAGTGGCTTTCCTGTGGCTCAATGGTTAGACAAGGATATGGCTTCGATCCCAGGGGATTGCACATAGTCAGAAATAAATGTATAGTTCAATGCAATGTAAAAATGTTTGGATAAAAGCGTCAGCCAAATGCGTAAATGTAAATAACATGCAGAACAGCCCCTTTAACGTCTGTGTGTCATTAGCACAGACCTCATCTAAATTTGGCCTGACACCCACACCCTATAGGTCGATCAAACAAATTTACTTCAGTATTAGGAATTCTGCTGCCATCTATTGGTCACCTATGGTAGCACAGGCCAGAGACGTTTGTGTACCTAACAAATATTTATGCCATGTCAAGTCTCTTTCTTTCCTTGACTCGATCTAAATTATACTAACCTTTTGCTTCACGTCATAGAAGCCCATATCAAGGCATCTTTATCACGTTGGTTTATTCTTTTATTTTTTTAGTCTTATAATTTGACTGGAACCGTGCTTAAACAATGTGTCCTACAATTTTGGTGGAAACTGTGCGTAAGTGGAAATTGCTTGGGCAACGCACTGAAAAAGTGATAATTAGGGCTGCAAAATATATATTTTTAAATGATCGGACTATTGTGAATGCGCAAATCGCGATATGCGTGTGGCTATGGTTTGCAATTACTTAACCATATGGTAAAAATTATGATTAATCAAAGTTTCAAGTTGATTCAGATGGCAGAGCGACTGTGCCTGATGTGTGGAAGATGATCAATAACTAAAATAAATGTGAAACATGTATGTTGGTTGTATAATTTCTAGTTTTTAAATATATGTTGATATAGTTTAAATAGACCTAATGCATTAGCATTTTCGTCAATATCGCACAGCATTTCTGATGATAATACGTACAAATAAGAGGCTAAACATTACTGTCCATATTCTCACATTCAAAGTGTATATATATATTTGATTAACAGACTTTAGCTATCAGAATAACAGTATTTAGAGATACATATTTGTTAAATAAAGTGTCTAAATGAAATGCCCATTGGCTAGATTCAGGACCACGGACAGCACCATGGATTTTCTTTGGTACGCGCAAGCACTTTAGACAGTAAAAACTTTATTCCAAGTAAATAATAATAAATAATGATTAAGTCAGAATAATTTATATGATTCTATTCAACTACGTTATTATGCCACGCATGAACGTAGAACAAGACAGTAATGGCTTATAAGTTTATAACACCAACGCTTCAGTCGAACAGATATGAAATATGTAGGCTACCTTTAAAATTGATATTTACATTTGACCTGTAAGCATACCTCAGCAAAACCACAACAATGTCAACGTACATGAACATTTTTTGTTATTGTTTCTACTGCTACACTAAAGTCAGGCGCAGAATGATGACGACCGAACTGACTAGACAGCGGTCTGTCCAATGAGAGCGCCCATTTGTGATTTTGGAAATAGTTGTGGGCATAGAAATCGTTGAGGGTGTCCATTTCAGTGATAAAATCTGAATCTCAGGTCAAAATGTATGGCAACAAAAACAGCTAACAGTCAAGGCTAGATAACGCGTACTGACCACAAACCCGTACTGGATGCATCTAAACGGACTACATCCCAATTTTACTCTGGATTTCACAACAATAATATTAGACTGAGATGATAAATCGAAGTCTTCATGGCGAATGTTGACTGTCGGCGTGACGTCGGCTTCAGGACTCTTCAAGGGGCCGCAGTGATAGAATAAAACCGTTCGGCGTTCGCGAAGAGCCGTACAACACAGCACACCACCATTACATGACATGGATAAATATCAATCGGCGCTACGTTGCATTTCTACAGTGTTGCTATTGTCTTCTCCGAAACGCACGATTGTCCATTGCATAACCCGCAAAAACGCCGACTTCCTTTTCACGCGAGGAAAATGACACTGGTCTCTATTGGAGGGTTATAATTAATCGCACCTGTTTTGGGAAGACCGGTGGCATGCCTGCGTCCTGCGCAATGGCCGCACCGAGACGAATTCAACTGACCGCACTGTCCAGCAACGCACACTTCCCTCTTCCCACCGATCCTCCCGTCTCAGAAACCAATGACCAACCTGTCAAGATGGGTTTACTGGCACCGACGCCAGAGTCTGAACCTACATCACCGCCAGCTGAAACAAGACTGGTGCTCACACTGTTCGAGCCGGACGAGCAATGCTGCCCGGAGTTTAGCTACCCAGATCTTATCACCTCAAAGGTAGAGATGAGTGTACGTCTGTTCCATATGTGGTTTACTGTAAATGAAGGGTTTAAATAAGTATTGCGTCATGAAAGAGCTTGGTTTTAATGTTTTTGAAGCAAACTCCTGAGAAGAAATTGCAGACGGCAGATGAAGTGGTGGAAGACAGAGAGCGAAATGAATTGGAGGCACTTGCGAGAAAGTTTGAAGGGAAATATGTAAGTACCCAAATACTTCAGGTTGAGTATTCAGTTGTTGGGCTAAAGTAAAATAAAGAAAACTCTGTAAATGCAGATACACAATTGATATGAAATTACATTTTTTTACATTTTTAAATGTATAGTATAATGCTGGTTTCTGTATGTCGCTTTGGATAAAAGTGTCTGCCAAATGCATAAATGTAACTATAAAGATAGTGACAGTGGTCAATAAAGAGATGCATGCAAATCAGAATATTTCAACTCCTTTACTATGAAAATCCATCCTTGTTTTTTAGGGTGGATCTTGCAAAAAGAAAAAAGACAGAGTCCAGGATCTGGTGGATATAGGATTTGGTTACGATGAATCTGATTCATTCATTGATAATTCTGAAGCTGTGAGTCCTTTGCTCACAGAAAACATCTGGTTTAGATATTTTTTTTTTACGTGAATGTTGCACTCAAATAATTTATTCACCTGCTTCACGGCAGTATGATGAGCTGGTTCCAGCTTCCCTCACCACCAAATATGGCGGCTTCTACATCAACTCAGGAACTCTGCAGTTCCGGCCAGCATCTGAAGGGGGTCAGAAGAACGAGACAAGTGATTTTGACGACAATTTCAAACCCAAGGTGCGTAAATAATAATTCAAGACAATTTAATCGAAGCTCGATGGTTCCGACCAACACTGAACTAATTCACATGGGCTGCCATATCCAATATGAATAAGCTTATAATGTCCAGGGGCAATTTGTGTGATGTAAAATGTTTAATGCAAAATCGCACTATACCTTTGTCCAAAACTGTTAATTCATGGAAATCATACATTATTGTCTTATTTAATTTAAATCTCATCACAGAAACGTAAGATTAAGCAGGGAAAAGACAAGAAGATGGGTAAGAAAAAGAAAGTTGACATACTGGAAAAGAATGAAGACGATGTGGTCAAAAACAGGTTTGTTTTCTTTCTTTCTTACAATTAAACTTTCGCAGAGATGTACAGTATGTTGAAAACAAAGATTACTGTAGAAAAACATATTATTTTTCTTTGGATATTTACAGTTGAATGAGTCGTGTCATTGTTTCCTTTCATTCCAGCGCCCTGCAAGACGAGCCACCAGAAAAGATGAAGAAGAAAAGCAAAAAGCCTCTGAGCATCGATAAGATGCTGAAGAAGTTCCATAAGGAAAAACTTCAGCAGCTGCAAATGTTTAATGCTAGAGAGCGAGATCAAGCTCTCAATCACAGCTGTGCCCTCATGCAAGTGGAGGGTCAAGAACCGCCCATATCCGCTGACCCTCTTCTCACACTCATTGGTTCTGCCAGTGCTGACGATCTCCTTCAGGCGGTGAAGGCAGCTGAGCTGGACTTTGACTTGGACGGGCTCTTGGGGGAGCCGCAGAACGTCTGCTCTCCAAGCCAGGAAGAAATTGGAGAGGTTCTGGTAGCGCAGGTAACCACAAAAGCCCCCCGCTTTGCTTCCTGAGGGTCTTCCTCCTACTCTAGAGCAACGCATTCAAGAACTCACTCAGGTAGAGTGATGTATACTTTTAATGCAGGCAAGCTTTGGATGAAAATATATAAATATATATCAGAGGATTAGAAATGTGTTAAATTATTCTGGCATCATTTTGTTCTTTAGGCCGTCAAAAAAGTTGAAGGACAAAATAAGATTGAGGTTTTGTCTTATGAGCTCAACAATGTTTTCCTAGAGTGAGTTTACCTTATCCTTCTCCCCACTTTTTTAGAGACAGACTATTACATGAATGTCTACAAATTCTCCTCTCGTTTTATGTTCAGTGTGGAAGTGAGTGCTAGACAGCTTGGTGGCAAACTACGCTCCAGGATCTTCTCCTACTTGGCATCGCAGCTGTCTTGCAGCAAAGGAACTCTGGTTAAAAGAGCCAAAAAGCTTCACAATCTACAGCAGGTCTGTGATCTCGCAAATGCACAACACCGATGTATTGCAGACAACCCCTTAAACAACTTTTTTAGGTCTTTAGTAACTATACTCCACCCTCAACAAATAAGCATTTATTGACACTTGGAGGAATTTTTGTAATCTGGCAACCAGAATATCAAATGGGGATTCCTCCCCTGATTTGGCAACCACCTAGCAACACACATACAACCACCTATAACTTCTAGAAATACCACATAAAGTGGTGGTTTCCCAGACAGGGATTATTTTAAACCAGGACTAGGTCCAAGTTGAATTAGGACATTTAAGTAGTTTTTTACAAACATGTCTTACATAATAATACATCAGTGCCATTGTCATTGTGTTTTGTATGTCAGTCCAAGTTGTTTTCAGTTTGGACAGCTCCAACATTTATTTTAGTCTAGGATTAGTTTTATTAATCCCTGTCCGGGAAACCACCCCAAACCGTAAAAAATAAATTAACAAATACATGGCAACCATTCACAACACCTTAGCATTGTGGTGACAACTGCATTTGCAAACGCATTTCTTTACATAATTTTAATCTGATTTACTTAATATGTTTACTTACTTTTGTTTATTACTATTTATTTTTTCCCCTTACATTTTTACTTACTATTTTAAACTGAAATAGCATAGTAAGTAAATGAAGAGTTTATTTCCAAAATGAGATTACTCCGTTTTAAAAGTGCATTGGTTGGTTTGTTTTGATGTAGGCCATAATTACAAATAAAAAACAGCTAACTAACACAACAAAAACAAGATAACATAGCAAAAAACATGATTTTTGAAAATTTTAATTTAATTTTGGAAACAAACTCTTCAAATACCGTCTTTACAAATCTAATGTGCTTGCGTGTTTCTGGCCAGGATGGGAGGTTGAAAGAGCTCCTGCAGAAGCTAGAGAATGCGGTTGCCAGATCAATGCCAGAACAAATCATCCGTTTCCAGAGCCACTGCCAAGCTCATTCTGAAGCTCGAGCTGCCAAGTAATGAGCCACATTTAGTGATTAGATACAAACTGTTGTGATCCATGTTTCGCTAAACTTCATTTAATAGGACTGCCTGGCAAACACATGGTAACATGTCTGTTATGGATGCAACTTTTATTTGTTTAATTTAAAAAAATATATAAGAAAATGGTTGGGTTGCGTGTTTTAAGGCTGGAGGCCAACAAGGAGAAGGAGCAACGGGTGGCCGATGGCTCTGATGAGGAAGAAGAGGAGAGGAGTGGAAAACGGGTGTTCGGACCTCGGAAGAGATTTAGATGGAACGAAGAAATCAGGTTGGGTTTGCTTAAATAATACATGAATAAATCTATTTGACTAAAGATATTAAGACCTGATGGTAAATATCTGAGGCACCAATCTGTTACGCTTGCCTCTCTTTATCGCCACCTCTGTTTGAAACATAACATGATTTCAGATTGACATTTTCCACAAAATCGTACATGACCGCTCAAATTATAAATCAGCACTATTGCAAATCGTGTTACGGTAAGCAGAACATTTTGAGGAAGGATTTTAATATACTTGCTAAACTGTTTTTTATCAAAAATCATTTTATAAAATCTCACCTCATCTCTTTTTCTTTCAGGGAGTTACTCTGTGAGATTGTAAGTTTGAAGATGACCATCTATGACTTGGAGTCACCTGCATGTTCTAGTTTGGAGGAGTATCTCAAAATGTTCTTGGAGGCTGAGGTTAAACCTCTTTGGCCTAAAGGATGGATGCAATCCAGGTTAACAAAAAAATTAGGAATAAGGTTTTCAATTTACAAGTGATCTGTCACAATATTTCTTTGTTCTAGGTGTAGAATCGTTACATTAAAGCATTTTCTCAACAGGATTCTGCTTATAGAAACTCGAAAAGCACACGGTCACATTACTGGTGTTGTGTAAGTATGATTAAGACACATTTCTAACGGTCACCATGTTGTTTAAAACTGCAATATGTGACTTTACTTGTTTAAAAATGAATATAACGTAGTTGCGTAAATAAAAATATCCATATTGATAACTATCTCCTTACCTTAAAGAGTCAAAATAAAAAGTTTATAATGGTTTTTAATCTGAGCTGGTACAATTTTACAAGAATTGCCAGTTTGACATAATTTGATTTAAACCCACATAAAGTACGCAAAATAATCTGCTAAAAACATCAAATTACTTTTTTTGTTTGTTTTTGTTTCTGTTTCTATTCCAAACAGAAAAGGTGATATAGAGGCAGTTATGAAGTAATGAACTGCAGCTTTAACATTTAGCTAATTATTCTTAAAAGCTTAAACTAAAACCACAGAGTTTGTTACTAAATTGACATTTCTATCTTTTACAGGGCAAGGAAGAAACCAATGGGCACAACGAAGCTAAAAAAGGTTCAATATATTTAGCTATCCTGCGTTAGCGTAATGGTGTACGCATCTGTCAGAAAATAAAATTATGCCACTGGATTTAAACCATCTTCTCCATGTTACCTGTACAGGCCAGCGCTGACCCTGAGGACAATAAGAACAGTCTGGACATTCAAGGCCCGCCAGCACTAAAACGCAAGCGTCTGAGTGTCCCCGTGAGCATGCAGCCTGAAGTTGGAGCCACGCTGAGCACCACTGCCAAAACTCCTTCAAACACACAAACATCTACCACCTTCTCTATCCATCCAGCCAATCACATGGAAGGGGTGGTTCGTCCCTCGCTAGGTGGCAGTCAGCTGGAGAACCACCATGCCGGCACTCAGAGAAGTCAAATGAGTGTGGAGTGTGTGGTACAGGGTACAGCTGTGGCTACAGAAAAAGGATTAGGGCAGATGATGTGGAACAGGACTGGTTTGGAATCGGATTTAAAGCGACTCCAGAGCAGTGAGAAGGCCACTCCAAAGCTGACGCTGGTGGCGCCCCCCGATGGTGCTCAGGGCCACTGCCCATCAATGGTGCAGGGCGTCGCCAGACTGCTCACTACCACATCAATGGGGGATGCACCTGTATCCATGGCAGCAGTGAGTAGAGGGACTGTTTCTTTTTGGACTGATATAAATGACATTTACATTTTTGGATGAGCTATCCTTTCAAGATACAGTATATCTAAATTGTGTACTGCATGTGAATCTCCTTCATTGGTTCTGTATTTCAGGCGGCCGGTGAGATCTCATGTGGGAATCCAGCTCTTCCCACCCCTTCAATGTCTCTACTTCCATCCACCTATCCCACCACAGCACAGCTCCCGTTCCATGGGTTAAGCCATGGCATAAAGCTCCCCGGACAACCACTAGGCTGCAAAGGTCCAGTAGCAGGAAACTTCCAGCATGGTCTCCCACATGGTGAGCATATAATCATCCTTAATACATGGACACTTGGCCAACGTATCACCCTGTGTGTATGTTCTGCTGTACTAGCTGCACCAAATGGTTTCAAAACAGGTTTCCCTGCATTTATAGGCAGGCAGTTCTAACATACTGCACAGTATTCAATAACAAGTTGGTTAGCATTCTAAACATAGACAATTCATACTAAAAACAGATTACTGTGGGTGACCCTGGCCCAATCTCCCATCATTGGTTGAGCCAGAGGTTGGTGTAAAAGTGTTCCAACAAAAAAAATGTTGCCCAAAAGTTACACTCATTAACTCTTTCACCTTACAGGTTCATAATATATTCATACACTGCTGTAAGCTCTAATGTGTTGTTTAAAGCACTTTCCTTCATTTCTGTACTGCAACAATGGGTCGCATTTACTAATAATATTTTAATGGTTTGCTTGGAAAAAGTTCTCGCACAAATTATCCGCCAGATTTACCACAGGTCCCCTGCAGATAAGTTTGAGCCTCGTCGTTCCAGAGTTGTAGTTTTGTGTTCAGTGTTACGACAATAGAACGCATTAGAACCCATTATAGTTTAATTTTGTCCACACTGGATGCGGCACGAGGCGATAATCCCATTGGAACAAGCTGTAGGTCGTAGGTCGCGTCCAGTGTAGACACGGTGTTATTGTAATTTCATTCATATTTAGTTAATTATTATTCATATTAATTAGCTTTTTATTTTTTGTTTATTTTATTGTAAAAATTTTAGTTAAGGAAAAAAGCTTTTTTTAATTTTTTGTCAATTTATTATATTTGTTTTTTTATGTTGATGTTTACAATTAATTTTAGTTTAGTTTTTATTTATATTCAGTTAATAGTTTTAGCGCCTCAACTTAGAAATAAAATGAGATACGTTTGAGTCAATATTTCAAATTTTTGTCTTATTTTAAGTTTTTTTTATAATATTTAGGCCAATATCTTTTTATTTCAATAATCAGAAATGTTTTCATAGTTATAGATTACTTAAACTAATAACCTTGCCTCATTTTAATGTTGATGTGGCGGACTTATTTTAAATCCAACGTTTTCTTACTCGGCCTTTAAATAAATATTGTGCTTGTGTGCACACATAATAAGATCCGTTATCTGTTCCAAATCCAATCCAATTCGCATTTATAGTGAATGGGACCCAGTGTCATGTGGTTTTGTGGTTTTCTTCCTCATTTTCTTTCCTGTTTCAGGTAACTCCATGCTGTGCTCTAGCACTCTTCATCTTGTGTCTGTCCCTGTTTCTTCTCCTGCTCCTCTTCATTCTATTACACCATGGCTCTTTGGTTTAGGTACTGTAACTGCACACCTTTGGAAAACCCACAGAAAGACGCCTACATTGTTCATTGTGCTCAGCTTAATGTTTGCATTGTATTTGTCTCTTGGCGTGCTTTTCTGTATTTCAATGTTTAACTTTGATCAAAGTAATGCATGCCAAGCCTTTATCTCTAACCTAGCAAAGCCTATTTATATTGAAAGTAAATTGGTTTAGAATAGGGCTGCCGATTGCTAGTCTTAAACTACACTACACAGTCCTTTTTTAATGTAATTTTGCTATGTAATTTAGTAAGATCAATTATAAGTTTATTAAAACGCTAATCGTAAAATGAAATAATAGTAATAGTAATAACGTTGACTTTAATCTTCATTGTAACGATGACTTAATAAACTATTACATCAGTGTTTATTCTGAGAGATCATATTAAATATTAAAAGTTTGTTTATATCACGCAGATGGAAATCAGATCCACGCAGATGGGCTAAACGCACACCGAAAACTACATTAATAGCCATTACAGTGAAACGGAAGACCGAGTGAACAAATGACCAAATGAAACCAGACATGTTGGCATGAGCTTGAACAGATGGAGAGCTGACTACTCGACATCCGAAATAGACCTTGTGTTTGGAAATGTAAGATTCCAAATTCCTTTAAAGTGAATGTTTATTTGCAGTAAGCAGAATGCACTGATCAAGAATTGTGAATGTCGGTGTAATGACTTTTGTTTAAGATATAATTTGATATGATCAGCCATGCGGCCTCAGTTCAGGCCTTTGCACTTATTGAAATGCACTTACTCGACTCTATTCCTATTCATGATGCTTTTGAATCCCAGTTTCTCTCTCCTAAAGGCGATTTAACAGTAAACATCTATAATCCTCATCTATTTATAAAATGAAACTGGAACAATAGTTATGACAGGTGGTGTGGGCCACAAACCTTCAGTATTAACTTTATATATTTATGTGTTGTTGTGTACTCTAAATGAACTGTGAACGCATTGTTCGTGCTTATGGATGGCAATGATGGCTTTGTTTATTTTTACTGGACTGGGAAATAGTATTTATGCCTCTGTGATCATCTCAGGGCTATTTAGGTATTATGGCTGGGTTCCCATGGAGAAATGCTGCAAAATATGTATGAGAACATGCACTTGCTTTTGTTTTTGGATATGCTAAAATGTGACTTTTGAAAATAATTATTTGAAAGGGTATTATGGAAAAATAAAGTTTCCTAAAATATTGATATTGTTTCAACAGCAATCCATGTGTCTTGAACACTGAAAGTGTCAATTTATTTATCCTCTTTTGATTGGAAGGATACAATTATTGCTTAAAATAACAAAGACTAAATATCAAAAATAAAGATTTCATTAGATTGGTGTACAGCTTAGTTTACTGCCACGCTCAGCGAATGTTAAATCCCCATTAAAGTCGCAATGCCTAACTTTTATTGTTATATAAACGAGAATCAACTAATTCACTGATGTTTCATAATTTGAGCTGTCTGATGAGACTTTTTTTTTTAAAGTCAGTGTTACATCATTTGACAACCCAAAAAATATATTGATATTTGTAAATGTAGATGCCAATACGGATTTAAAACTTACGGATCGCAGTTGCAAGAAAAAAAAAAAGTAATCTGCAAGAAAAGCATAGTTCAGATATTATGATAATTAGATGTTGTTGTACAAGGTTGACACACTGAACGTTTGTCAATAGTTGTTCTCAGGCACCACATAATGACATACGAAAACCAACTAAAACAAACAAAAAATACAGGAGAAAAAAATTTAAACTATTTCAGATTCTTTCTTTGTTGACTATGGTAAAAGTTATATGAAGAACTATTGCTGCCATGCTTTCTTTCAAAGCTATTGTTCAGGGCCCGGTTGCAAGAAACCCCTAAGGGTAAGAAACTGGGGGTTTCTTGCAACCGGGCCCAGAACCTTATCGTTCACGCTCTGTGTGAAATACTGGCCATTACCCTAAATAATCTACAATAGAAGTGGGTGTGCCCTCTGATGAAGGGAGCCGCTCTGAATAAGATAAGGAACTCGCTCATTCACTCAATAATTACTAAATAATACAGTAAACATACGACATGTATTCCACATGAAATAAACTACAAAGAAACAGAACATCTAATTGACAGTAATTCTTTAAAAAAAACATTAAGTCAAAATATCCAGCAATGCAAAAATCTATAAAAAGATTTCAAAATCACCAGCAATCACTAATGGGGTACTTGGAGACTAATATGAAACGCACGACAGCAGCAATATTCAAAACTTACAACAATATTTATTTTTAACCTCATTTCTGTTTGTAAAAATACAACCAGGTGGTATCTTTTAGAGTCCACACAAACAGCGATTTTGCTCGTTTTAACACCAATTAGTTACCAATATTTGATCAGTCTGCACAATGACTTCATAATGCAACCACTGATGTTAAAACAGTTTTACTGTGGAAAAGCACAATGCACATTTTTCTGTTTTTTAAAAAAAAAACAACACTATGAAAAAAATATTAGCTGAAGAACATATAGACGAGAACTCAAAACTAACAAACACTTACAAACAAAACTTAACGTGAATGCTTCTGTGTTAACAACTTCACTTTATTTATTGGTACTTCTGTGAGTATATGGGTGTTCTTTTATGGAGCAAAACATTAAGAGACTTAAAGCTGCTGTAACGCAGACTGTTTTAACGTAATGCTTGTGGGCCTGCGGTTGACTTTCCTGAACATTTTATTATGAATATAAATAATATGAATAATACGAAGACTCCTCTGAAATTAGCCTTCGCCAAATTAATAGGAGTGGTTATGCTCGTGTAAAACTCATGGCTGGTAACTGGAAAGTTCCTGCTTCGATCCCTACGTGTAATGAGTTATGTGCCGTCACGATCGTGCCTTCTAAGCAGGGCACCTAACCTCAGGTTGCTCCACAGGAATGGTCCTTTTAATTATCGTACATGAAGTTGCATTGGAGAAAAGTGTCCGCTAACTGACTTTTTATTCACTAATGAAGATACATGCGTCTACAGTGTTTCTAAAAGAATTACGCATTGAAAGTACAAGCCAAATTACTTTGCACATCTGGGACTAAAACTAAATTGCTCTTGTTTACTTAAAAAAAATGACTGTTCAAATTTGCAATAGGAAAAATATTGTTCTTGTACCTGTTGTAGATGCTCCTCTCTCTAGTCAGTCTCTAGGCCCCATTCTGGAGTTCAGAAAGGCAGCGAGTGCGCTGAAGGATGCAGAATCTGCTGTGCGGTTGGGAGGAATAGACGTCACTAAGGAAAAACAGCTCGCTACGTCGCTGAATGTCACGTCAGTGCCGACGCTACAACTGTACCTGTCTGGAGACAAACACAACCCGGTGTACTGTCCTGGTAAAGCTAAACTTTCAGTCTTGCTTATGTTGCCTATACATGCTTTTCAATAACTCAACTATGGAGCTAAACACCAAGAGCATGGGATCGATATTCAAGGAATGCATGCACTGATAATGACAAAAGCCTAGATGTACATTAATTCATTCGTAAATGTATGGCAAAACTAGTAAAATTTAGCAATTTTACTTAATATCACAGTGAATCCTTAGCTTTGCTGACATTGGATTGGCTGATAGAAAGAGGGGTGTGGCTAAAAGGATGGGGTCTCTAATTCAGAAGTCTGCAAAATGACTGATACTTATATTGTTTGCAGCATCTTTACTTCAAACTGAAGTAATTATGGTTATCAATGATGTCAAAGTGTTTCTTGTGTGGCTCCGCCCCCAGTTCTAAAGAGCTCCTCCTCCATCCTGACATGGCTTAAAAGAAGAGATGGGCCGAGTGCCGACATCATAAGTAATCTCACCCACCTGGAAGCATTTATGGACGAAGATGAGTTTGTGGTTCTTGGATTATTTAAGGTGACTAGTCTAAGAAATGTGGTTTTTTTTTAGCAAATCAGTTTACTGGGATACTTATTTTCAATTATAAAATGCTCTATTTAACAATAAAATGCTATATTCTTGAAATATCTTTTATCATGTTGTAGTTTACATAAAAAATACATAGTTGGTTTAACCCAATCATGACCAGTTTAAGAATCAGTTGTGCATTGCAGGATCTTGAAGGCGACATTGTGAAAGTGTTTTATGAAGTAGCCGTTGACATTGCTGACCTGCCGTTCGGAGTAACAGGAAGTCATGAGATCTTCAGCAAGTATGGCATTAGCACGGATACTGTTCTCCTCATCAGGAAGGTGAGAATCTGTCAGTATATTGAGCTGTGGGGTTCATGAGAAATATAAGTTCAAATCTGCATTTCCTGTCCTTTCTTAAATACAGACAAAAGACGAACACACCACAAGATATTAATAAACTGATTCTTGATTGTTTTTAAGCATGATGAACACTTTGCCTCATTTATGTAAACATATTCATTTCTTTAGCATAAACCAGATGAGCAGTTTGACATGGAAAAAAGCACAAAGGAAGATCTTGTTGAGTTTATCAGACACAATGAGATGAAACTTGTGACTGAGTACAATGGAATGGTAACTTTATATACACTTTTATATAGGCTACAATACTATTATACACACACATTATATATATTAACATACACTTTCGTTCTCCTTCTCTCCAGACAGCATCTAAGATCCTGAACTCTGTGGTGCAGAATCACTTGCTTCTGTTTATTAATAAGACTGAGGAAGGCTTTAAAGACATATACCGCACTTTTGAGACCACAGCGGAAAAATTCAGAGGAAAGGTTAGTGTACACCGTATACGCACACACTGGACATATTTAAATCACAATATATGCACATTACAAAATCAATTGTTTGTTTTAGGTTCTTTTTGTGATGGTCGATGTGAACGAGACAAGAAATGGACGGATTATGGAGTATTTTCGTGTGAGGGTGGAAGATGCACCTGTGGTCCGTATGGTTAATTTATCAAATAATGTACAGTTCCAGCTGGCCTCGGATCAGTTCGATAAACACAGTCTTTCAGAATTCTGTTTGAATTACCTGGAGGGAAAAGCTAAGGTTAGTTCATTAGTGTATTTGCATGCTGCTACACTTTCATTTTCTATATATATTATATATCATGTATTTTACTGTGTGTTGATTATAATTTTAAGTCTTATAAGTCTTAAGTTCTAAATATCTAGATCATTTGAATAACTATAACTATTTGTATAACTTATTATACCTAGTTAAAACAATTTACTATATAAATTATTAAGCCATATATGGTATATATAATAATTCTGTTCATTATAATTCATTTGTGTATATATTGTTGAATGCATTTTGTAGCCAAAACTCCAAAGTGAGCCAATTCCAGAAAACTGGGACAAACAGCCAGTGAAGGAACTGGTTGGGATGAACTTTGAAAAAGTGGCCTTCAACTATGACAAAAATGTCATTATCCTTTTCTGTAAGTACCGCAACTTATTGACACTCCAATGTCTTTATAGACCAATCTGAATCCTGGCTTTTCTAGTTTATTGTTATTTTATTCTAATAGCCTGGTCAAAGTTCCAATCTGTGCTTAAACATACAAACATTTTGGAGATATAACGTGTTTGAACCTGTTGACAGACGCACCTTTGGAGCAGAGAGAGTCGTAATTTGTTTCCATTGTGGGAGGAGCTTGCCCAACACTTCAGTGAAAATGAAGATATTGTAGTCGCTGAAATTGACGTCACTGCCAATGATATAAACGTTCATCTGGGGGAAAAATATCCATCAATCAAATTTTTTCCTGCAGTTTATGCAGAGAGGGTAAGAACTAGATATTATCTCAACATAAATGTTTACATTACCTTATATATAGGTACATTTTATTGCACGTTTTTTCATTGCAAAGACCATTGAACAAATAATTTATGTAGTGTACTTAGGGCCTTATTCCAATAGGATTTAAAGATGTTCTTAATGGTTACCATTCACCAGAGAAACATCACCCCACTAATAAAACCCAAAACAATACTAGTAGAGACCCACAGAGGCCATTATAGTCTCCATTTAAACCAATACAATTCCCTTTTCAACCATTAAACCATTAGAATTTCTGTGATGGTTTTAGCCTAAGCCAGGATTATGCCTTAGTTAATTTAGGCTTTTTAAGTCGCTTTCATTATATATTCCTTAGAAAAAAACATTACTGAAGTGCATCTTGAGACAAAACAATGGCACTGACATATTTTTAGATGATATGTCAGGGCAATATCTTTTCAGTTGAGACAACTCAAAATGAATTTTAGTCTGGGACTAGTCTTAAGCCTTGTCTTTGAAACTGGGGCTAAGTGTTTAAAGTGTCAAACACTACTCTTTCTGTATTCTTATTTTGTTATTGTACTGTAATATGTGCCAGGTGGTGCCATATTCTGGCAAACTGAAGTTGAAGGATATAGTTAAATTTATGGAAAAGGAGATTAAAAACGGCAAAAGGGAGAGAGCTGTGGTAAGATACACTTTCTCTGACAAATTATAGACTGTCTTGTTTTCTTGTAGATCCTTTAATATACATCTCATGTATATGTGTATATTTTCCGCAGGAGGAGGAATTGAGGCAGCAATATATTAACCATCATAAGGCGGCAGAGAAAGAGGAGCTCTAAATCACATATTGTCTAAATGTAGATGTTGTTTAAATCTACTGTTTCAAGTTAAAATAAATTTACATGGTTAATGTGCTCTGTACTTTTGACTGGTTATGGACACATCAGTTCTTTACAGTTTTTGAAAGCAAAAGTAAGTAATTACATGGAAAAGAAATACTGACAATACATCACTTAACATGTAAGGTATTCTGTGCATGTATTCAAGAAGTACCTTAGCATGTTTTTAACGCTTTTAGTCAAGTTATTTCTTGTAGGCCCACTTTTTTTCAATCTAACAGTTACAGCTATTTGCAATATACGTAGCATGTGCTTACACATTAATGGCACACGTCACACAATCGTCACATACCTTTTAGTTCCACTAGAGGGAGCTTCTGTTCCACAGTGCTGTCTTTTACCCAAATCGATGTGCTTTTAAACAAACAATAAAAATACAAGGGGCATGCAAAAAAAGTGTAAATGAACACAGTAATACCAAAGTAATATGGCAAGTCATCCTACTTGGAAGGCATATTTGCATCGCTAGTCAGTCATGTAAGACCAAGTCCTCTCTAATTGTTAACCGAATGCGTAAAAGACACTTACATCGCTGACTAAGGTTACAAAAAAACATATTTCTAACCAATAGTAAAACCTGACAAAAACTGTCCACAACTTTTTTTGTTTAAAATGTGCTTAAAGTTTTCCAGGTTGCTCCAGCCTCCAGCTGGCGAGTTACCTCAGCAATCCTTACAGAGCCCCTCCTCCAGAGAGCTGTCTGTCAATCTTTTACGACAGATGATTGGCTCTTTTTACTGGAAGGCGGGAGTTTGTTTCGCTAGCGCGGCCGTTTCGTTTTAGTTTTATAGATTCATAATTTTTCTTTTTGTTTACATTTTTTGTGGCGTTATCTACTAATTGCTAAAAACAGTGTGAGAAAGAGATCAGGTGACCTCTAAACAAGATGAACTTAACTTAGTAAACTCTGCAATCCTTTAACGTAAACCTCTTAGACACGTGCAGATAAGATGGACTTACAACTAACACCCGATGAGTTATTTTCAGAAATAATTATTCCACTTTTAGAGCTTTCTCCTGTACAGCGAGCAAGGATTTGTTTATCTGAACCAGCATACAGGCACTAACGTTTCTACAAAAAAATATAACTATTACATCAAGAAATGTTATCATTTAGTTATACAATTACATTTTTCATTGTAAGTGTTTGTGAAAAGATATGTAAACCATCAAATTCATAGTGTGTATGGATCACAACCCATTTTAATCCTACTATTGCTTGTATACAAACTCTTATTTAGTCTGTGAGAGTAAAACCATCACGGCCGAATGTTTACATCTTGATCTGTTACGCAACCAAAGCTCTCTAAGCCGCACGTGTTAGGCTTACCCACTCCAGAGGATACCCATATCTTAACCATCACCCTATAAAAAGCGCAACTATTGCCTTGTGCCGTTTCAATAGTGGCTGTCTGTGAAGCAACAAGTGGATGTTGGAGCCTTCAGAAGCAAGTTCTTCTGATCATGCGAAAGTCCAATCGAATCCCCTTTCATTTCTCTCACGCTACAGCTCAAAGACGGACTTCTTGACCTATGTTCTGCTTTACCTGGTGAAGATGCCTTTCCCACCTGTAACCCGACCGCAGGGTCTTCCCAGCTCCGGAAAAGAGAAACCATCCGTTCCCTCATCCGTTCTTCAGGTCAAGACTGTGGAGGAGAAGAGTTACGTAAGGGAACGCCTAAAGAAGTTGAGCAAGAAAGCCACGCCGCACAAAAGCAAACTGCCCACCAGACGAGCCACTGCCGGCTTGAGGTTGGAAGGTAAGAGCGCCTGGATTACGTCTCCAAGACCTGCTGATCCTTCGAGCACCTCGACCGCCATGTCCTCTAAAAGTAGTTCAGGCATTAGTGTCTCTCCAACCAACTCTAAAGATGCAACGGCTTCCTCCAGCAAACAAACGTTTCCTGCAAACCAAAATCTTCCACAGGCCTCTTCAAGATGTTCAGGATCAGTCAGTGGACAGAATAACAGTGAAGCTATGAACTCAGTCAGCCTGACTCCTGAGGCCACCTTGCTCCTTCAGAAACGCAGCCGTGAGAAGCAGCTCCGTGCCGTCCGCAGTGCCACCGCACATCAACGCAAAGACCCCTTTGACAAGTCAGGTTCTCGATCCAACATCCCAATCATGAAGATCTCCCTTCTGAACGACCGTCACAGATACGATGATGTGGAATATGAGGAAGAGGTGGAACAGCGTGTGGATCAGAACACACTGCTGAAATGTTCTGAATGGCTGCGTGGGGTGGAGAATGCTGCGGGAGCGACAACGCTGGGAAGGGGGGCCAAAATTAGCCAGAAGACTGTCTAACGCCCCATGTTCTGATAAAAGCGTTTGGTTGGAGGTATAAATGATGGTATCAGCTTTCATATCACAATAATTGCTGGACCAATTGTGTCACGGTATAGAATTTTGTTACAACAAATTGGAAAACGTAAATGTAAATATAATATTTTGAGTTCTATTCTTTTTAAAAAAACTTGACTTTTATTGATTTTACAATTTCTTACCTACAATAACATCAGAGAACACATCTTTGAATGACATATAGTAATGATTTAGGGGTTGAATTCACCTTGGTTTTGACTAGAAGGGATACAGCTACTTCCACTGGGCGTGCGCACTTCAATGTCGCATCATTTTTGTCACGCTGACAACAGTTAATTATATATATTTTTTATTGTAAGGTTGGTTTAGGTGTAGGCATTAGCTATTGTCATTTATTGTAATTTTATGGCAAGATTTTGCATCACTTCCGCCCATAGCTGTATCCCTACTAGCCACAACCGTTCACCTTGTGATTTTAATCACAATGCAAAATGCAATGTCATGCTTGCCCGGTATATTACAGGCATACAAGCACAAAACTATAGAAATATGAATTTTTGTTTTTGGAATAGGAAACGTGTTCATTAGTGATGAGTGGACATGGCATAAAAATGACCACTAAAGAAATACAGCCGGATTAAATCCTCCACCAATTTACAATGACAACATTTTGATAGATGTTATATGTTTCTTACACATAACTTCTAACACTTCCATCTTTTACCAATGTTACAGTAACTATTATATGTTAGGAAAACTGAGTGTGTTAATTTCCTGTCTACTAATGTGTGTTAATGTAGTTTATTTGCCAAATGAATCTGAGCTCACCTATGTTCGACATTTTTTACCTTCTCTGATAATCTTTATCATACAACCCTACCCATGCAGTTGTGACAAAAAGACTCCAGGTAAAAAGCTTAAGAAGTATGGTGAGATCCAAACACTTTGTACTTCTGTGCTTTTCCAGTTGATGATTTATGACAAAACATTGAATCCTTTGAGTTTTGACTGTTTATATTGTTTGAAAGCCCTGGTAATCTCAAAGTTGGACTACTGCAATGCTCTCCTAGCTGGTCTTCCTGCAAAGGCTATCAAACCACTCCAGCGGGTTTAGAACGCAGCAGCACGCCTCGTCTTCCAACAGCCTAAAAGGTCTCATGTGACTCCCATTTTCATCTCTCTCCACTGGCCACCGGTTGAAGCCCGTATCAGATTCAAGGCACTAATGCTTGCCTACAGGACTATCACCGGCATACTTTCACACCCTCCTACACTCCTACACCCCATCAAGAACCCTGCGTTCAGCAAACGAGCGGCGTCTTCTATTGCCTTCTCAAAAGGGCAGTAAATCGCACTCCCGCTCGTTCTCATTCACAACTCCTTCCTGATGGAACATTCTTCGTACATTCTCCACAACATTCATAAAACTACTTAAAACCAATCTCTTCTGTAAATACTTGACAGACAAATGAGGAAGAGGAAAAAAAAGAAAAAACTATCACTCTCTCTTTCTCTCGACAGGTAGTGGTCTGGCTTTCGTTGAAACTTGTAACTTTGTATTAGCACCTATTGTATCATTGCTCCTGTATGACAAATTGCTTATTGCTCCCGGAACTCTCTGCAAGTCGCTTTGGATAAAAGCGTCTGCAAAATGTGAAGAAATAAATACAAATACAGACCTAAATTTAAAATGTAAGAAAATCATGCCATTGAACACCCAGATAGTCATCTTTATTAATAAATTGCTATAGATTGCTCTGTAGTCAACGACATCGTGATTTCGTTTCGCCTACCTTTGAACTTCGTCAAACACGTCAGCGATTTCAAACATTAACTTTTAAACAACTATATTCCTACGGAAAGTAATATCTAGCCCAAATATTCTACGTGATAGCCTATTAATAATCACATAATCGTGTATGCATTGCAGATATTATCTAATTAGATATATTGATATTCTGGATAAGATTTGTTTCATTTTGCTCTTATTTTGACCGCATCAGTAACTCCACCCTAAGATGGAGCATCAAAAATTGTTTAATACTCAATGTGTTCCTCCCCACGGAAATCTTTAGTAAAAGGCGAAAGATTTATGCGATATGAGGCGAAACATGAGTGTACTGACGATAACCGAGGCAGAGAGACTACCAGACCAACAATGACACAAACTCCATTGACGGTAACTAAACCGTTCTCAAATTAAGTCTAAATCTAAACCAGCACAATACAACATGCCTGCAACGTTAATGCAGTTCGGATTTATATTTGAATAATACAAATAAAGCACTATATAATACTGATGATAATAAAGTTCAGCGTGCAATGCATCCTGGGAGCTCAAAACTGCGTGTCCTCGGTAGTCACGTGGTTGTCTTTAACACCCCTCCCGTTTAGGCTTGTTCGGCTTGATGCGGCGCCGCAAGATCCGACAGGCTGATGACATCAAAGTCCCGCGAGAGCGATTCGAAACCAAACTTTTTATGGTTATTCGTACGGCTCTCGCGGTACTTTGAGGCTGATGACATCAAAGTACCGCGAGAGCGATTCGAAAGCAAACTTTTCATGGTTATTCGAATGGCTCTCGCGGTACTTTGATGTCATCCGACTGTCGGATCTTGCGGCGCCGCATCAAGTCGAACAAGCCTGTTTGTTTTGAGGCATTAGGCTTGTTCGACTTCATAATAATATGCAGCCGCTGACAACAGCAATGCATTCTGAATAGATCATTTGTCCGACTTTGATCGACGCTGCAGCCGCCTTATTACATGCGTCATTAAAGTACCGCGAGAGCGAAACGAGACCAGCCGCCTAGGTCAGGCGCTGCAGTTGCTCAAAATTGGCTGCGTGCGAAAGCCTCGATGACGACACCTTTTATTCTCATTGGCCAGAATGTTCACGACGTGTATATGTGACATGTGTGGCGTGTTTATTCTGACACACTCGGTTACGATTATATTCTCAAATTTTATTTTTGTATCACGTTTATGTTTATTGTACTGATCATAATGCAAAAACACTTAATCCGTGATAAATGAATATCTCGTGGTCTGCAGTAGGTTCAGTTTCCTACGGGAAGCACGAAGTGTCTTTTTACTCCTCCCCCGCCTCCATCGGCTGATGACACAATTCAGTGGCAGGCTAGTATGGGTCAACTCGGACAAGCCTATTTATTACTGCTCACCACACAAAGACAAAATCAAAGAACAGAAAATAAACGTTTTTCCCGTCACTTTTATTTTGCCTTTGTATCATCAATATGTTTAAACACGTGCCATGCAGAAGACCAACCATGATGACTTCATAACTCCAATGAATTCAATAATTTTAAACCCTTTTGAATATTTTTTCCATCAGATCTGGCTAAGACGCAACATTATTGTAAGAATAACTTATAAACGAGAAAAATGTGACCCCTTACAAAATAAGAACAATAAGGGTGGCCATCATAAGGAATCAAGCACATTTTAGATAAAATTAAACGGGTTCTTTCTTTAATTAACGTTGTGCACATAATCAATTTAATAGTACAGAAACAATCAGCTTCTCTAAAATCTTTCTCCAACTTTGTGCTTTTTCCATCGATAACATGTTTAGATACAAGATTCAGAAAGACAAATAAGTTATTAAGAAAAAGGCACATAATTAATGATATTGTGTGGACACAAAACAAATGCAAGTCAATGGGGACCAATTTAGGTTTTTTAATTTTAAAGTTGAACTGAATAGTTTAAAATAGAATTAAAAATTCTGTCATCATTGACTCCCCCCTGCAAGCTTACATTTACTATCAGACCAGATTCAGTTGTGGCCTCTGACCCATTAAGCAGCAAGGTGATGTTTGCCCTCCGGAGTCGATGTTTGCCCTCCGGAGTCGACAGCCGCCTTCACTGATTCTGCTTTACTGGAGGAGACGCCCAATGAGATGTGTAAGTAAATATATTTTCCCTTTTTAATTCAAAGTGATACTATCAATTATCGTAAGTCAATGTTAGCATTGTTGTCATTTTATTTCATTCTTGTTAATTGATGTTTGACATTAGCAGCAAGTCAGACAATATTCGTGACTGAAAGCAATAATTCATTGGCTGTTCAGCTAGCAGTGTAAATATCATGTAATCATCTGTTTGCTTAGTACAGTGGTTCCTTAAACTGGGGGCCATGGAGTTTTTGGCTTTTTATAAAAAAGAAATCCAATTTGGTTGTTCATGTTATTGACATTTGTTTACAAAACCTGTCCCTGAATCCCGGATGGACAAAGATGATCCTTCACTCTTTTCTTTACAGAAGAGAAGGCAGTGACAGAGGTGGATGATCTCTCTGTGGAGACAGAGGCAGAGTTGTCCTCCAATATCAAGCTTCCTCAGGTGAGGTTCTATCAGCTTGTGTCAGCTTAAAATATGCTTTCTTTAGAGTCTAGTGTTTGTATAATCACAAAAGAAAACATTTTGATTCCAGGCTGAGTGTGCACT
Organism: Triplophysa siluroides; assembly: GCA_006030095.1. Lineage (NCBI taxonomy): Eukaryota > Metazoa > Chordata > Actinopteri > Cypriniformes > Nemacheilidae > Triplophysa > Triplophysa siluroides. The sequence goes on along the minus strand of VCII01000201.1, from coordinate 557,253 downwards.
ACCTACAGATCTTTATTGATGAAATTGTGATAGGAGGCTCCAGTATCCGGTATAAGGCGAAGGCTTTGGGTTACCAATTAATTCGTCTTTCTGGCCGCACCTTACCTGATTGTCTTAGGTAAGAACGTCCGAGTCTTCAGTTGTTTTATTTTAGTTGGATTTTACTCTTTAACTCTGATCAGATACATAATTGTTAGAGAGCTGAGATGGTTTAGAATGATGATATTGCTTCCTTACAGAGACAAGATAGAGAGGGACTCAAAAGGTCCTAAGTGGCCCCCATAAAATTTCATGGGAGAAAAAAACAGAAGATCTTTCTGAAAAGTTAAGATTTTTAGAGAATTATGAAGTAATGTTTAATTTAATATCAAAAAGTGACAGACAGGTCTCAAACCAACGAGAAAACACGGTTGATCGCTGCTGTAATGTAAGTGTCAAACATACAAAGGCTGTTATCTCCTCTTTGCCCGCCTCTCTGAAACGCGCAGATTCTTTAACATCAGGTTCCAAAGCAATTGTACTGACACCTTACTTGCGTATACATTTTGGCGGTCTTAGTCAAATCATAACACAAACTGAAGTAGATTTGTGGGGGTGTGGTTACACGAGGCGTTTCAGGCAGGTCTTTGTGAGCATTCGCTTTTAGATACAATGCATCTTTTGTTCAGAGTTCCGACACTTTAATTTTTGCTATTTTACGTGTCAAATACATGCATGGGCAACTTATAACACCAAAGACACAGAAAACACGTATTCGCGCTATATGACGTGCACCTTTAAGTTGACTTGATTCCTTACAACGACTGAAAAAGCTGAGGGGGAAATATGGGTCGGATTTTGCATGTGATTTACATAGATTTTACAGAGGCCAATGAGCTGAACGTGACTCAGGATACAGAGAGAAAATTTGAGTAGCAAACTACTCTGAATGCGCCATAACCTCAGTGGCAGGTGTGGATGAATCTACAGCGGGTCCAGAGATTTGCCAAAGAAATCAGAACAGACGATCCCTCGAGCTGACGAGGAACAAAGCATTCTCTACCAGGATTGTGAACAAGAAAATAACTTATCACCTCTAAACTAACACTATTATAACTTCATCGCGGTAGGTTCAACTGTTTTGTGTCATATAGAATTAAGATCTTTTATTTAAAAAATTATTATAAAAAAGAGAGAAACAAATATTTGCATGCATTTTCTGACTTTGTATCCTTGTTTCTTTAAATTAAAGAAATTATGTCTATGATATTTGCTATATAAATTAATAACATATTTAACAGATAATCACACAAAAGTACCACATCCATGCACCTACGTGATGTGGATCTTTAAAAAAACGATTGCGTTTAATGTTCAAAGTGTGCATTCCTCATGCTTGATGCTGTTTCAGATGGATGAGCTGGATGAGACTCAGTTAAACAATCATGTGGAAAGTCTGAAGCAGCAGCTACAGTATAACAGAGAGAAGACATCCGTCTCTATTCCAGAGTAAGTCCTACACACCTGAATGGATTAGCCGGGTTTCCTAAATAAACTACAGGGGACTGAGATTGTAAAATTAAATGAATAAAAAACTAAATATATAATTTCAAATAAAAGTAATACAGAAAATAAAATAAAAATGTTAAATAGCAATACAATATTGTAAAAAAGTTAACAATAAGCGTTTTAGATTCTGTATAGAATATAGGAAGAGTTTGTTTTCCAAAATGAGATCATTCTGTTTTCCAAAAAATTCAAAAAGTCATGTTTTATATTATGTTATCATGTTTTTATTGTAATTTATTGTGTTAGTTAGCTATTTATTTTAGTTATTATGGGTTAAATCATAACAAACCAACTGCAGTTTGATTCATATTTTTGGAATGCAGAATAAAAAAACATGATTTTTGAAATATTAAAAAAAAAAGGAATTATCTCATTTTGGAAATAAATGCTTCATATAGACTTACATGTTCATTAAATTGCATATAGACCGTTTCACCGGACTGCAGTTTACTTTCGGTCTGTGTTTGTAGGTCTGGGTAGTGTTTTTATGTTTTATTTAATTTATGTTAATATGAATAAATATTTTTTTTTATTGTGTAATAATTGTATTAAATAAATGATTTGTTGAATTTTATCTTATGTTAATTTTATTAAATAAACAATGTATTGAATGGGTCGTGTAGTTTTGGCGCATTAAAAGAAACCGTATCAGTTGAGCTTGGAATATAGCCTAAATTCAAAATATTTTTGTTGTTCTCGGTTTCTTTTGCTTATTATGAGAAATAATCTTCAGGCACTTTATGGCTGCGTCCGAAATTGCCTACTTTCATACTATATAGTAATCGAAAATGAGTATGAATAGTATGTCCGAAACCTCAGTATGAAAAAACAGTAGGCGAGATGGTGTACTACTTCGGATGGATGGACAGTGATCTATCCCATGATGCCACGGGAGCTAAGCAACAGTCAAATTTAAAAAATAAATCAAATAAATACAGCGGGAAACTTTAAGGCGGACGTCCGTTTTTAATGTAAGTGCCAATAAATTAATTTCATGTGACTAAATTATGTTTTTATCAACCCTCACGTGAAGGTTGTTGTTAATAGGTCATAGGTCAAAGAGCACACGGGTCACATGACCATAAAACTTGGCGGACGCAGTATGTCCAAAATGTATCCATACTACTCCCACTCATACTATATAGAACGTACTGTTTTAACGGCCGATAGGTTGGTACTTATTCAAATTCAGTAAGTACTGTCACAGTATGCGATTTCAGACGCAGCCAATTATGTGCGCATGTGTACCAGAAGTTTAGGGCAGTCCATGAAAGCGCAGTAACGTTTGTTTAAGCTGTTGCTTTGAAACCGTCTATAAATACATGCTATGAATATACATTTTAAGTCAAGCATTTCTGTTGTTATGATAGAAAAAATGACGTCAAAGTCTCAACTTCACATCTTTTTATGATCTTATCTGTTTTTTTCAGGCTGGTCAAATGGATTGAGGAGAAAATGACCGAAGATGCATTTCTAAATCCTGACGTGGTGAAGGAGAACCCGTGGGTGGAGACAAGCAAATGTGTTGTGCTTTAGCATCAACCTTTAATCATTGCTATGTCAACACACATGTCTCCACCCACTGCGATGGTTACACACCCAAACTTTGACTAGGATAAATGCACTTGCAAATGAATTGGTTGTTTGTTAATCTGGCTTGTTGTTTGCTTTTATCAGCCAAAGAAAGACGAAAAACTAATGTTAACCAGTGAAAACATGCATTTATAAAAGTGTCAGATAACTTTAGAATACAATAATGAACACAACTCAACTGTTCATTTTTTTTTAGAAATATTCAAATTTATGTAATTACACAGTACAAAATTCAGAACATTTGTTATTTAATAAAGTAGTTGTAAATAAACATGGGTTCATATTCTCACTTGTCCTTTTAAAGCAACTCTCGAATGTAAACGTTTCTGCGCACGGCATTGGACACGCCCTCGTTGAAGCGGAACCAAACGTCACTGTTACCCACAGCTTTACCGATCTGCACGGCTACGCCCTCTTTGCCATCTTCACCTGAAGAGAAAGCCGAGGGTGATATAAGCCGATTAGTAATGTTTACCTTTCTCTATCACAAACAAGCATGTACAGTATTTGTTCTTTCTTACATAGTAAGCTTTCTATATAGATTGTAAATAGCAACTATAGTAAATAGTCGGTTGCCTCCAAACTGAAATGAAAGTACAAGCAAGACTCTATTCGACAACTAATTCCAATAATGTCAGATGTTAGCAAGTCACAAATCTAACAATGATGTTTTTGGTTTTAAATCTTATACGGCAGCTTAAATACTTTTAAAGTGTGCCTGCTGTGTCGTAAAATGCTTTCCACTAGAGGTTAATTTGTGCGAAGGCAAATATTGTGCATGTGTAATTTGTAAGAAGTGCAATATGTACAGTAAGATCTAAGAAAACAAACCTGTAGTGGTGACTACAGGCTTCTCCTTGGGTACAAGGGCTCGTCCAAAGAAATCCAATTCGGGCTGTAAATGTGGAAGGACAAAAAACAAGTATGACCATTTTTCCGTGATCCATCTCAGATTATATTATCCGACCTAAATCAAAAATATGTAGAGAGCAACACTGTGGATTTTAAAAGGCAGACGTAACATTTAAGTGTAGGTATTGTGAAACCGATGTTAAGAAAGCATTATAATGAATATTAAGATTTAAAGGAACAAATTTGTTATCCAATGCCTTCATATCACTGGCTGTTAAATTCAGTCAGTAGTTTAAGATAGTAAAGTCAGAGATAGTAAAATTAAAAATGGTAAAATTAGATTTTTAGCAATGTAGATAGGATTTAAAATACTGCTGAGGTCATTTAGGACAATGCAAATAATGAATATTAACGCCTTACCTTGCTTTCCACCACTGTCTGTTTCACAATGTTCTCGAGTCTCTGTTGATGGTTCTTATGTTTCTTCACCTCCACCTTCTTCTGAGCTTGACTCTTATTCACAGTCTCCGTCTAAAGAGAAAAGAAAATGACCATGATGCCTCCAAGATATGTAAAGGTATAGTTGCGTAAATTGTACGTTGTATAGCGGTATACAGTGATCTGCAAAACGCACTTCACAAAATCAAATCTATTAATGGACATTACCTTTTGTGGGTTTCGTTTCTGCTGAGCCCTTTCCATCCTCCTCATCTTCTCCAACTCCGTCTCCCTGGCGATCAGCTGCTTCACCTGATAGGTTAACTGCCTCCGAGGTGGCAAGCCCGGAAACCGCACCACATCTTCTATGTTGCTATGGCAACAGGTACACAATGTCACAAAATTGCAGCATGCGCAGTCAAAAAAGTAAAAACAGGATAATATAATAATAATAAAAACAACATAAGGTTTCAGATAACTTTAGGAACAACGAATCCAATGATAATCTAAACAATGGATTCACCTGAAGAGGGTTATGAAGATGTGATGTTTTAAAGAGCAGAGAGAGGTGAGTTTAATCATCCCTCTTACTTGGAGGGACACTGTTCCAAAAAATATGTAATACACACAAGCAGACGAAACTCCGTGAACAAATCCAAAATAAGGATTAGCACTGCAGGGTATTTATGGCCACGTACACAAATCAATCTCTTTGGAACATCTGGAGGACGTTCTGCGAAAAAATTCAGTTCACATGTTGCAAAGTTTTAAAATAGATTCTTCCTGTCCAAAGAATATGAAGGTAGTGAAGAGCTGCAAGTTTATTTCAAACGTGAAATTCAGATTAATATGGAATTTCCGGTTTTGACAAGTTATCCCCCCTCCTCATGGGCAACATCTGCAACGAAATAGAAACGAAAGTTTCGAGTTTGACCATTTCATCCAATGGTTGCCATGGAAACTGTCATATCAGTGTCCTACTATCCTCAGTCCATTTCATTATTTGCCTGGGACGATAGTTCCTTCTGTGTGGTTGCTCAGCGCTTCTTGCAACAGGGCTCGATAAGAGATGGCCGGGAGATACAAGAAGGCGTATACAAGCAGAAGAAGCAAAAGAGCGACCAGCAGCGGAAACCCCCAATCGGAAGTGACCAGCGTCTCTTCACATCGGGCTTGCAGGAACGACTGCTCCATTCTTTTACCTCACCAATCACAAAGACAATACCATCAATTTCGTAAATAAACTCAAAGACGCACTAAAAAGGTTGCTGGTTTTAATAACAAAATTTAAGTTTAATTTCTATAGACCACTTCAGAAGACGTAAACAAAGCTGGTCCAACAATGGTCCAGAAGAACTTCCTGTTTCAGTTTTTAAACACTACACAAATGTTTGAACAAACAGAACATTTATAACCTAATTAAAATGTTAAATGAATGTCTTCAAGAATGTATTATATATGTAAGATAAAAAAAAATTATAAACACTGAAACGGGAGTGCTCCTAGACCCGTGTTCACACCTTACGAAATGGTCTATAGAAATTATCTTTATTACAAACATAAAATTCTATGCATGTATATTAAATAATACAGACAAAAATGATAAAACACAAAAATGCTCCCTGATTAAAGTATAAACATACAGGCAGTATAGAGATGCTCTTCTGCAGTTCCAGCTTGAATCAATCCAACAGCTTGAAGGTTTCTCTATTATCTTCTCATTCTTATTGTCTATGCTCCTTTGGTACCATCAGGCAGTAATTTCGAAGTTTAGCTGCTTGTTCTCCTCTTAGACTGCCAAATGTTTGGTTATCAACGTTTTCAGCTTCAACTGCATCAATCCAAGAATTAACAACACACAGAGGATTTTGGGTCTCTGTGTTCTTAATGTGTATCCATGCACACGCTTTAAAGATGAGTAAACACCCGAGCTGTGACGGAATCTCCAAATTACAACAAAGGGAGGAAAAAGAATAATCCTGAGCTACAGCTTAATCTCTCATGGACTGTGATGAACAGGTGAACTAATATCCCTTGAAAATGTGTGTGTGTGTGTGTGTTCTAAAGCATGTGTTGCATAATCTGCTTCGACTAGAGATAGCATTTACAACTAATATAACTAATATTATATACTGAATATAGATCAAGGTGATGTTATGCAGGGTTTGTATGTACTCACGGCTCCAACACATAAGTGTACTGTCCCTCAGGAGTTCGGTCCTGTCTGTAGGTCAGGTTGTAGTTGATCATGGTGTCGATCAAATCACAGAGCTGCTGCTTTTCTCTGGTGCTGTAAAGCTGAGGGTTGACCTGACAAACACATGGATAAAACACACCAGTTGTAGAACATTGATACATGCAGTGCATTCAGGTATTCATTTGATCAAAACCATGGAAAAAATGTATGTACTAATATTGCAGAATATTGAAAAGAATCACTTACTGGTCGCAGTTTAGGTGAGATGAGCTCCATCAAAAGGGTGATGATGTCCAAGCAGAGTGTGCTTACGCAAACCCGGCTCTGTACCGCCGGGGGGATGTCATTCAACATGGCCAGCAGTGCGTTCTTAGTGTGCTGGGTTTTAGTTAGAGCCTAGATATAAATGTAAGACTTTTGATTAATATTTTTGCTATGGCCAAAAAAATGATGTGGTGAAGATATCCAGTATATTGTTATAGTCTGTAGCTCTCAAAGCAATGTTTACCGAATTGCTTTTTTTTATAACTCCCAGACATCAAGACATTATAAACGTTACAGCAGAAAAAATGGTTACCTATTAAACAATTTTCTAACCCGGTTAAAAAAAGTATATATATGAATGTGTGTATGTATATTAGAGTTGTACACAAACCACCTATAAAATAAATTTGGGCTTCAAGATTCAAGCAGTGCATTCAAGATTGATAGGTTATGCACTTTTTTTGCGAACGTGTGTTTTAAGATGACAAGCATTCGCTGGAAATTAAACCCATGACTTGCCCGTTGGAAGTGCCACGCTACTAGTTGAGATAAAGGAAAGCTGTCATTAGACTTAAATATTGTCTCATATTCATGTATTTATAAATGACTCGTTTTACCAATTACACAGATGCTGCTTTCCAGAAAACCAGTCATATTGTATAGAGACCAAACGTTTGTGTAACTGTGCCAGAGAGCTTTTATTAGATGAGAGGTGAGAAGAAAACAGCAGGCTATTACGATATTAAAGATCATTGCATGTGCTTTCAATTTCTTTCTCACCTCGTAGTTGCTGTGTGGGTAGTTGATGCGGGGGACGGAGTTTGCAGCGTAGAGAAAGTGGAACGCGGCGGGCAGGAAAGGTAAGTAGCGCATGAGCGAGTAGTTTTGTCCGTGTAAGATACACTCGTTCAGAAGATCTGAGAAACTTAACCAGTCAAGCCCCGAGCACACAGCCAACATCCCGGGATCTTTCAGCTTCATGCTAAGGAAATTATCATAAAGACCCTGAAACAAAAAGAGACAGAATTATTAACTTCAATTATTCAAACTCCTTTTATAAAGACCAGATTTATCACATATAGAAATGTCTTTATAAACGAAAAAACATCTAAAATGTATTACGACTGCTTTAAAGGTCCAGTGCGTTAAATTTAGCGGCATCTAGTGGTGAGGTTGTGAATTGCAACCAACGGCTAACTCCACCCCTCCCCAAAAACGTGACGTCGTCACGTTTTTGCGTCTTTGCCAAAGGAGATAAAGTATTTACAAAACGCGCTCTGTTAAGCAGTTTGTCCGTTAGGGGACCTGCCGTGTATCTAGATAGAAATAGCTCATTCTAAGGTAATAAAAACATACAACTCCAAAGACATAGTTATGTTTATTTTATTGCATTTCTGTCAATAGATTTTTTGAAAACAAATATTTACAAGCAGTATTTACAGTTTCTTCAGTTACCTGAGTAAGTTTCTCGTGCTCTCCATTAGAGGAGACCAGGTGTAAGATGTTCTGAAGTCTTTGTCCACCATCTTTTGGCCCCGCCTCATCGAAGCCCCCGAAAGGATCTCCACCAATCCGCTTCCTTAATGACAACACCAACCAACCAATCACAGAAATAGAAAAAATACAATAGAGATTGAAGCAAAACGATAAAACAGTCCACAAATAAAATGCCTCTGTTCAACCTTTTGAAATAGATTTTTTTATATTCCTAGTTTTAGATATGTTTCTGTGTACCGTTTCATTCGGGGAAGCTGAAAGATTTCCTGCCAGACTGAGAAAAGTCCTTTGTTTTGGTCTTTTAATCCAACACACATGGAGCTAACGCTGCGCTGATCCAAGTGCTTCTGACCGCGGCCATGTAAAAACTTCACACAAGCAAAGCCATGTTAAAAATGTTACAGAAAAGCGTTCAGATCACTCTGGATGAGTCTGTATATCTCACCTGTAATGTATTGATGCATGAACGGATGTCATTGTCTGTTTTCTCACACAAGGCCATCAGCGTGCCTGTATCTGCCTTCATACCCTGTCGACGTGTGATCTACACATACAGTTTCGTATGAATGGAAAGTCATCTTAATGCTCATCTATACATTATTTAATTTAAATATAGTGTATATAATAAACATGCCTCACCTCTGCCAGTCTTTGAGTTAAGCGGGAGGGCAGCGTCTGTGGAAATGTTAACAGGAACGCTTGCTGTCTCAGTGGCCTCAGAGCTGGAACATAACTGACATAAAAACAGCAGAGGAAAAGAACTTAGGAAAAGTAACAAAGACTTTGCCATGTAATAATCTACCATTTTGCATACCAATAAACCAATAGATTTTGTTATATTTTAAAGCTTTTGTACAAACAATCCCTGTTGTTGCATAAAAAAATAATACACTTAAAATCAACTACAAAAAAGTAGGCAAAACTGAATATAGTAAAAGGGTCAAATTTAAAAGTATATGATAAAAAAACATCAGAAAATAATCATTTTTGGGTGAACCGTCCCTTCAAACCTTATGCCAAGATATAAACTTTCAAGTAAACAGTGGAACAGGAGGTGCGGCTTACAGGTCATTGCAGATGCAAATGATTGGTCGAAGAAGCACCGATTGTTTCTTCTTTTTTTTTTTCAAAGCATTAACCCCCGTCTCTTCCCCCTCTCTGCTGTCCTTCCTGTTTATGGTGGCCAACAGGATGTTGATGGCAGCCTGAGCCAATCAGAAAACAGAATCAGAGACAGCTGCTCGGATTCCAATAACTTATCAGATTGGGAGACTGAAATTATCTCTTACTGCAGGAGCTCCATCAATTTCATCTATAATGAGGCAGTTGGGCTTCTCATTGGCTCCCAAGACTGACTTCATCTGTGTGGCGGTATCAATCCGTTTCTGGAAGAGCTCAGCACTGCGATCGTCACTGACAAGAGATATACAACACTATAAGTTTGTGTGTCTGCATTTGTGAACGTAGTTTTAAAGACTGATGAAAAGGTTTGTACGTCATTATAGCTTGCATCGTGTTACCTAGCATTGATTTCTACCACGTTGTATCCTGCGTGCTTAGCAATAATGTGAGCTAACGTTGTTTTCCCCAGTCCAGGAGGTCCTGACAACAGTGACACCTGTGTAATGCAATAAACACAGTTAATCATTTGAGACCAAATGTAAGTGTAAAATACAGCACATAATTGTATTTAGAGGCTTTTATCCAGAGGTACTTACAAAAGAGTAACATAACAAGCAATTTGTAAAAAGTCAACAATAATTGTAGTGAAAATTAAACCAGACTTCCTTCTGAATGGAAGTATAAAAGTGTAAGTTGGAAAATAAAGTGTTACCTTAAATTTGGGTCTTTTGTACTGGTCTAGTTCAGCCTCCAGTATTTCTTCTGTGATTTGACTCTTGGTTTTAAAACGCTGGGACTGGTTTTGATTCTGGGCATTGGTAAAATTCGACCTAACGTCTGTGTGGGTCGGACGGGTTTTCCTTTCTTTACCAAAGACCACAGTGTCCCATAGCTTCAGCCACTTGAGCAGACACCGGTTAGTGAACTGTGGAGAAATAGACAATGTAAATAATTATAAAGCAATGGGCATCGACAAACACTGGCATGTCAAATACGTTAATCCCTCACGTCATCGCTCAGAAGTTCAGTGTAGTGCCGCGGCGAGAACTGATCCACCCAGAGTCGAGAGGAAGAACCTTCATCTTCTCCACTATCACCATCCACGCCGGAGTCTGTCTGACCTTCTGCAAGAAGCTCCGGGTTTAAACCACTAAAAAAAAGAAAATCACACGAATACAATACATTTTTGCCAATAATAATGCCAACAATAATAAGGCTTAAGGATTATCACGACACATTACTTTTAAAAGTCAAAAATATCGTGTGAAACATCACAAACCTGTTCAAAAGTTCTGTCAGTCTTTGGGATTCTTCGACCACTTGTCGATGACGCTGTGATGAAAAAGCAACTGATTCAGACAGATTTTCCCCTAAAACTATTTAAGGTTCGTTTGTCTGCGAGATCACAAATTCTTACTCTTTCTGCAATTTGTTCTTTCATGACTTCTATAGGAACTGTAAGCAGCCCGAGACCGTTCTGTGAGTTACGGAAGGCTCTGGGGTCCGGAGTCTGAGGTGATAAATAAGAAAGCACAATAAATCCATTTAACAATCACATGAAACGCCTAGAAGATGAAATAAAAGTAGCTTGTTTGTTTATAAAAGGGCAGAAACCTTGTTCTCATCCTCTTTCTTGTTGAGGTAGACTCTGTTGCCTGTGGAATCTGTGACCGTGATGTAATCCCCGATGGCTGGGGGGCGTTTCTGTGCAAAACGTTTTGCTACTGTGAGTCTTCTTGGCGAATCCTGTAATGTTGCCATTCCACTCATATCCAACATATCAGTTGTAATCTTGGTGGTCGACGTTCTGTCAGGACCTGCCCTGTATATATTGAAATAGGGTTGATTATATAATAATACTTAGGCTATGCTATGTAATGAGATAAACTTACCCATCTCTCGCTGTTCCATCATAAACCTCTGGGGAAGATGGAGGTGTGATGTCATCACCAGGATCAACACCAAACTGGAGCTTTTTTCACCACATCTTGTCTTCGTTTCTTAGGTTTAGGTGCTAAGAAGAAACATCAGCCATTGCATACCACTTTATATATGCTTTATATATGCATATGCTTAACAAAAGTGTCACACCTTCCCTTCAGAGGCCACTGACCAACATGATGATAACACATCTTGTTTTGTATGGCAGAAAACATAATGTGCTGCACTCACTTAAGGATTCCTCCTCCACCCATGCGGGGCGAGATGCTTGCTGTGGTGCTCACAGGATGCTGGTTTTTGACAGTTTTACTTGATATGACGTCACCTGATGCAATGGCCTCATCAAACGTCTGCGAGATCGGCTTTTTGTTGCGGAACTCAGATACTTTCCCATGTGGTGGAGGCTCCGCTAAACACATTTAAAATAATTCATAATGATAATTTGATTTAGCATAAAGTACTAGCTTACATTTATATACAATTACAATATGTGTATAACAGCAAGAAACAGATCAAACGATGTCCTGCTCTTTTATGATTCATTTTATGGAATACAATTATTTATGCATAATATATTGTGTGCCTATTCATTTGAAAAAAATACAATAAATAGATTTTGGCTTAATATTTTTTTGCATCTACCAAAAATATTTTTATTTTAAACAATTATTAGAGGACACATGTATGAGACCCTAGATGGTAGTGATATCATGGGTCTGATGTGTCACGTCATGCCACTAAATGATTACATATTCGTTCATTATATTTAGAGTTAAGTTCTCTTTAAAAATTGTAGCAGCAAATAAAAGGAAGGAAATTAAACATAAAAGCACTCGAAACAAGTTACAATCACTTTTAAAAGAGGTGAGCTGTCATAATTGTATCATTTAATGTACATTTAAACATCTGTCTAACTTACAGTCCATTTCAGCCATCACTTCCAACTCATCCGCAAACTGTTGCTCAAAGTCATCTTCAATCCCGTACATTTCGTCGTATTCGTCCATGTTTGCGGTTGTTTTTCAGCTGACAGACAGACGCGATAACTATTTCGTCATATAAATAAACAAGTAGCGGAACATACACAAGCAAGAGAAAATTTCGCGCAAACTTTTTGTGTATGTAAATGTACTTCCGGTTCTTTTAAAGACGTACATCCTGCGCGATAAAAGTCCTAAACGGACAGTATTTCGACTCTTCGGAGTTGTAAAAGCCTTTAAATTGAATACTGAATAAAACAAAGTCTGTGATTGTTGAAAATAGGACATGTGAAAATGTGAACATGAAATAGGACCGTTTTAAACGTAACGTTTAATTGGTAAACGTGTTGTTATTACGATCTGTACTACACGCCGTAAGGAGGCGCTAAGTGAAGAATGAAGGCGACCAATCACATCCACACACCTTCAATATTAATTATTTAAGACGTTAGTATTTTGCATATAGCCATAGTTCCTCGCCTACCCTGACCACAGGAATAACAACAAATGTTCTTATCACTCTAATTAAGCTGCTTAATGTTTCAACTAAACGCATACAAAATGTACCCTTCAAATTGAGCGTTATTTTCATTCGTATTATAATATTGTCGATTTATTTTATTACCGTTGCGGTGAGTGACAGGCAAACGTTGGGGTATATAACACTTTGTTCGCAGTTACTCCATTGTGCTGTCACTGATAGCACATATGATAAAATTGGATCGATACAGAGAAGATTAGCATGGTCACTTGCGCAAAGATGACACGCATAATCGTGGAGCGGATCCAACTTTTTCGTTCAATAAGTGTCACGTGCACAATTTTATAGAGTCATGAAGATGCTCACCATCAAATGTGGTATTTGTTTTGAACTGTATCATGCTTAAAGTTGTAACCAGCGTCTTATGCAAGCTCTTCCCCACTAGATGGCAGCAGAGCTACACCATGCTTAAGGATAACGCGTTATTATCGTGTCAACGCATTAATTCATTTATTTTAATGTGCATTAACGCAGTTTTTAAAGTATTAGTTTATTTCGAAAGTCCGTTGCTCACTGGCTCTGAAACGTATAGACAAACCATGGGTCACAGAAGGGGTGTGATCGGTACTGGCTGGGGAAAGGCGTCACCGCGCGTCTCAACCAATGAGAGCATTTTGGGTTGGCCTTAGACTGCCGAAGCGCGCACATGAACCAGGAACAAATGTAGAAATGTACCGATGGACATTTCGTTTTAAATCTCTTTCTAAAGGCGTAGTTGATTGAACAAACCACTTCCATTTCGTCTCCCCTCCTTCAGCCATGCGCTTATCTATCAGTGCCCTCGCCCCACAAAGACGAATACGCACGGGTGTAAGAGGCTTATTTAATGCTATTACTTATCAAGCGGAAGGAAATCAAAAGCCTGTAGAATACAAACATTTTCCCGGCCAAGATACAAAACAGCAACGATAACGAATTGTGTTGCGTGTATCGTATACAGTGTGAGGCGCAAACTACTAAACTGAGTTCTCTTTCACGTCTTCTTACTTTGAAACGGACAAATAAACACAAAATGACGTCATAATGCCCATATTAGCAAGGGTTCATGTACAAGTAGTCCGTTTTATGAACGTAAACAGCTGGGAAACAAAACGGACACGTCACAGTATATTAGACCCGTATATATCTGTATAGAGCGCTCTTAAAAGAGCAGCAGCAAAATAAAGATCTCTGTTTATAATGTTCATCATACAACAAAGGACGGGGCCAAAACACTCACTCATGTCAAAGGAATTGTGTTCTCCTAATATGAATTGTTAAGATAAAGAAAAAAGTAGTATGCAATAATGTAGTTGTTTAAAGATGTGCTTTAAATACAGTACATTTTGTGTTGAAAGAGAGTTTATAAGCAAAAAATCATTATAACTTGTTCTTCTATATCAAACTAGACAGAACGTTAATGCAGTGGCAGATATAGCATTTGTTTTATATTTCATTTGATTAGGCCTACATTAATGTTAAATTAAGATTTACAAGAAATGTTTAAGTTAAAATAGTTAATTCTACTATGTAAAGGAAATACTGTTGTAAAGCATATTTGTTCAAAGTGTTCGCAAACCAAATCTTATTGCATTTTTGTTCATATACTTTATAAATAAAATCGCACAATACACTACTTTTGAATTTATTGTTGAATTTTAGAGATTCCGACTAGAAATAGTCGGGATCACCTCTACGCACAGCTTGGGCTCTGGAACCACTCTCCTCGAGGGAGGATGGACTCTTCACCACTCTGGAGTTGCCCATGGTGAGAGGCGGCGGGCTGGGGTGGGTTTGCTTATAGCCCCCCAGCTCAGCCGCCATGTGTTGGAGTTTACCCCGGTGAACGAGAGGGTCGCTTCCCTGCGCCTTCGGGTCAGGGATAGGTCTCTCACTGTCGTTTGCGCCTATGGGCCAAATGGCAGTGTAGAGTACCCGGCCTTCTTGGAGACTCTTGGAGGGGTGCTGGAAAGCGCCCCGACTGGGGACTCCGTCGTTCTGCTGGGGGACTTCAACGCCCACGTGGGCAACGACAGTGACACCTGGAGGGGCGTGATTGGGAGGAACGGCCCCCCTGATCTGAACCCGAGTGGTGTTCTGTTATTGGACTTCTGTGCTAGTTACAGTTTGGCCATAACGAACACCATGTTCAAGCATAAGGGTGTCCATCAGTGCACATGGCACCAGGACACCCTTGGCCGGAGGTCGATGATCGACTTTGTAGTTGTTTCATCTGACCTACGGCCGTATGTCTTGGACACTCGGGTGAAGAGAGGGGCGGAGCTGTCAACTGATCACCACCTGGTGGTGAGTTGGATCCGATGGCGGGGGAGGAAGCTGGACAGACTCGGCAGACCCAAACGTACTGTGAGGGTCTGTTGGGAACGTTTGGCCGAATCGCCTGTCAGAGAGAGCTTCAACTTCCACCTCCGGCAGAGCTTCGACCAGATCCCGAGGGAGTCTGGAGATATTGAGTCCGAGTGGACCATGTCTCCCACCTCCATTGTCAACGCGGCCACTCGGAGCTGTGGCCGTAAGGTCTCCGGTGCCTGTCGAGGCGGCAATCCCCGAACCGGTGGTGGACACCGGAAGTAAGGGATGCCGTCAAGCTGAAGAAGGAGTCCTATCGGGCCTGGCTGGCTTTGGGACTCCCGAGGCAGCTGACAGGTACCGACAGGCCAAGCGGACTGCAGCCCGGGTGGTTGGGGAGGCAAAAACTCGGGCCTGGGAGGAGTTCGGGGAGGCCATGGAGAAGGACTATCGGTCGGCCTCGAAGAGATTCTGGCAAACCGTCCGGCGCCTCAGGAGGGGTAAGCAGTGCCCTACCAACGCTGTTTACAGTGGAGGGGGGCGGCTGTTGACCTCGACCGGGGATATCATCGGGCGGTGGAAGGAATACTTCGAGGATCTCCTCAATCCCGCCGTCACGTCTTCCAATGAGGAAGCAGAGGCCGAGGGCTCGGAGGCGGACTCGCCCATCACCCGGGCTGAAGTCACAGAGGTAGTCAAGAAACTCCTCGGTGGCAGGGCACCGGGGGTGACGAGATCCGCCCTGAGTACCTCAAGTCTCTGGATGTTGTGGGGCTGTCTTGGCTGACACGCCTCTGCAGCATCGCGTGGCGGTCGGGGACAGTGCCCTTGGACTGGCAGACCGGGGTGGTGGTCCCTCTTTTTAAGAAGGGGGACCGGAGGGTGTGCTCCAACTATCGGGGGATCACACTTCTCAGCCTCCCCGGGAAAGTCTATGCCAGGGTACTGGAGAGGAGAATCCGGCCGATGGTAGAACCTCGGATTCAGGAGGAACAGTGTGGTTTCCGTCCCGGTCGTGGAACACTGGACCAGCTCTATACCCTCTCCAGGGTGCTGAAGGGTTCATGGGAGTTTGCCCAACCAATCCACATGTGTTTTGTGGATTTGGAGAAGGCATTCGACTGTGTCCCTCGCGGCATCTTGTGGAGGGTGCTTCGGGAGTATGGGATTCGGGACCCTTTGCTAAGGGCTATCCGGTCCCTGTACGACCGGAGCAGGAGCTTGGTTCGCATTGCCGGCAGTAAGTCAGAGTTGTTTCCGGTGCATGTTGGACTCCGGCAGGGCTGCCCTTTGTCGCCGGTTCTGTTCATAATTTTTATGGACAGAATTTCTAGGCGCAGCCAGGGGCCGGAGGGCGTCGGGTTTGGGGACCACACGATATCATCTCTGCTCTTTGCGGATGATGTCGTCGTGCTGGGCCCCATCAGACCAGGACCTTCAGCATGCACTGGGACGGTTTGCAGCCGAGTGTGAAGCGGCTGGGATGAGAATCAGCACCTCCAAATCTGAGGCCATGGTTCTCAGTCGGAAAAGGGTGGCTTGCTCACTTCAGGTAGGTGGAGAGTTCCTTCCTCAAGTGGAGGAGTTCAAGTATCTGGGGGTCTTGTTCACGAGTGAGGGAAGGATGGAACGGGAGATTGACAGACGGATCGGTGCAGCTTCTGCAGTAATGCGGTCGCTGTACCGGTCTGTCGTGGTGAAGAAGGAGCTGAGCCGCAAGGCGAAGCTCTCGATTTACCGGTCAATCTACGTTCCTACTCTCACCTATGGTCATGAGCTGTGGGTCATGACCGAAAGGACAAGATCCCGGATACAGGCGGCCGAAATGAGCTTTCTCCGCAGGGTGGCTGGGCGATCCCTTAGAGATAGGGTGAGAAGCTCGGTCACTCGGGAGGAGCTCAGAGTAGATCCGCTGCTCCTCCACATCGAGAGGGGCCAGCTGAGGTGGCTCGGGCATCTTTTCCGGATGCCCCCTGGACGCCTTCCCGGGAAGGTGTTCCGGGCATGTCCCACCGGGAGGAGACCCCGGGGAAGACCTAGGACACGCTGGAGGGACTATGTCTCCCGGCTGGCCTGGGAACGCCTCGGTGTCCCCCCGGAAGAGCTGGAGGAAGTGTCTAGGGAGAGGGAAGTCTGGGCGTCCCTGCTTAGACTGCTGCCCCCGCGACCCGGCCCCGGATAAGCGGAAGAAGATGGATGGATGGATGGATGGATGTTGAATTTTACGCTTAACAATGCGATTAATCGAGATTATACACAGAAAAGTCATGTGATTAATGCGATAAAAAAAATGTATCGTTGCCCAGCGCTATTACAATATAATGTGTAACAAATCAGAAACACCAAACTGCCCAAACAAAACAATTAAACCATTCACCACGCAATTTTTCTATTTTCCCGGTACCAATATTAGGCATAAGTGAACACATCTGCATCACCTTTTACACAAATGTATTCGTGGCCTTTAACAACAAATGTTCGTTTTGATAAATCAAACTGTTCCGGTAAAGTAATTCGTTTTATTTTAGGCTTTGGGCTCTGTTGTATATCACGTTTATCTTAATAAAACGCATGACTGAAATTAAAATATTTTCAATATTTCAACACGAATGTTTTCTTGATGTATGTCCTGTAAACTTATTTACAACACAGAGAAAAACTTCACAGGATGCTACATGTTCAAGTAATCTATTTAATGTGTTATTTTCATTAATCGACGTTTACTTTAGGCTACATAATGACTCAAACAAGCAAAAATAAAGCTTTATATAGCCCACCAAATAAGCAGAGAGAACATTCTGTGTTGAATTTAGGAAGTCTCTGTTCAAAAAGGGGAGAACATGCCGTGTTGTCATCAATTGTCACAGCCGCACTATTATTGTTCCACGTGTTGTAAAGTGACAACCAGTTTTCTCGAATCTCCGCCTTTTGACGAACGCAACGAGACGCCAATGGTCAAACGCGCTGTCAATCAAACAGACATGGCCGAGCCTTCTCGGTTTCTACTGTTGGATATTTGTTTCGAGTGACATCACCAGTTCCGTCCCAACGCGGAAATGTTCAATATTTGTTTTTATATTATAGGATCACTTGTCCGGCGTGTAACAGACATCTGCTGAACCGTAGCAGTGCTGTAAGTGTCTAAGCATGACGTCTTGATCATTTTTCCGACTGTTCGTGATCATGGAGGACTTTAGAGTCCGTTCGACCTTAGTTTGTATTTATTGACACGCACCAAGAGCGAACCGCAAATTCAACCGCTGACAGATCTGTCAAGATCATGGAGAGAATCGTCCACTGGAGACAACTGTTGCTGTCTTTGCTTTGCCTCATTGGGATCGTTTCACAGGTAAAGTGAGGGCACTGGATGCTTGTTTACTTCGTGTTGCTGGTCATCATAGGGAGTTCATGAAGACAGTGATATGTGATGGGTTATTTTTGGCTCTACGGAGGCGGGGTGACATGGGGTGCATGACAGGATTGTGGGTGTATGTGTGTGAGAGAGATGAGAGAGAAAGTCAGAGAGAGGTTTAAAAAGTCTTATTTAGGTGGGTATTGTTTGATTTTCATGAAAATACATCCATAATTATTCATAAATAGTGCATGACCTTTGACCTCACCTTCATGTGGGCGCAAGACTTGATGCATTGTTTATTAGGTGCACATGTGCGTTACTGCAAGAGATGCAAAAGTTAGAATTCTTACGTTTCATGCTTCAGGAAGGTGGGGTAAAAGCTTTTAGCTGGAAATATTTGGAAATAAGTTTTTGTGCGTTCAAGTGTTTGTCAAAGGAGCGACCCGAGTCCCACAGTTTTAATGACTCCAGAGATCAACAAAGTTAAAGTATTTCGTGTCCCAAGAGTGAATTATTGAAATTACAGTCAAATTCATTTGAAATAATAAAGGTATCGAATTCTTTGAAATGTGCTTGATTGTAATTTTGAATAAAAAAGTATATAGCGCTTAGTGGAAAGCAAAAATCCTTCTTCTAAAAGAAAAATGTATTTATGACTAACTTACAGCTGAAAATGTGCAATTCTCCAGTATTATTTTATCATATTCTTAAAGTTTTAGTTATTGCACATTATAAAACAAATCCGTAGTATACTTTGTTATGTTTGTTGGTTGTCTTCATGGTAAGAGGTGTAATTACCTGGTCCTCCTCCAAGGGAATGTGATATGTTTTGTTTTGTGTTATTTCAGTGGAACAAAAAGTCTTACCCAGTCAACTTTCTTAGACATTCAGGTTATATTTGCAGTGCACTCAGTGAGGCTGTTATGAATATGTTCTGATATGCAGTTTTGTGTATCATTTCATTACATATTTAATATTTATACTAGAATGTTAGGAGCAAATGCAAAATAAATATGTAAACTTTTTTTAATAGATGTCGTTCTGAAATCATTAATAACCAGCCCTAGACGTGCAAGTAAGTCTAAAGTGGAAAAAAGACAAAGAATTGGACGGGGAACAGGGAAGTTTCATAAAGTTAAAAATAAGTTCCTCAGAGGCAGGGCCCAAAGAAGTCTGAAATCTGAAACTAAATGTAATAATGTTGCATGATACACTTGTGCGATATTAACCCATAGTTTACTTAACACTCTCTCAATAGTGTCAGGTGGTTTGGTAAATATAGGAGTGGCGTTTATGACTGTGAAGCAGGATATCCTGGTTAATAACTATTTTCTGTTAACTGAACACACACACAAACAATATTTCAGACCACATATCAGGTATCAATTACTTTAAATAGTCATATCACTACAGTGCGCTGTGTGTTGGTGTATATTTGTCTTACACCTGACGCGACACAACAAAAGAAACGCATTAGAACCCATTATAATAAAAAATATTGTCCACACTGAATGCGGCCTGTCGCGTCCGGTGTAGACACAGTGTTACAGTGAAAAAACTTGTCATGGTGCTTGAACAAATATCTGATTTGATGTTTTTCTGGCTCTTTCTCAGTGTGATGGTGGAAGTTCAGTTTCTCTTCCAGAATCTCTGCTCTTCGTTTCCACACTGGACGGAAGTTTACATGCTGTCAGTAAACAAACAGGAGACATCAAATGGACACTAAAGGAAGGTGTGTATCTGTCTGTCTGTTCACATCAATTTATTTTATTATGTAAATTTGGCATTGTCACAAAAGTGAGATGACCCAATTTATCAAATTCCAATTATTTGTATGATTAGTATAGCTATATTATTAATATATATCATTAAACTTCTTTTTAGATCCCATCATACAGGTTCCTGTCTATTTCCAAGAGTAAGTCTTTGTTAACTTAAAACCCTATATAAATATACTTTATAGAGAGAGAGAGACGCGGAACAAATTAAGAGACCATTTCAAAATAGATATGTGTTTACGTAAAAGGATAATTTTTGTTTAATTCTGTGGACTACTAAAACATTTTCTCCCCAAAAATAAAAATATATTCTATTTGCATTTATTTGCAGAAAAAGAAAACTGTGGAAACAGGTCAAAATAACAGAAAAGATGCTTTGAATTTTTAGACCTCAAATACTTCAAAGAAAACAAGTTTATATTCACTTTTAAGCAATACAACAGTAATATTTTTCCATGTATTTAGGAAAAGTTGAAAAAATATGTTTTATGCGATAACCTCGATTTTTATCACAGTGTTCATGTGTGTTTAGTCATGCTGTCTGTCCTGCACATTGCTGTTGGATGACTTTATGTCACTCCTGAGGTTTGATATTGTTGAAATTCAACAGACACTGGACTGAAATAACCACAATACATCTAGAAATGCTGCTTAAATGAAAGTTTGGAATGGTCTCTTCATTTTTCTCTGCTCCTTTATATGTGCAGTATTGATATTATATGTGTGTTTTGTGTTTAAGTTGTCTACTTTCATTTGCAGGCCAGGCTTTCTACCAGATCCAAATGATGGCAGTCTGTATGTTTTAGGCGGCAAACATAAAGAGGGTCTTATGGTGAGCATTGTGGGTAGATTTAATGTGTTTTTCAAAGACCGGTGAGAATTTGTGTAACTGATGTGATTCCTTCTATACACAGAAACTCCCATTTACTATTCCAGAGCTGGTGCAGTCCTCTCCTTGCAGGAGTTCAGATGGAGTGCTCTACACGGGTAACAATAAACATACTTGTTTTATTGTTGACTATTGAAAACAATTTCGGTCTTTTTTACCTTTTGTGTTATTTATATTCTCAGGTAAAAAGCAGGACACTTGGTTTGTGGTGGATCCTCAGACGGGTGTAAAACAGACGAGTCTGAGCACCTCGTCCTCGGATTCTATATGCCCATCAGCCCCTCTGTTGTACATTGGTCGCACAGGTACACACCTTAAAAGAGGACCTATTTTTATGATAACTATTATTCTTAATAGTTATAAAGCCTCCATATTATGTTTTTTATGTGTATGCATGCAGAATATATGATCACCATGTATGATACAAAGACTCAGGAGCTTCGGTGGAACGCTACCTACAACGACTACTCCGCCCCTCTGTATGATGACACAAAATATGAATACAGTAAGTTCTGCATTTTACACGCTTGTATATTAAATTTGTTCAGACTGGAAGTGTATGAGGTTGTTTTGTGTTTCATACAGAGATGTCCCATTTTGCATCCAGTGGAGACGGTCTGGTGGTCACAGTGGATCGGGACTCTGGCGAGGTCCTGTGGATGCAGAAGTTCGATTCTCCAGTGGCTGGGTTCTACCTCTGGAGTCAGGACAGCCTGCGGAGAGCGCCACACCTGACGGTCGCCACGGAAACGCTCCGTTATCTCACCTTTACTGCAGAAAACACACAGTCCCACACCATGAAGTGGACTTACCAGTTCACAAAGGAGAAGCATAGCGCTAAGACTCAGCTAGTGTAAGATACAAACAGGAACACACTTTATATCTCAAATGCAAAGTTTTTCCTAAACTCGCCTATTTAAAGGAGTAGTTCACCTTCAAAATGAAAATTCTGTCATCATTCACACATCAATTAAATATCTTCTTTTGTGTTCTGCGGAAGAAAGAAAGTCATACAGGTTTGAAATGACAAGAGGGCGAGTAAATGATGACAGAATTTTCATTTTGAAGGTGAACTACTCCTTTAAAGCAGGTGGTCCAGTGCACCACCCCCTAGAGTTTCTAGAGGGAATTTCAGGGGATTTAGTGATAGAAATGCAGTGCAAAGTGCTAAATAATTATTAAAATGTAAGATTTTTTTTAAATATAAAAATATTCCATAGCTCATAGTTGCTTTACAGCAAGAAAGAAAATTGAATAGTCATAAGTAAAATAAATTGTGCAGATTGTAATTAATTATATAAATTATAAATACATATATTTTATTTATATAACTTATAGAAATATTTTTAAAACAAAGCAATTAATACAATAATAATCCAGTTTGTATTTTACTATAATATAATATAATATAATATACAATATTAACAAATGAAACACACACGTTTTATTAATATATTTGACATATTAAGGCACATCAAATGAATACTTGCTGGTTACTTTTACTTGTAATTACATTTGTTTGTTGTGTGTGTGTCTTAATAGTCCCACTCTCTATGTTGGCAAGACGGATTCTCATCTCTATGCTTCTTCCTCTCTTGTGCACCAGGGAGTGGCAATAGTGGTAAGTTCTCCTGCCCCTTTTTTATAACCACCTGTATTGAGTTTCACCTCCCTTTTATTAACCTTCTCCTGTTGCCGTGGCAGCCACAAGGTCTTACTCTTGCACGTATCGAGGGGCCGGTCACAGCTGGCGTCACAATGGGAAACGGGCGGCCAGAGTGTGAGATCACGCCCAGCACTGATGTGAAGTATCCACCAGGGAGCTCCAGCTCTCTGCAGAATAACTGGCTGCTGATTGGTATGACCCATTAACACACTTGCACTCATATTTACCTTTTAAGTAAGAACAACATACTTGTTGATTTCTTACTATTCAGTATTGTTTTTCTTTGTATAATATAAAAAGTGTAGGACCAAAGAACTTTACTTTAAAAAGGAAATTGTATGCATAGGGCAACCCAAACTGTACATAATACAACAATTGATAGTTTTGTATTGTGCCAAGAAAAGTGTACTAAAGCGCACTGAAAATTGTGGTACTGAACAGTTTTTACAAATAGATAATATTGTGTCATTACAAAACCAGAGGAATTAAATAAATACCATTATGTAAATAAAAACTGAAAAATGATTGTTAAAATAATATCAACTTTAAAACTATTTTAGAACTATATGTCAGCGTATTTTATATAATATGATTGATATAGCGTTAATACATAATACACGTAAATTATTTGTATATATTCTCATAGTCACAAATAATTTATTTAAATGTATTATAATATTTTATTATATAGTTATTGTGATGTATTCTTATATTCTAATAAATTAAATCAATATTTAAGCATATTGTTTAGTTTATGATTTTTATTATATTTATAATTTGTTGTCCAAAGTGTAATGTTTATTTATGTTTGTAGAAAGTTTGTTTTATTTGCTTGTATATGCTTGGACAGGTCACCATGAGGTTCCTCCTTTGGTTCACACCACCATGTTGAGAGATTTCCCAGAGAACCTGCGGCACACTGGTGATGTCATCCCACCTGGTTCTGGTTCCTCTTACCGTCCTGTTTCTCACCCAGTGAGTCCAATGCACACTTTCACACAAGCACGCACACATTTTTTTTGTGGAATGCAGACACTTTCCACATATTTAAAGTGATCTAGATAATCGCATATCGGCCCTTGAAGTGCAAGAATCCCCAAAACGGCATTTACAAACTATCCTATTTTGTTAACAGTTGCCACCGGTAACACAGCGCAGCTCTTCCCCCGTGTTCCCTGATTACTTGACCTCTGACCCCAGGACTGTGCTGGTGGTGACACTGCTGTTGGGAGCGTGGATTGCTTTCCTGCTGACACACAAAAGGGTGAGTGAGAGTGATGTGTGTTTAAATATTTCCTGATTTCAGTGCCTTCACATAAATTGTGTGTTAGTGTTCATTTAAAATGTGAAATATCCTTGATCTTTAAAAATAAGAGTTGCAAAAAAACTGCAACAAAATTTCATATTGACCTACTTTTTATCAGCCGGTCAAAAAATCCCAGAGTTCTGAGGAGCAAATGGACTCCAACCATCTGACAAGCCAGAATGCCTCAACAGAACCCAGCACTCCACCCTCATCATCATCATCCTACAGCAATAACAATCATTCAGAGAAGAAGAGTTCTGTTGTGTCCAATGAAACCCAGCCATTCTCAAGTAAAGACTCCGCTCCAGTAACGACAGCCAGCCAGTTGCAGAGTGCGTAGACCCTTCTGAATTGACTATCTTTTCATCCAAAATAAGCAACTGGTTATATTTACAAACCGGAATGGGTTATATGAAGACTTGTTTGTTGTGGGTATCAACTCATTGTGTCCTTTATCTGGTGTTGGTCGCTTGTTTCAGATGGACAACCAGAAGTAGTGGAAGTTGGTAAAATCTCCTTCAGTCCTGCTGAGGTGCTGGGCCATGGAACCGAGGGCACGTTTGTTTTCCGGTGTGTTTTTGTAGACGGAAAAAGAGTTTGCTTTTACATTCTTTCGTTGTCTAATATTGTGGGTAGAGTCGATACTTAAAGTGACATTACGAATGCACGCAAAACTGTTTATACTGTTCATAGGCCTCATGAAATAAATAGGTGTGCTAACTATAAATGTGTATGGTGGTGTGTGCAAACAGGGGACATTTTGACGGCCGGCGCGTGGCGGTAAAGCGCATCCTGCCCGAGTGCGTGGAGTTTGCGGAGAGAGAAGTTCAACTCCTCCGGGAATCAGACGAACATCCCAACGTCATCCGTTATTTTTGCACGGAAAGGGACAGACAGTTCACGTACATCGCCATAGAACTGTGTGCCGTTACGCTTCAACAGGTTCGTAAATGCATAGATCATAGTATATTAAAGGTGTAGTTCACCCAAAAATCATAATTTCACCCTCATTTTATTAAAAACCTGTATGAGACTCTTGTTTTCTGTTGAACACAAAAGAAGATATTTTGATAAATTGGTTTTGGAATAAATTTGGAAAAAAGTGGTTTTGTGTCCATACAATAGAAGGCAATGGGGACCAATCTTATTTGGTTATCAACATTCTTCAAAATATCTTCTTTTGTGTCCTACACAAGAAAGAAAGACATACATGTATAGAATGACATGAGGGTGAAGAAATGATTCAAGAATTTTCGATTTCAGGTGAACTGTCTCCTCAAATGGTGCTACACTTTTTGCTTTATTCATTGTTTGTGTGCAGTATGTGGAGGTCCCAAGCTGCCATTACTCGAACCTGAACCCGGTGTCACTCCTGGAGCAGACCATGTGTGGCCTCAATCACCTGCACTCTCTTAACATCGGTGAGTTCTGTTGCCATGGCAACGGTACAGATGGTTAATTACAATATAGTCACAGTTGCACGTGCTAACATTGCATTGCATGTATGTAAATGTACTGCTTTTGAGCCATGCAGGTGGACCGACTCAATGTAAATACTAATTACACAATCCTCTCTCGATCAGTTCACAGGGATTTAAAGCCACGCAACATTTTGCTCTCTCTCCCGGGTGTGCTGGGTCGAGTCCGGGCAGTGATCTCAGATTTCGGCTTGTGTAAGAAGCTCCCGGATGGACGCCATAGTTTTAGCCTACGCTCTGGAATACCAGGGACTGAAGGCTGGATTGCACCAGAATTACTTATAAATGCTCCAAAAGAAAACCCTGTACGGCCATAAAAACAGATGCATATAAACACGTTATAGAATAATTGAAATTAAACCTAAGTGCAAAATTTGTTTTTGTTTTTTTGCCGTAGACCAGTGCTGTGGATATCTTCTCGGCTGGATGTGTGTTTTATTATGTGACGTCCAAAGGGCAGCATCCATTCAGTGATACGCTACGACGTCAAGCCAATATCCTCTCCGGAGTCTATAACCTCGACCACTTTATGGAGAATTTACACGGTGTGTGTGCAGTGCACACATGTGTGAATAGATGCATGTGTACCTGTTTTCTGTCTCAGAGCAAAAACCTCACTATATTTTGAGCAAAAACCTCACTATATATGCTTAGAGTTCTGGTTGAATCTGCAATGTGTAACTTTTAGGTTAAAAACAAAAAACTATCAATCAGTTATTGAGCAACTACATAAATATAGAGCATAAAAACTGTGTTTCGTATCTCACTCAAATACACAAACGGTAAACTTATAATAATGATTTAAAAGTTATGGTGCCGGGTCATATTTTGCGAGAAATTAAAGTTTGACATCATTTGACTTCAACCCATGTAAAGTTAATGCTTATAGTATTAATCTACAATTTTATGTTTTACGCAAACAGAGAAAGAGGCAAAAGTTATGGATCAAACAAAAAATACAAAATGACAATATATAACTGACATGATATAAAATAAAAGATTATTATTTGTAATATTTATTATTATTAATAACAATTAAAAAATAACTCTATATCTATTTTTTGATTCTCAAGTAAATGTAATTCATTTTTTATAGATGTTGAGTCATTTCATACAAGGCTTATTTAGTTAAATAAAATTACAACTTTGAAAAATGTTTCTGTTCGTTGAAAAAGCAACAAAAAAAAAACTTAAAATAAATACAAAATTTAAGTCTTGCCTCAAAAATAAACTACAATTATAATAATGAAGAAGAACTAAATAAAAATGTATTAATCTTATACAGCAGCACGTTATTTATTAGAAATAAATTATAAAATCTCAAAAGCATATATCAAATTTTGCTAAAACATTAACTAAAATTAACCTTAAAACCCCAAATCTACAAATAAAAGCTCATTTAAGATATAAATAAAACTAAAACCTACATCAAAACTATAATAAATCTGATTTGACATATATAAAGAAAACAGAAATACAGACAAAGAAAAAACACAATTTGTTAAAAACCGGTGAATGTTTGTGTTTGTAGAGGACGTGATTGGCCGTGATCTGATTGAACGGATGATCAGTGCAGAACCAGATATGCGACCTTCAGCAGCATCTGTTCTCAAACATCCCTTCTTCTGGAGTCCAGAGAAACAGCTGCAGTTCTTTCAGGTCTGTGTGTGCACTTGGCAGCATGCAATGCTCGAGGGCCATTGAATGCGATGTGACATCAGTTCTTTGTCTGTAGGATGTCAGTGACAGAATAGAGAAAGAGCCATCAGAAAGTGCCATAGTGGTGCGTCTGGAGAACTCTGGCAGATCTGTAGTAAGAACTAACTGGAGGATGCACATATCAGCACCACTTCAAGCCGGTATGGACTGTTATTTACAAATAAAATGAATAAAGTATTTTTTTTGTTTGATGAAATGTGGATTTTTAGGTACCGAAATAACTGTGTGTTATTTATGACCTATATGTCTATAATTCTGTGTACCTAATGTAGACTCGTTCCCTTCTGACAGATCTTAGAAAATTCCGCACATATAAAGGGAATTCCGTGAGAGATCTACTCAGAGCAATGAGAAATAAAGTGAGTATTTCAAGTTCACAGATGCAGTATGAATGCCAGGGCAAGCATCCAAAAATAAAGATTTTAAGCCACTAACCCTTAAGTTTTACAATTTCGAAAATAAAACAATGTTACAGACATGATTTATAGTTTTTAAGGAGAGGTGTGCTATTACTTCTCTGATGATATATTCGACTTGCATTGAAGGATGAATCCCAGTTATATATAGGGACCAAAATATCATACACATCACATAGCAACCCCCTAGGTTAAAATAAGCCCTATTTTTCATAATGAATATCCTGAAGCACACCTGATCTTTGCTCTCCTGTGCATTTTCCAACAGAAACATCATTATCATGAACTCCCACCTGAGGTTCAGTCAGCCCTCGGTGAAGTCCCCGATGGCTTTGTGGTGTATTTTACCTCCCGTTTCCCGCGGTTACTGCTGCACACACACACGGCTCTGAGCATCTGTGCCCCAGAGAGACTGTTTCATCCGTACTACCATCACTGAACGTCCTCCACAGACTCTTGTTTGTTCTTAGAGTGGATTGGAGAGAAGAAATGAAGAAAAATCTATAATACTGGATTTCAGAGTTGTGAACGCTTAGTTGAACGCTACTGACAATGTTTGGTTTTACAAAGAAAATCTTTGAAATAAGGGACTCTTTTACAACCAGGTTGCCACTGGACGTGCTGAGAGAATTTTATGTTTGTGCTTTTACCAAGGACAAATCTTAGGTCATTTTTAGGGGCTACTGAGAGTGTTGGCTCACCCAGAATCGTGTCATCATAAACTCATCCTCGTGTTTTCAAACCTGTATGACTGACGGTGAAAACCAAAAAGAACATTTTGAGGAATGTACTGAGTGACTACGGTTAGAAACGGTTACTGACTGCAGGCTACCTTTATTCATAATTGGTAGAATTCCATGTGGTACTTTTTATAAATATTTTTATTTTGAGGCGATAAGGATCTTAGTCAGGGCAACATCTATTGATATATTGATATTTCATTGATTCTTTGAAATCATTTATAATGATTCGATTTTGTTCTCTTGATCATATCGTACACCAAGTGTACATAATATGTTTGGATCTGATAAATTAAGTAAATATTATTCACAGAACATCGCATCCCTTATCTTGATCTTCAAGTGCTACATATAAGAACAGACAGAGATATGGTGTTACACAACTATACATTTCCCACTAAGTATTCCCATGAATCCTGCTGTATACAAGGAAAATTCTTGTTACCCAATCTTGTATTGCACATTTTAAGACATATAACATCGCTCAGTAATTTTATACTGCATGTTTTTGTATCTTTTATACATTTATTGTTGGGGACACTGGAAAATACAAGTTTGGAAAATAGTGCCTTTGTTTTTTCTACCAAATGAACACTACATGGCATTTTTATGTGAAAATATTAAGTTACGTGGTGCTTGGCTTTAGATTTATTACTTGCATCATGCAATTCACCTGTAGCCTTCCACATACTACCCTAACCTAAACAGGCCTCTATTAGGCCATCAAAGTTATTATTTTGCCATATTACTTATTTTATGTCAATGTGGGGTTTTAGTTCGAAAAGGTAATACAAGAAGGCCCCGATATTGTAGCAACTCATCTCTAGGTCTACTGATATATACCAAATTTTTCACCGACAGATGTCCATTGAACGAGAAAATCCCAAACTCGACTTAAGAATGTGATCGATTTTGAAATGAGCATTTAACGATTTGAAGCTTATAAGCATCGTCAACTCAACAAATAACCTAAAACGGGTTCCTGAATATAGATTCGATTTGACCAAAAAGAACAGCGCCTGGTTAAATCAAGAATGCAGGATTTCAAAACATTTTAACATTTATTTAACATTGAGTAAATCTTAATTTCTCTAAAAACAGACCTTAATTCATCTGGAATAAGTCATTTCAAATACACATTAAGATTAATTTCCAAAAGCTTTTATACAAAGAACAGTCAAAAAGACAGACAAATCCTAAAATATTAAAACATGTACAAGAGCATTCACATGATACAGACAGCTGGCAAAGTGTTAAACTTTCCACCCCCGTAAACAAGAGCAAACAACAGATCCAAAGGAAGAAATGATATAGTGTAGAACCCACAAAACTGTACAAAACTTTTGCTGCAAAAACATTTCAGGGCCCCTCAAACTCAAGCGAGGGAGATTATGTTCAGGTCGATTGCGACCTCATACGCTTTACAATCGGTTATGATGTCACAAGGTCAGCGGTCTGAGGTAGTGGCTGCAGCAGTGCTTTTGCAGGTCATGAGCTTTTCCACCATGTTGCGAGCGTATCGCAGGCGGCTGGCCAGCTCTTTACAGCAGCCGAACTCTTCGATCAGGCTCGTTTTATAGGTGCAGAACTCACGCTTCTCGTTGATGTACGTAACTGCTCCCATCAGAGGACACACGATAAGCTTAGTGTGGTCCTGCAAAGCACAAAGAGAAAATGTAAAGGGTTAGAGAAATGCATTTTTGACTGGTCAAGTAGCGAGCCACAACACTATAATTTTATGGGCAAATGTTTTTGACTGTTTCTCACCTGGAAGAAGTTGATCTGGACAGTTCCGTTGCTAAGGTGCAACACGATGGCGCTCTTTGTGCGGAACCAGTGACGAAGGTAAGGCAGTCGGGTGAGCTCATCTCCGTCCCGGGGAGTGATGTTTGCGCCGGCTTTCAGCAAGTGCTCGCTCATGTAATTCCTGAAATACTTGAGGAGGGTAATCTAAGGAGACAAGAAGAGATTGTTAATATCAGGAAACCAAAGCAGCTAAAAATGTGGTATATGGACAATTATAACAGCACCGTACTTTATATGTATTTAAAGCTGCAATCTGTAAGTTTTTGGTTAAAACAAGTGCATGAAAAAAAGCGTTCAGATCTCCTTACTCCAGTTTTCAACAGTGAGCTTATAATATTACATAATTTGAGTTAAATGGTTGTTTCTTTGGGAAATATGACAAATGTAATTTGAAAAAAAAAGGTTATAAATTGCAGCTTTAAGAACAACATTTTAATTTTGTAGTGCGCACACGCAAACAAAACTCACTTTTTTGGAGAGCGCTGAGGGGTAGGAGCGCACGCTGAGGTAGGATTCTGCCGTGTTACGGTCAATGTACTGCAAACTGTCACCGTCGGTGTACATGATCAAACGCGTGGAATCATTGAACAGAACTCCAACGCTGTTATCGCACAGCTGATAACCTAAGAAAGAAATATGTTACATTTAAAGAAGGTTAAAACGATGATATTTACATGTTTTGTAAAAAGCAACTACATTTAACATGCGAGCAAGGACAGCAGACCTAAACAAATGTATATAAATATCAGTGTGGCATCTTACCGAGGCCGTATTTGTCAGAGTAGTCAACCCATTTACTAATCCAGAAGACAGGAATACAAGCAGGATCCTCAGCTTCCTCTGTATTGGGGAGGAAAGGTTTGTTTAATAATGGTTTTGCATTAGCGATTATCTCTGCATATTTGAAATATACTTGTCTAATAAACCAACACTACACTTTAAAAGAACAGCACGGGTTCTCTTACCTTGTCTAACAAAGTCTCTTTCAGATGGCCTTGCTGCGTTAACGCTTGTCAGCTGCTGCAACATGTCAATCAAATGGCAGTCAGGTTGTTCAGATCCATCTCTGCAAACAGTACGATACAGATCAATTCAAGCATACACTGACAATGTTTCATCGGCATCAGTACATCAAACTGACACTACAGTGTTGTCGTAATCTCAAGTTATGTATAAATGGACTAAAACTAACTCCTTTGTGACTAAATTCACCTTATACATTTTAATAACTTGTCAATGGTTCTTAGATCTCACAATTTTTAAAGCAAGCACCACACTGACCTTTGCTGGAGATCCTGTTGTGGCTGCTCCATTTTGCCCATTTTCTCTATCGGACTGTCTGTTCCTGTAAAACAAAGACAGACAAACAGATTAAGACAACATTAAAAAGCATTTGCAATCTACTTTAGTAATGCATAATATTTCAGAGAGAACAATAATATTCGGTGAGAAAAAGCACAGAAACCCGTATTAAGACAGTAAAGAGTTTTGATGTCACTACTTGGTTTGTTCATCTTTACCTTTATTAAGGGATGAGAGGGGTTTGCGGAGGAGGGCAGGATCCATGCTGGAAGGTGCGATGGAGAATCTGGGAGGTACAGTGAGACAGGAAGTGGGAAGGCGCACGGGAGCATATCCGGAGGTGAAAAACTCATCCGCCAACAGATCGGACATCGAAGGTCTGAGTGTGGGGTCAGCGTGCAGCATACGACGAATCAGAGCAGCAGCAACTGGATTAATATGCTAAATAAAGCCAAAGACAGACATTTAGCTTTACTAAAATAAGACCACCAAAACACACTTCACAGACAAAGCTTCTCTATAGAAAACCTGACACCAGCTGGCTTTTAAATTATTGTGAATAGTTGCCATGGTGTTATTTTGTGATTACCAACGAGTCCTTGAGGGGGTCACCTATCGACCCATCAAAAAGGAGACCACCAATACTATGATATCCCTCAGTAAATGTTTACTTGGTGGGCGATAAAATACATGATGCGTCAAATCTCAATTTCACCTTGTAGACTAATAGCAGGGGCACTTACTCTAGGTACGGAGTACTCATTCTTCTTGATTCTGATGTAGGTCTCCTTCAGACAGGACGTCTCAAATGGAGGCTTTCCAACCAGCAATGTGTACCTGTTAGATGTAATAACCATGTTAATGTAAGCCCACAATTATAACATGCCAAATTATAGGTCTAAGTCAATGTGCTGACTTACAGAATGCATCCCAGTGACCAAACATCCACCTCAAAGCTGTGGCCCTTCTTGCAGAGCACCTCTGGGGCAATGTAGTTTGGAGTGCCACACAGGGTCTTCTTCCGTTCCCCGTCAAACTCGATCTTTGTAGCCAAACCGAAGTCACCTAGAGTGGGAAAAAAATGAATCCATTAGTATCATCACAATTTGGAAGAAAAATACATGCTTG
This sequence comes from Triplophysa siluroides, assembly GCA_006030095.1. NCBI lineage: Eukaryota > Metazoa > Chordata > Actinopteri > Cypriniformes > Nemacheilidae > Triplophysa > Triplophysa siluroides. The sequence continues at coordinate 524,408 of VCII01000201.1, read as the reverse complement.
TCTTAGTATAAGCAAGGAACCGAAGTCATTTGCTTACCGATCTTCACCTCCATGTCATCGCTGAGGAACAGATTCCCCAATTTGAGATCACGATGGATGACTCTGTTGTTGTGCAAGTACTGGCAACCCTGGATAGTATGGCGCATGAAGTATCTGGCCTCAGGCTCCGTTACGGCCTTTCTTCGCTTGTGCAACTCCAGGAGAGACTTAAAGGGAAGAAATAAAGGCCCAGTGGGATTTTAATATATAAAGCAATGAAAAGTAAAAGTCTGTTTTTAACAAGGATCTAATAATCCAGATAAAGTCATTTTTATTTATCCTACCAAGAGGGATAATGGAACTTTATGCAATGACTTTGAATCACATCTAGAGTGAGAATGTGAAACACTTTTACATTTTTCTTGACTTAATTTGCAATATTTTATTTCATTTTTATTAAAAAGCACAGTAAGGTTTCATTAAAACAGCTCTTTGCTACGTCTCCGGGAAACAAAGTCAACTGACGTCACTTCCTCCCGTTTAAAATCCACTGATAGCGTCGAGTCAGAAAATACACGACCGGTTTAAATCGCAGATATAAAAACAACATGACATTAAACGAGTAAACAATGCTGTGAAAAGCGAAGTGTTTATGCGCAACTTATCTTAAAGTAAAGAAAGAAACGAATTAAGCGTATATGGTATTGACAGGAATACCGACCGTTGACGGTCTGTTTCCAAAACTACTTCTCTCGGTTGAGCTGTATTGTTCTTACCCGTCTCCGACAGATCTCCAACACCACATACACGAAATCTTCATCCTCGAAAAAGCCGTGAAATCCCACTACGTGTTGGTTATCGAGACTTTTGTGAATGGCGATTTCTGTGCTCATCTTCTCTTTCTGGTGTGGCTTCAGTAGCATCGACTTGGGCACCACTTTCCCTGCGAAAACCTCCTTCGTGTCCATATCCGTAATTTCGTAACATTTTGCAAATCCTCCTTTTCCCAGAAAGCGACCTCGCATGTATCGTTTCATGGTTCTGGGATCCACTAAAATATCAGGGATCTCTTTTAGAGGAGCAGATTTGGGATCGACGTGAGTCGATGGCTTCGCCGCCTTTGCGATTCCAGCGCTCATCCTTGCAACCTTTACAAACGACTCAAATACAAATCACGCTAAAGTTTTAGAAATAAATAAACGAGGCGAAGTTTAAAACACCACTCTTGCCTTATCCTCAAAGTCCACGAAGCTCGCCGACCATCGGCACGGAAACTACATTCAAATAATAACTTTAACACGCTAGAAAACTAAATATACAACGTATATTCTCTAAACGCAGTAGATTCGCCGTCCTGAACAATGCATCGGTCGTATTTCGCTGATAAAAATGGAAATTAAACGGGCATGGATGAAGTAAGTTACGTTGAGCCTCTCCTACGACGTGAACGAAGTGAATCGCTGCTACGTTTTGAATTGTGCTCGGTTCGTTATCGCCGCTTCTGATTGGCTGATGTGATTTAAATTCTGACCAAACACAGCGAAGCATCATGGGACTCGTCACGTGATGCTTCGAAAAACTTTATGTGTACAGTGTATATTTAAATGCCCGGAACATATTTTTTCCCATTTCATTTGTGATTTAATATACGTTGTTTTTTTTGTTTGTTAATGTATAAAATAATATAAGTAGATTAACATTGGCATGTTGATCGAATTATTATACATTTAGAAATGTAAACGCATAAAGTATGGCATGCTAATTGTAAACAACATATATGAATCTTCATCTTATTCATTTGTTTACATTAATATTGGGTACTGGTCTGCATTAAGTTGATTATGTATAAAATAATATAGATCTATAGAAGAAAACAACAGCAAATATTTATCAAGTCAGTTTCATTTTTGAAGTTGATTTACAGAATATACAGAAGCTAAGATAACATTATGTGAATATTTATCAATTCATGTTAATTTTTAACAATTTTGAGCTATTTGTAATATTACTGGCCAGGAAAAAAATACAGTTAGGTTTACACGTTATAGCGAGGCATGTTGTTACACTGTATGGGGGTAAAAAGTGAACCAAAACATTTTATGAATATTTTGGCAAAAATTTTAGAAATATTTGCAATCGAATTGCAATCATACACATATCTTGAAGAAAGTTTAGTTAAAATGTATATAGTTTATTATATTAATATAGTCCCTAATATTAATGAATCGCCTAGCCCCCCAGTACCACAATAACTTTCATGTTCATTCATTCATGTTTTTTTATTGTGAATAAAGATATTCACTATATTTTTCGTCCATTGTGCAGATTGAAGTAGGTCACATGTGCTTTTTTGGGTGTGTTGTATATGCACACCCGCATTCATTCACTCATGTGTGCTAAGAGTCTGTTTACTACCTGATCTAAGAAAGTACATTTCAATATCACACTTAAGTTTATGTTATCTCACGTGTTTGCATGAGAGTGTAGGTGTGTTCGAGTGGTCAAATGGGGATATAAGTGTTTGTAGGTGGAAAAAATAGCACCAGGCATCACGTTGCCTATCTGGACACACATTTTGATGTTTGTACAAGTGTATGGGTGACGGGTGTTAAGAAAAAGTGAGATAAACAGGAAGGCTGCCCTTGTGTCCCAAAACCAAAACAATGTTACAAGGCCAGTGGGAAGGAATAAACAACACACATTTTTGGAACATCACTGACACTTATTTAAGTGTCATTCAATACTTTTTTTATTTCTGAGACACCTTACATTTCATAGCGGGCATGACTTTGTGTAGTAGCTGTGCATGTATGTGTTTTTGAGTATGTATACTTAGCCTTATTTGGAAACACTTCACACAATTCATAAAATGTTTACTGATTTGGAAAATAGCCTTCCCACACCTGTACTCACGATTTTATTCTTTCTCATCATTCACAAATGCACGTACCCACCGTTTCCTCTTTAAAGCACAACAGTTTCTTTATAATAGGTTGCCATGGCAGTTAGATAATTTTAGCATACATACAGACTGGGCTGAGTGGTCCTGTTGAGAAAGGAAGTACTTAATTTTTGCATAAAACATGTAAAAGGATTCTAGAAAGCTGAATGAATTAATCATGTATACTAAAACAGTTCCAAAATACAGCATCAACCCACATGTTAAGCATTTATCTTTGGTCACCAATCTGTTTATGCTGGCACTAACATTAATATAAAAACGTTTAAAGAACAATGTAACAAACTAAAAGAGATTTAGATTCAACTTCAATTTATTGAGCATATAAATGGAACAGCTGCTTTTTATATTGTTTTTAAATGTATAGGCTCAAGTTTGTCAAACAACTAAGATTTATTTTCACACATAGTCATAAGGGAATATTTTGTGTTCATTATGGTGGACATGTATGAAATTGTTATTTTTTTTTTTAATATATTTTTACTTACAGGTTAACATTTTGTGAAATAGTGGAACAATCCTTAGCATTTGAAGTTATCAGTAAAACATACATACATGAACTTTGGATAAAACTTACTGAATAAAGATAATTATGCTAATCTGCTGACTTTGTTTGTTTTCTCCTCCCACAACCCTTACCTCACCTGTATTCTATTGTTTTTGTGTTGTGCTTATACTTTGTACATTTGGTGTATGTGTATTTGTAATTTATACTTCATGTCCATATACTGTTGTTTATAATGTTGTATGAGTACTTGGTAGACTATAAAACAGAAAACTTGGCAATTAAGTTAATAATTGTTTCAATTACATGCAAGAAATTGATTAGTAGTTGAAACACATATTGGTTAGTAAACATAATCTGCATTTATTCAGTCTTTTAATAAATCACAATTTTTATGATGATTCATCAAATACTTTTTCTTGCTCCCTTTTAGAGCAACTTAGAACAGTCCATTCATACAGTCAATTTACATTTATGCATTTGGCATGAGCTTTTTAACCAAAGCGACCAACAGTGTATTCAACGTATACATTTTATCAGTTCCTTGGGAATCTAACCCAGGACCTTTGTGTTGCTAAAGCAATACTCTGCAAAGTCAACAGAGCAGCCTACAATTGTCATTGTCCATGTTAATCCAAGTCCGTCCAGCATCAGTATGATGCGTATCTACAAAGTCGCGTGACATGTCCATTAAGACAGGATACAACTGTTGTTTTTCTTCATTTTCCGCGTTCCTGCAGCTTCTATCGTCATGGTCTGTGTCCGTCTGCGAAGTGCCGGACTGACACGGCTCGGCAGCTTCACCTGTTGCAGCAAGTCCCGAAACAGCCCAACGACATTCTCGCCGGTGCGCGCGGAAGTTTCCACGAACCCCGCGCTCCAGTCTTTCTCCACCGTGCGCATTACTTCAGCAGTAGCCTGCCGACTCCGACAGCCCAGATCCCCCTTGTTCTCGATCACAGTCATGCCCGTGAAATGTTCCCCTTTCACCTCCAGAATTTCCTCACGGAGTCGCTGCACCTCCTCAAGGGAGCCAGGCTCGTCGGCTGCATATACGAGCGCAAACGCGTCTCCGGTGCGCATACACAGAGCGCGCATCGCTGGAAAGGCGTAACTGCCGCTCGTATCTAAAATCTCTATGCGCACCCTGGCGTCGTCCGTGTCGTACTCGAGTGCATGCAACTCCTCCACGGTACGAGTGTATTTTGAGTCGAAACGATCGTGCAAGAAACGTTTGATCAGGGCGGTTTTGCCGACCCCGGCGGCGCCAAGAAACACGAAGCGCACGGTGCGATTCTCACGCACAGACAGAGACATCCTCCAAGTCTGATATATTCTTCTAATAAAAGTCGTTTATTTATTTAGGCCTATCTTTAAGTGTGTTTGAGTATTCAATGCACTTGAACAAATTAAAGCGCCTGCGTTATAATTTGTAGACAAGTTTCTCGATGAAGGGAATATAAAGCCATTAATCTGTTCCCCGAGGGCACCTGTCGCGTGGACATATGGCGAGCATTGACAAGACTGTCTCATTTATATGACCTGGCTACTCAGCTGTAGCCAATAGAAAAACGAGTGATAAGACGCGTGGGTGCTGGAGCCTTTTACAGAAAAACAACTGCTATTTTCAGGATGGAACAGGCTACTTCAGGTACACGCAAGAACGACAATATACATAATATATTGCCTGTTACAAAAAGAGATAGGCTGTCTTTGCCTTTACTTGTTTTAATGCATTTTGCCATTTTTTTTTTACTGCATAGTAAAGGTTGTAGGCCATTCTTAACATCTTAAATTATGGTGCTACACAATGTCACAGAAGAACCATTTTTGGCTGTATGATTCCACAGAATCTTAAACATTCAAAGAAGCTTTTCTGGTTTACAAAAAAATGGGTCTTTGTGGTGAAAGCGTTTTATTAAAATATGAAAAGAAAGAAAGAAATGGTTCTTTCTATAACCTTTGACTGAATAGTTATTCTGCTGCGAACCTTTTGTAGTACCTTTATCAGACTGAAGTTTATGACTTAAAGGAATAGTTCACCCAATTTAAAAAAAATTAAAATTATTTTTTCACACACTCACCCAAATCTGTATAAATTTCTTTGTTGTGATGAACACAGATATTTGTAAGAATGCTTGAAACCAAACAGTTCTTGGCCACCACTGACAACCATAGTAGGAAAATGGCTTTATAAGCCATCTATAATGGCTTTTTGACTACCACTGTATTTTTTCCTTGGTTACAAGCATTCTTCCAAATATCTTTCTCTGTGTTCATCAAAACATAGAAATTCATACAGATTAAGGTGAGTAAATGAACGCAGAATGAAACTAACAAGGTGTTTTTCCTGACACTAGCCTGGTTAAATACGTCTATATAACACTGGGTTAATGATTAAACTAGTGTGTCAACAAGCCTATTATCTGAGCTCTAACTTTTAATAAAGCAGAATGTTTATGTTTTATCTGACCTTTGAAAGACGTTTCCATTTTTTATGATATTTAATTAGACCTTTCTTCACTGACCTAAAACAAAGGACAAGACAAGTCTCCAGATAAAAAAACAAGATTTGTGCAGCACCAGCTGCCTACTCTCTTGGAAAACTTAGTTTAATTAAAAATGTTAATCAATCGATATTATTTTAATCTCTCTAATTCCACAATGTGACTGTAATCCAGGAATTAGAGCACTAATTTGTACCTTGTTTGGTGACAACGTGTAATACAGTATAATAATGACGACATCTCCACTTTGGACAGAAATTAGGTCAGAATCCCCATCCCTGGGGTCAATTGACAAAAAGGTTTCACGTTGGGTTTTCCATTTGATGAATATCAATTTGATGGTATCAGACGGTAGTCATGGCAATACACAGAAACCCTAGAGCACCAATATTTTTCACACAAAAAACATGCTGCGTTTAGTTCAACCTGAAGGCTCAGTTTATATTTAACATATTTAATCTATCCATCCAGTAGATTAGTTTGGCTTTCAGGTCTCTCTTCTCAGCGTATTATTGTCTAACTTATGAATATATTTATTAGAGTAGTCTTTCAACGTAGGCCTGTACCAAAAGCGTGTGACTCACATTTCGTCATCATACAGGAAATGTCAGAGAGCAGAGGAGTTGACCTTTCCTCATTGTAATCCCCTGGATTAATATATTGGGGAGACATCGTCATTCACTGCACAAGCAGACACACACTGTAATAACACTATCACCTCACTGGAAAAATGGCTTTGGAGCTCCAATGGCCTCCTACAACCCACACGGAAATGTCACACAGTCCACCTTCCTTCCGGAGAATTTGTGTCCTCTCAGGGTTGGGCAACAACTGTCTCCCCTTCAGGGCATGAAATGAAAATGCCACAGGATATGGAAATTGAAATACAAGAGGAATTAGTCATTTCAAGAACATCAAGACCTAGGCCTACAGGTGAGTTTAAATATTTTGCCTTGGTTTAAAAGCATGTTTTCGAGTAATACTTCCTACTAGACTATCAGGGTTTTCTGTTCAATCTTCTGACAACAGTTATATCAGGACACTGTATATCAAAATTACTTTTTCATTACAGAAGCTCCTCTTTTAAATTCGTAGTTTGTTTGGATGATTGATGTTATGGTCAAAATAAATTGTTACGCATATTGACAACTGCCATTTAAACTAAATCTTTCGTAAAAAAATTACTTTTAATCAACTATCTAGTGTTTATATTTTTTCACTTATAATTATATTATTTACACGTTGCAATATGAAAGTAAATTGATTTTTAAAAATGAAAACAACACACCAGATACAAACCTGTGGCTCCTCTGCCATGTGCAAAGTGGCAGTAGACATTACTAAAAGAATTCCGAAGGATCGTACTCATAAAGATACAATTATATTCTTCTGTACAGGATGTAATGTAATTTATATCGATGACATTAAATATGTCTATGACCTTAATATCACCACGTAACAAGACACATTTACAGTATCAGCGTCAGAGCGCAGAGGATCAGACGATCTGTGATCGATTAACTTTGTCTGCAGTCGGAAGTCGCGGGAGAATTGAGCAGGAATGGCTCTTGAGAGTCCGTAAACAAAACGAAAAATACACTTGGAGGCACCACTTCTCTTTAAGGTATGAATGTCAAGTAAATAAAACTTATGCTTGTTTGTTTTTTTGTATTTAAATTGAATTGTGTTTGACAGTTGTTAACGGATGACGGCACTATTAGTAATGCATGATACAGTATAAACCTCCAAACCTATACATCACAAAATACTTTACAGTACGAAATGGAGGAAGATTTTCACCCTAACGATGACAAAGAAACAGTAAGTTTTACACTTTTTTTTATTTGACAACTCATCATTTGTGAGGCGTTCAAATTCATCTTATTTGTGCATATCACACAGAACAGTGTCTGAATTATTTGTGATTAAATGAATATTTTGTTGAGGAGGAGACTGGAAGCACTGAAGCAGGAGTATGATATGACAGCACGAAGATTGCAGGTAAACTTAATGTATTTGTGAGTCTACAAGTACACAGAAAACAATGATTTGTAATTGAACTATAATAGTCACATTATTTCATCATGTACAAAGCTGTTAATCATTGTTTGCATGCTTATTTTTCAGAAGGCAGAACACCGGGATGCAGTTCGCAGACAGGCAGCGTCTCTCACCAGAACAGATTTACACAAAATGAATCATCACTATTCTGTACATCTTCATCTGTGCTGGCTTCAGAACTTTGTGACAACCAAGATGCTCAACAGTTACGAACTAGTAAGTATTAAAGTCCAGCTTCATTCTTATATTCATAAGTGGATTTCAAACAGATTGACATGCTTTATCATTCACAATAACCATATTTCCTGTGTATAAAGAATATTTGTATGTTTCTCGAATACTTCTGGATGCTTCAAATTGTCACTATTCAAAACTGTAGTTGTTTTATCCACAATAATATTAAGGTTTATTTAAACAGGATTAACAGGATATTAACCAAAATGATTCTTGTTGTTTCAGTTGAAAAAAGAAGCTCTGTGTTTTCCATTCCACCGTTGACAAAATCCCTGCCATCCAATTTCAACTTGCCGAGATTGCGTCCGCATCCCCTGCAAGCATGCGAAGCCCCGCCCACCGTCTGCGTTCTAAGCGCAGCCGGCTGCGACTGCAGAACAAAGAGCGAGAGTCAGACACTGACTACAGCCAAGAGAAAGAAAGTCTCATTCAAGGAAAAAAAAGTGGTTGCACGGAGGAAAAGGCTAAACTGAAAAAAGAAAGAGATATTGAGATGTTGCCATGTAAAGTGGAGAAGAACCAGGACTTGGCAAAAAAGGGAAAAACAGATGATACGATTGCAAAGGGAAACACGGAAGCTAAAAATGATTGAAAAAACTGAAGTGAACTGTGAGTCTGCAAACAAGCCACTGTTTTTAAGTGAGGAGAATAATACGGCCTTTCAAACTCTTAACATTTGCCAGAAACAGTTGCCTCCTGTCGGTCGTTCTAAAGAGAAGTTACGGTCAAGAACAGCTGCGTATTTGGACCCCATCCAAACCTCATCTTTACCTCCATCATCTGATTCAGGAAGTACTGACAAATCAGACGGGATGCTTCCACCGGATTCAAATAAAGATATTAAACACACTTCAGTTATGTCTGGCGCTCTAGACTCTTGTACGCTGGTCGAAGGTTTAACTTTTCCTGTGGAATATTATATTAGAACAACGCGTCGCATGGCTGCATCTCAAAGTTCTGTCAATCTCGAGGCTGTCATTCTGAGCCAGCTCACAGGGGGGCGGGGCAGACGCAAGCCCAGCCAATCGCAAATGCGTGGTAGAGGTCAGGTGAGCTCAGAACATCAAGAATCAGTACGCAGGTCAACCAACCAGGGCGGATGTAGAGGGAAAGGTCAGAGGAGAAGAGGGCGTCGTAGAACGACTATAGTTAGGAGTCCTTGTTCCAAAGCTGCTTCAGATTGTACAATATCACTTCCTGCAAGTGATTCACAATTGGAGAGTTCGGTTCTTATAGACTCAAAATCCACCCCTCAATCTACCGCTCAGTCAGAATTGGAGGAAAGGCTACAAGCGAATTCCCAGCCAATCCCGTCGCCTGGGCCTACAGCAAATTTGAATCCAAGTAAAGAGGAAGAAATCACACAAGATTTTAAGCACCTCCCAGATTCTCAGCTTTACTTTGAGTCAAAGCTCCTCCCGGATTCAAATTTGTATCCTATATTCAGGAGGGGGCGTGGCCTCCAAACTGGAGGATACTCATCTCAGCCTCAGACATGTATGAGTAAAGATGGTAAGTTAATTATTTTCACCTATGATTATTGTTTGATGCGGTCTTGGTAAAACATGTTTGTGAATTTGTTTTGTGTTTTTAGATCAATCGCCTCTCCTGCCATCATTATCTTCACTCATTCAAGCTCTACAAGACACCAAAAACGGACTGCTGGCATCGGTTGACATCCAGGATTTCCACTTACCAGATGAGGATTTTGGTCAACTGAAGTTGGAGAAACTGCGTATGTCCTCTTCACTCGTTGAACCCTTTGTCCATCGTGTATACAACACACGACGGAGCAACAGGTGCCAGACAGCGTGGGGCAGAAAGGCTAACTCTGATGTTCTCGGTGGAGAACTATTTACTCCAGAACCTCCAGCTAGCTTCGCCCTTGAAGATAGTTTACCACTTTGTCAGTCAGACCCTCTTGACCAATCACAGATTGAGACACAAAACACTGACCAATCGGAAAAACAGGCTGACCATGTAAACAAACCAAACAGCAGATCCTCAGATCGGATAGACAGTGGAAAGGAACAAACCAGCACAATAGTCAAAACAGAGAAGATGGCAAATGAGGAACACACTGTAAAGACACAAACCTCAGGAAACGAAAATGTGCTTGAAGTAGATCCTAAAGTAGAATCGCGAATGCACAAGAAAACGGATTCTCACACCCTCTATGAAAACAACCCGTTGTGTCAAGCGTTACTAGATTTTAGTCCTTTATTGACCTCACACACCCAGAGAGGTCAAGTCCCTTCCCTGCCGTCTTTGGGATTTACCCCACATTTTTTAAGTCCAGGTTCACCCACAGATCTTCAACGTCATCTCCTCTCTCCTCGCCGTTGGTCTCCCCCTTCAAACATGCCTACAGGTTGTGTGTCTCCAGATTTAGTCTCATGCAAAACATTTGGAAATGCCAAAGCCAACACCTCTATAACAAGTTCGGATCCAACCAAAGTAGAGGGAGATACTGAGACCCGGAATCAAATTGAAGTCAGTCAAGAAATGATTATGGGAGCTCAAAATAATGCAAACCACAGTGCAGCAGGATATGAGAACTTAATCGTGCCAGAAACTGAAATGCAGGCTTTATGCATCATGGAAAGTGAACAGAAATGCAGTTTTGATACAGAAAACAATCCAGAATGTAGAAGTAAAAGGAATTGCTCATCTGAGATCGAAGTTCAAATTCACAATCTTTCAGAATCTGCAGCACAACACAACCCTGATATAGAGATAGAGGTTCAGACCTGTCAACACACTGACCTTAAGACTGAAACTCACAAAGATATGGTTATGAATCAGTCTCAGCGTGTAGATGCATCTGGCTGTGCAGGTCACGATGAGGCGATCTCATTTGATACCGCCACCAATCAGCAAACAGAAGACAACATGGTTTGCACCACTAACGCGGATGAAGCAAAGAAACATGGCACTGATTTGTCCAATTCATCCCCTGTACCTTCTACAACCCTTCCCAAGGCAGGACATTGTTCCTCATTGCTTCGGGAGATGCACACTTTCAAGGTACAGAAAATGACAGAATTTCATATGTTTATGAACATAATTGATCAGCTTCATAATAAAAGGATACATACATTTGTTCTCTTTGTTATAGGCCCTGGAGGGTGGATGCGTGTTGGATTTGTGTTTCGTACAATGGATGGCGGAGGACTTGTGCATATGTGTGGCGGGAGAATGGAGTGCGTGCCTTTGGACTCAAAAGAAGGGAGTTCAGCCTTGGAGTCTTATACACACCTGGACATTTGCACAGGTGAATCAAACGGTTGCACTTAACAGCATATATGCAAATGTTTAAAAGTATATAAAAAGGCGCTGTCTCTAAATTGACTCTTCTGTGTTTGTTTTTGTAGTCTGTCATGTCCTTGCAAGCAATTCCAGACTCTATAGGTTTGCTTTGTGTAACATTGGGTTACTTAGAAATCACAGAAGCAAGGTAATAAAATATACAATATAACAAAAAGTCAACTTTTTCTTAATTGTATACTACTAATGGAACTAAACGAGTGCTACAAAACCGTATAATCATAGGCAGTTGTATACACTGTAGTCTGACACCATTTAAAATGCGTTGAGATGTACAGTAAAAGCAAATTTTCTGTTTTTATAACAGAGTGCTTTGTTGTCCAAGTATGGATGGGCCGTTCACTCAGAATGTTGTGTGCAAAGATGCACTACAAGCAGTGGTGGGCGTGTCTGACTGTCGACTTGTGTTTTGCTCCACCCCTGGAGATCAGCAGAAAGTCAGTGTCATAACGTTAACCAAGGAGGGAAGGTAACCAGTCTGTCTGTCGATAGATATGTATAGAAGTTTATAAAGGATAGAAAAATGAACTGTATATATTTCCCCTACACATCTTTTTCATTTCAGGGTAGTGAAAACTCTTTCCCTGGTCTCAGCGAAGCAGAAGATTCGGACGCTGGCAACCGTAGAAGGGGAAAAAGATGCTCTGATTGGTTGGACAGAATGTAAAACCCTCCTTATATGGTGAGGATCGGATTAAAGGAGTAGTTCACCTTCAAATTGAAAATTCTGTTATCATTTACACGCCCTCTTGTCATTTCAAAGCTGTATGACTTTCTTTCTTCCGCAGCACACAAAAGAAGATATTTTGAAGAATGTTGTTATGTTGCATTGGTTACAATAGAAGTGAATGGGGGGCTGTGCTGTTCTGTCACCAACATTTTTCAAAATATCTACTTGTGTGTAAATGATGATTTTCATTTTGAAGGTGAACAACTCCTTTATACTGCATCTCTTTAAGCAGAGATTGCATTGCAAAAAAGTGAATTACATTTAGTTACTAAATATATTTTATACTTGAAATACTTTATACCTCTTTAACCTAGCTAATACCCTTTCTATAAGTTATTTGAATATGATACATTTTTATGCCTGCAGAAATTGAATCAAATATGTTTTTCTTTATATAAATCTCAACTTTTTGTTTTTCAGGAGTATAAAATCAGGCCATCTGCTTCAGACTATATACCTGGAAAAGACTTTACCAATGACAAACTGCATGAGGGGATACTCATACAAAGTAAGAGTATTGCCTTTGTGCAATTCTATGTATTTGTTATTGTATAACCGTGTTTCCTTTTCTGTAGGGTGTGCTTTGTTTATTACTTCAGAATACTGGGAATGTATGTGAGGAAAAGAGTAACACAACCCTATTTGCTCTGATTGCCACGAATCCCCTCACTGGCAAACACATCACACTGACCTCCATCAGCAACCCCGCTGAACACATACAACAGTAAGACATCACATGTTCTGTGAAATTCATGTGAAATTAGTACACATAATTTTCTTAGGATTTAGTTGATTTAATAAACGTCTCTCTCTTAGGTTGATAGATGGTGATGTCTTTGGATCTGGGCTTGTTGGCGTTTTCCAGTCTGGTCACATTGCTGTTTGGGATCTCCGAGGAAGGGTGGCGAAAGTTGTTGGGGTACTTGATGAGTTTTGCCGACTGGCTCGGTGGGCGGGGCCAGACACACTGCTGACTGGCTATCTGAATGGGGATGTCAGTGTGTTTCAATACAACCCTGTATAAATAAGGATCAAATGATGTGCATTAACATACTTTGTTTTGTCATGTTGTTTCCAATTCAATGATATTGATAAATTGTTGTTCGGTAATGACATTGTTACAAATTAAAAATATTTGAGATACAGATATTGCATTTCTAACACCTCAGTTTACAGTCCCACACAAACTCTTTGTTCTTTATACTTGATATTGTTACATGAGAATATCACGTATTTTAATAACTATTTTACAAAATAAATGTGTTTCTGTGAAACTGGTTTAAAAACGTATAATTGTATTAAATGCTGAGAGAAAAAGATAGATGTACATAATAAAATAACCGTTACAATGTTAAAGTGCGTGAAAACTTTATTTTGTGCGAGGGAGTTGCGCATGCGCGGTGTCAGTCCCGCCCCGTGCATTGTGGGAGCGGAGTGTGAAACATGGCGGCGTGCATCATTGCCCGGTGTGTCCGATCACTGAACTATCGTTCATTGTATATTAACCGTTTAAATACAGCCGTTTCATTAACAGCAGCACCGTTCTCTCACGGACGAGCATTTTCACATCTGAGTAACGGGCACAAGTCTTCGCTGGCGCAGGTAAGTTTAGGAAATGACCGATGACATCCAATGACCTACCCGTGTCTCTACTTAAATAACGACTTGACTCATTAGCAAAGAACCTTATTCCACAAGAGTGACTTTATTTCAGTTTCTCTTTTACACAAACATATTACAATTGAATTATATTACCCACCTTACAGTGCAATCCAAGTTATGTCTTGACATATGTTAAGTAATTTCCCTGCTGAACCCATTCTTATGGTTGCCATTATGAACCATCAGCTGTTTAATATTAAAACCATTACAAAATCCTGTTATGTAGTGTCTTTTGGGCATTATTTCAGGAGGATTTAATGGTTCTATTGATTCCCCTTTGTCAGATGTCATCTCACATATATTACATTAAAACCAATACAATTCCCATTATAGCCATTAAATCCATTTTCATTTCTTTGGTGGTTTGATTAGGTCCCTCAAGGTATATCTTCTCTCCTTTTTTAGTTTGCATATAAAAAAATACAATTGCATACACACACATGCATATGCACATCGTATACTGTTTAATTGTTTTAACGTGTCCTGTATCTTTTTGTTGTAGATCTCTGGCAGTTTGCCTCAAGTCTGTCAGTGGAGGCAGTACGGTGATTTGCCTCCGTTAACACTAGAAACAATTCGTGACCGTGTCCTCTACGTCCTGAAGCTCTATGACAAGATCAACCCTGAGAAGGTAGATACTCCATCAATCCAGTATTTTTAGTCCTCAATATTTTGTACTTGTACTAGGTAGACACAGTGTTCAGTGAGCTTTGCTTCATTTTATTTTACAGCTTCAGGCTACGTCTCACTTCATGAAGGATTTAGGACTGGACAGTTTAGACCAGGTGGAAATCATCATGGCCATGGAAGATGAATTTGGTTTGTACCTATCTAAAATGTTTAAAATGTAGTTTATTATGATTTATTTCGCAGATGTGTCTTTTTTCTTGTACAAACTATAATTGACTATACTGTGTAACAGTAATATCCAACGATTATTCACTTCAGCTGTAATTTGTCAATATTGTATCCTTACTTACGGGTTTATAAATAAAACAAAATCAGCTCTATTTAGAAAAAAAAAACTAATACACCTTTACACACAAAAAAGGTGTTGCCTATAGATGTTTGCACAAAACAGTATTCTTTAAAAACCAAGACTTGCAAGTATTTATGCAATTGATACCATGTGTTCAGGTTTTGAGATTCCTGATGCAGAAGCAGAGAAGTTGATGACACCCCAAGAGATCGTTCAGTTCATCGCAGACAAAAAGGATGTCTATGAATAAGCATAAATATTCACTGTAAGTTGGTGACAATTCAAATGTTTAAAACCCAAACGAAAATATATTTGTTGAACGTGGACATTGTTTTTCATCCACATTTAAGAAACCTGTCAGATGTCAAAGATCATGAATGTTTGTCACAAACTGTGCATGTTTATGCCTTTTTTTGTATTGAGATAAATGTTTAAATCTTTGTTTGAAATGTTTTTTTCTGGGTCTGATTCTGTTCTACATGCACAAGTTCTTCATTCATACAGTACGAGTGTGCAAATAATGTGAATAAATCATATGAAAACTACAGTAATAAAGAGTCCAATCTCTTTTAAAGGGACTAATTTATTTCAGTTTTTAGGAACCACAATGCATTTGGAAACATCAGCCACACCTAAATGGCATGTTACTGCATCTGCCAGGATATAGCACCACCTACTGGAAATACTAGCCAGGCTTTTAGCTGAGCTTTTTTCCAGAGTTGGTGCCAAAACATTTTTTGTCCAGTACCTAATCTTTACCCCCTAAAGTTAACACTTATAAAGCTACACTAGTAAAATATCCCACTACAATTTTTCACTCACCATAGATCAACAGTTATTGTCATGTGGCTGAAGTTAATGATACTTCTACATTCCCGTGTAATGGATTAAAAAATCCACATTCACACGTTCCACATTAACATATTCCTTAAATGCCAAGTGCACATTTTGGTATATATTTAAGGGTTTTATGCATTAATCTGAATCTTGAAAAAATGTAAAGGCAAATGAACGTTTTAATTTTTTGTTATTCCAAACATGAATAACTTTCTACTGCAGAACATAAAAGATATTTTGAAGAAACTAAATCAATTCCAATTGACTACCATTATGCACACAAAAACTAACCTAACAAAAAATGAGTCATATACAGGTTTCGAACGACAGGATGACTATTTAGTCAAGTCAAGTCAAGTGTGCTTTATTGTCAATTCTTCCACATGTACAGTACATACATACAGAGAATCGAAATTGCGTTACTCTCAGACCCTTGGTGCATACAAATAACATTAAACACTGACAGTAGACGTTGAAATATAGATAAATACGATTTAACCATATGTACATACAAACTATCTGGCTATACAAATGAGGACATTGTAGAACAATAAAAAAAATAAAGAGAGATAAAGTGACAATAGGCACATGGCAGATAAAGTGCAAACCAGTTAAATAAAACAATACTGTGCAGATGCGAGTAGTGCAAGAAAAAAAAAAAGAACAGTCTTCTACATTCTACATTTATTATTTTTAATTGAACTATCCCTTTAACATGTATGCCAATATGTACTGTAGACTATGAAAACAATGTGATGTCAAATAACAGATGAATTGTTAAAACAAACAAGAGACATTGACGAAAACTGGAACTAAAATCTTGGTCGATGTTTAAGTTTACCAGAAGTTATATTTACCAGCAGATCTTCGCTTTCTCTAATGGGCTTCACTAAGCCTGGGTTTCCCTTTTAGGTGTCATAAATCCCCGTCCCTCCCTCTGTGTTTATGTGTGCGTTAGTATGTCAGTGGATGTCTCTGAATATACCTCTCACTGTGATGATGAGAAGCCAGGGCGGGACGCTCCAGGCATTTCCTCTTCCGTCTTCGAGTGTTGGGGCATTTATGTGCATATGAACATGTAAATACCCTCATTATTTTAAGAACTTTATATACAGGGTATTAACCCAGGCTTCAAACCCCGACCTCAGCAGTCTAGCTACACTTCCACTCTGTAGGTAATGATTCCTGAGTGCTGCATGTTAATCTGTTTTCTATTTTAAATCGGGAGCACAAGCTTGTCAGGGAGCACAAACAAACAATGTTTGCTTTCTTAAACATGTTTACTTTTAATCATCTAAATGAGGGCATGCCATACACTGTACTATGAATTCTAATGGTTTCTAGTACTATTAAAATGATCAAATTCCCTGCTGAAAAAAAACCAATGGAAACCTTTAAAGAAGTTGTAATGGTTTTGATGGTTTTAAAGGGATTTGTTTTGGTTTTAATGGAAGCTGTAAGGGTGTCTACCGGTATGTGATGAATTATTTTGGTGGGATGTTAAGTCCTACTGGAATAATGCCCAAAACACATTACAAAAAGGAATTTTGTAATAGTTTTACAGGGAAAACTAAAGCTACTTGGTTGTAATGGTATTCTAATGGAACCTTTAACATTTCTTTGATGTTTTCTGTCTGTAATTATGTCAACCATTAGAATTTTTGTGATGGTTTCTATTATGTTTCTATGTTTTTCAGTAGGGTTGTTTCTGTTTTTTTTCACCAGGATTTTATGTAGTGTGTTTTGGGCCTTATTCCAGTAGCATTTATACTGGTTCCCATCTGCCACATAGCGTCCCACCAATAGAACCCAACACATTTCCAGCCAAGACCCACAAAGGTCATTATTGTTTCCATTAAAACCAGTACAATTTCCATTATATCCATTAAATCCATTACAATTTCTGTGAAGTTTTCAGTTCCCTGCTGAAAACATAAGAAACCCAATAAAAACCATCACAGAAATTCAAATGGTTTTCATTAGAAAACCCTTACAACCTATTAGCTTTTTCCATTAAAACCATCACAAAATTCCTTTTTGCATAGTTTGTTTTGGGAATTATTCCAGTAGGATTTGACATACCACCAATAGAATCCGTCACATACCAGTAGAACATTGCAGTTTCCATTAAAAACCAATACAAATCCAACCGTTGTAACTTCTTTAATGGTTTCTATTGTTTTTCCAGCAGGGTTCAAGCAGCACTTGTACTGTACGGTAATTTTATAATATAAACAAACCCTATCAACTAAAAAGAAAGGTTTTGTATTTTAAAAATGTAATAAATGTAAAGCTATATGCCTACATTTTCCCAGGATGTCCCCATGAGGGTTCTGTTAGATTAACCTTAATACTATAGCTTCAGTACACATAAATGTACAACCTGGCTAATAAACCTAATCTCAAAACCCCCTCTGTCCCCTTAACAGCTTCCTTTCGTTTTTTTTCCTCTCGAGAAGATGCCTAATCGCATTCATATGTTGACCCTACTGTCTACACCCCAGCGAGCGCGCACGCTCACGCGCGTTTCATTTAACAAGCCTGTAGTCAACTCAGCTCGTCAACAGGGATGAACTTCACTCTTCTTCTAAACTGCTAAAATAGTCGATGAATAGTCGTGGCTGACTTTTTGACCAGCGTGAGATCAGAACACACTTTATTTTAGTAGTGTTAAATATTCTTTATGGAATTAACCGTGAGGACGGAATCCTTCCTGGGATGTTTCGTCTTGCAACATGCGTCGTTTTGTGTTTCTTTTCCTATTTATTTTCGCGCCAGGTAAGACTGTTACTACAGTAAAATTATAAGGAAGTTTTATGGCATCATGTTATGAGATGGGCTGCTTAGACGAAATGACTTAACTAACATTTGAATTAGACGTTTTGTCATTTTGTTTAGTTTTGCAATAACTATGGGGATGTTACCCGTTTTATATGAGTTACATAATAGTATTAAGTAATAGTACATAATATTTACTTGTTGAAAAAACGGAGCTAAAACATTAGATTTACTGAGTGGTTTGATGTTTCTCTGCAGATAATGCGCTGTTAAAGATCAAAGGGTGTGCGGATAAAGTCAATGTTTGTCGGGACAAGAGCGGCTCTATCCGGTACCCTTCACATCCAGATCGCTCTGTTTTTAAACAAAGTACGGAGAACAGCTCTTGCACTTGGATTATTGATTCTCGTGTTAATCAGACAGTTTGGATAGAGGTCATTTCTCTTGGTAATGGTTCCCTTGGGATTAAATTTGGAAACGAGGTTGAACAGATCTACGAAAGAGATGAGCGCGCGCTCTTCTCCGGGTCTGGAAGAACCATCGTTCAATGGAGGACTGTCGAAACTGCAGCTGCATTATATCTGAGTAAGTGTTTTGACTTCAGTCACTTAAAAAACAACATAGTTAAACTATTGTAAAGAGATCTTTACATTTTTATTTTATATAAGTGATTCCAGAATATTTAGCATGCTACTACAGTACTACAATATTTAGATCCACATATACTGCATAATAATACAAAATTGTATACTACAATTTACAATAGTATAAATACTATGGGGGGAATACGTTTAATATTATATAATCATCTAAAGTATGTATTCAGGGTTCATCAAGTAATAAACAGTTCTATTTAGATGAAAAAGTGGAAAGTGTGGAGGTCAACGTGTGAAGGGTACCCTACTTCCTTTAGTGTTGGAATTCTGTGTCTTGAATAATCTAGCAATTCCTGTTTCCATTCATTTGTCTATTTGCGTGTGTATGTTTCACAGGATGGAATACGTCAGACACCAGTCACGATCCCGCTTTGATTCCTTACACACATTCTGATGCCAACCCGATATCTCCCTCTCCGAGCGGCTCAAACGGGGTAACCTATACCCCAGACATTTCACAGAGAACACACATTCCCAAAACAAACACTCCCGGAGGTGAGAGTGTACAGCAGAGCCGAGGCGTGTCTGACCTGGCCGATAAGAGCAGACCTCTTTTTCCGCAGGAAAACACGAACAATGACCAGGAAACAGCTGGAAAATGGATCTCTGACCTCTCCCTCGTTGGCACAAATTCTTATTCTGATACACACAGCGGGACAGACTCAAACCTTGCCTCGAACACACATGAACCTTTTATAGCCTGGTCTTCCACTGCTGTCCACTCATCGTCGCTGCCTTTACGCACTACACCCAAACAGTCAAGTGACGTTAAAACAAGCACACCGTCACGTTTGGACGCAAATACTGTGACACAACGTACAGAAAGTTCACAGCGCATGGACACAGAAATTCTGTCGAATACACTTAGAGCCAAGCGAGGTGATCCAATGTTTCCGACAGACAGCTTTCTTTCGGTCATTCCACATGTTGGACACACAAGTCTGTTCGATAAAAAGTCAAAACAAGAATTTCCTACCACCAAAGCTGAAGCAACCACATCGACGCATCCTGATAAAATCGCACTTCCATTTTCAGAAAGTATTGGAACGAGTCAATTTAATTCGGAGGCTCCAGCGATCACACGTGAAAACCGACCTATAAGATCAGAGACGGACCGAACAGATCGCTTTCCGATGATTTCTCATCCAAATGTCAATGTTACTTATTCATACACAGCAATATACAATGATTCAATAACTGTTAGCACCACGCCTGTGCTTTCAAAGTTTCCAGATGTCAATCAAAGCGGCCCATTGGTGTTCCCTAAAAGCAACACCACCAACCTCTCTGAGTCTCTCGATTCTACAAGTAGAATGACTGAACCTCAGACGAACGTTTCCTTCCATTCTACAACTGAAAATAAGCCAACAACCTTAAGCTTGAGCATGTTTGCTACGAAGCACCCGTTACAAAGATCACAAACCATGCCGCCTTTAACGTCTTCTAAAGAGTCAACCATCCACACTTCACACACCATCCAAAGTCATGACGATACGAGTACCCAACAAACCAGCTCGGCAACCGCATCCATCTCTGAAACCGAAATCTCCGACCTAACATCACACAATAATGAAAGCAGCATCTCCTTCACATCACCTACGTCTCCAGAAATGACCCCTGCTGGTTCTAGTGCGCCAGAAGGGGACACCAAACCACTTCCATATGAAAGTGATTGTCGCAACCTCACGTGCACTCCGTACGTACCGTCTACAGTCCAACAAAATGAAGGAAGACTGAGGAATGAGGAAAGCACAACTCCTCCATCAATCCCTTCATCAGGTTCTGTCAGTCCTCGGATGGATCCTGACGTGACCTCTGACCTCACTGTTGAACACATCACTACGGTGAGATCTGAGAGCCGCACAGATTTAAAGGAACTTGATATTTCCCCATCACAGGTCCGGAATACCAACACTCACACCAATTCTCCGCAAACCATGCTTTCAAATACACCAAAAGTCTCTGTATACACATCCACGCCTCAGTATTGGTCTCCTTCGCCTTTAGAAAACACTCAGAGTAATGTAGACTTTTCTGTTGTGACCCACACAAACAGTCCAACTCAGAGAAGTCTGACAACGAATTTCAAGACGACACATGGCAATGACGTTCATACTGGATCAATAGAAAATACGAAAAGCATCAATACTCACACTACAGCGTTCACACTGAGCCCATCGTCTGTTGACATCACATCTACACAAACCTCCGCGCTCAGTACGCCTCTAAGCATAACCACTTCAAGTGCTGTTTATCCTCGAACACTAACTACCAAACAGTCCAAGATGACTCCGCATGCTAAGTCCACAGAAAATCTTTCAGTCCAAATCCATTCACATTTTCCAGTGACACAGCCCAGCACCATCATACCTCCAAAACACACGACCAAGAGCGTTCATGTTACTCGGACCAATGAGCACGCAACATCTACACACCCAGTCACTCAGACGTCTCCGATCCAGTCTACTCCATCCAACTCTGGCAGAAAGTGGACGCACAGGCATTATTTCATAGTGGAAGACCAGCCGGCGATCATCAAGGGTGAGTAACATATGATTGTTTACTAGCATGGTGTCTCTATCAGGCATTTAAATAAGCTTGAAGGGATAGTTCCCCTGCCCACAAACATTTTTTTCACCATCTCGACCAGAACCTAACCAGCCTGGAGCGGCATGAACATTCACACTGTTCTAGTTTTAGCTATAGGCGCAGTTTGGAAAAACTGAGATGATTCATGATTCTGCTAAATTAGATAATTCGCTTATGTCAGACCAATTTAGACTGATTCACACTTTTCCACACGGCAAATGACAATTTTTTAAATCGGATCACTTTTTTTTCCATTAAAAATCTGCTGTTTTCCAGAGGAGACATTTCAAGTACTCTTACAAATCACCTTGGAGGAAAACTTTCATGCTGGCATGAGGCTGCTTGAGGTAAAATCTTTGCCTTTTACTTCATACATTATCAGTCGTTGTTATTATATTAGCATTACAATGTGTTGGCG
Organism: Triplophysa siluroides; assembly: GCA_006030095.1. NCBI lineage: Eukaryota > Metazoa > Chordata > Actinopteri > Cypriniformes > Nemacheilidae > Triplophysa > Triplophysa siluroides. Next base: position 502,187 of record VCII01000201.1, on the reverse strand, counting down.
CTCATTCAATCCTACAGATGGAACCATTTCTGCAGAGAGTCCCTGGGTACCAGAGTCAACATTTCACCTGGCGCAAGTAAAAATATTTTTCACAAGCTTGAATACATAAATCAAAGCCACTAAATGTGTAACAGATATGGTAGATTGAACGTAACTTGCTTTTTGCTGTTACGGAAAAAAAATGAACACTATTTAAGACGTTTTAATGTAATTGCATAGCTTTTTCTGACTGTATAACGTGTTTTCCAACCTCAAGTTTGTAAAGTCCCAGGAATTCTCAAAAGATTCGCAGGGATTTCATGACATTTTGTTTGAAATATTATCAATGTAAATTTATACTAAATATAAATTGTGGCATTATTATAAATATAATAAGTTGAAGCACTGAAAATATACCACTTCAAGCTTATCCAAGTCATTATTAAAAGGGATTTAGCTGAAAGAAAGTCTGGTCCTAAAATGTGTGGTTTCGGTTTTATTTTACACATTTTTATTTGTTTGGTCACCAGTGGTCCAGTCCTGCAAACGGTGGTCAAGTTCCAGACAGTAAAGGCAGTCCCCTGGTTGGGGAGGGCGGAGTCTCTCTTACAGGAGGCGGGATTAAATCCATTGCCAAGGCTATTTGTGGGTGGAGTTAGAGTGAAAAACATTACAGTGGGAAGTGAGTGACATTGAGATGTTAAACAAATTAGAAATGGAATGTCCTTGCACATCATTAGCGGCTTGCTGTCAAGTACCAAATACGTTATTTTGAACATATCCATCATTGTGTATTAATGCACAGGAAAGCATGTTTACAAAAAATTTAAATAAATAAATGTATAAACAAACACATGAAATACAATAACTATTAGATTTAAAATAACTCAGAATGTCTCTTTAACTAATTATGTCTGTCTTGGATGACATTCATTTGTATGTCAACGTATCATGCCACATAATCATAATCCATAATAAAACGTTGTCGTCTTTCTTTTAGGTTTGCAGACCGATGTTTGTGATTGGCTATTTGAATGCGCATCTGGCTTTCAGTGTGTCTTCTCAAAAATCAATGCCAGCTGCACATCTGTGTGCCACTTTGACTACTGTAAACATCAGGGCATCTGTGTGCATCGCCCCGATCAGCAGCCTCTCTGCCAGTAAGTTACAATTACATTTACATATCACATGTGTGTTGCTCTATATGTTTAATGAATGCACATTTTGAAGGTGTCCCGTCGGCGAGGATTATTGGTTCATGGGTCAGCGCTGTGACCTCCGGATGACCCGGCCCCGCTTGGTGGGCGTGTGCTTCGGGGTGCTGATCGCCGTGGCAGCAGTCATGGCCCTCCTATCCTATCTTGCAGTGCGGCGTTTTAAAAGCATGCTTATGCAGGCCAAAGTGGAGCAAACACGCAGCAGGTATCATACACACAGAATCAAAACAATCTCTGTCTAAACAAACACCCATGCAGTCGTTTATGTAGCTCTGATTGTGTTAATGGAAATAGTTTGCAGGATGTTGCCGGCCAATCAAAACAAACCATGGGTTTAGCACTATTCAAAAGAGACAAAGCGTCGGGTGTGCTGACTAAGACCATATAAACACTTTGATTATTTTTTAATCATTCTTTTACGCGTGTGTGTTCAGTTATCGCCGATTTAATCATTTTGATGAGCTCTCGGCTCGGTTTTGGGGAAGGTCCTGGCCGGGCTCGGAAGATTCTTTGGATAACCCTGCCTTCACCCGTTCTGATGAAATATTACACCTAAGAGCCCTTGATCGTACCTGCTGTTACCATGACGACACGCTTTCTGTTGTCTCCACATACCATGGAAGTGGAACACACCTCAACACTATATATCCTCACAGGTACTATAAGAGTATTTATATGCTACCTTGGGTAAATAAAATGCATGTGTTTTGTTGGTTTGTGTAAAATGAATATTTTATGGATGCATAATATATCAAAATCATCTCTTAAAATTTTATAAAATAATCTGAAAATAAAAATGAAAAGAATGTTAAAATAAAAAATTCTGAATGTTGTTATATGTTGTGATGCAAAATTTTATTGAAAGTTAAATTGTAAACCAGGGCTTGTTTTCTGTTTTATTACAGCGTTATTAATGTTTAAAATGTGCTTTTATTTGTATGTTTTCATGTTAATTCTAGTATGTGCTACATTTATTTTAATTTGATTTATTTAAATTTTAATCAAGTTGTTATTTTTTCCAGTTCATAGTTTTAGTGCCTCAACTGAAACTAAAAATTTAGTTTTTTAAGTAATATTTAGGTCAATATTTTAATTTATTTCCTTTATTTTATTATTTAATAGTTTTAGTAAACTATAATAATCTTGCTTTTTTGTAGGTAAAAAACTTATTTTTGAATGAATCTTATCATATCAGCTCTTTCCAGAAACAAATGTTTTGTTAAAATTGCTTTTAATTAAAGTCTTTAAGTATTGATTAGTTCTCTATGTTATGAAATTACAGTATAATTATTATTAAGCTTCCTTTTTAAAACTTTTTCTCTGTATGTCTGTTTGTACAGTTCTCAGTATGGCTGGGATCTCAGCAACTGCAGTTTAGCAGACGGTGTGGTGGATTCCGGGAAGGCTAGCGACCTGTCAGTCTGTAGCTGGCCGATTGAGCCGATTCAGTGGACACCGTTTCCATTATTACAGCAGCTCAATAGAAATACCACAGCTGTAAGTGGAACACAAACACACACATACATCTATATTGATGCAATTGCAGGTAAAGACAAAGAACTGTTGTTTATGTCCAGGGGAAAGTATCTCGTCCTCGCTCTTACTGTGAAGGCATGGAGCTGGTGGATTTAGAGAAGAGTTGGACATCCTAATGGAGACTATAAAAATGGCCCTCCAATAAGCCCTTGCCAATCCTCATGTGTTTGGGGGAATTATTTGATGTTTTTGCCATATTGACAATTCATGCAGAGACAGTGTCATAAAATCTCATTTAATGATTAAATACTTTCATTGGGATCTGCACTCAGCGTCCTCGGACAATGCTGCACAATGCTCATGGAGTTGGATAACTGGAATATCTGCGTAATGGTCAGTCATCATAACTGTATTCTTTCTGCTGGTTGTTGGTAATACCACACACACTAACAACAAAAGGACATCGTGGGCAGCTGTAAGGAGAACCATGATTTTAAAAGAATTCATGCTTGATTACTGTTGAGTAATTTGTTGAGATTACTGTTGAGCAGTCACAAATAAAATATGGTGATTGTTCTGAAAGAGATAATACTTTGTTTTTCATAATAAAAGACCTAAATCTTAAACAGCTTTTTTTTGCTGGACAAAATGTGATTTTGGACAAACAAATATCTGTATTATCTGTCAGGTAATCAGGATATTTGAAGAGCTTGGTTGCAAAATGAGATAACTGTTTTTTTTAAACTGTGTTTAATTATGCCTTGAGTTAAAATAAACCAACTGCAGTGTGATTGATATTAATTGGAATGCACAAAAAAAAACTTGATTTTTGAAAAGAAAAAAACGGATTTATCTTATTTTGGACAAACTCTTCATTTTATGACATGCTTTCAAAGAACGAGACTGCCAACACAAAGCTTCATGATCTGTATAGGGAATAGTGACCCAGACACTGGAGAGTCACTAATGTCACTCACTATCATGTTCTGTTCTCATTGTGTCCAAAATCAATCCACTTAACCCCAGGCTTGCTCCAGGGAAGTCAGTTTTATCAATGAAGTAAAATTGCCTGCTAAATGGTTAATTATAAAAACATATCAGTGCTTATTAAGTTAACATTTAAATGGCTATACTCAATTTATTACTTCAGTTGTTACACAATAAGAACGACATTAAGTCAGGAATATACTGTTCATTTTTAAATCACACCATTACATCAAGTTAGACTGTACCGTCAACCACAAAAGGGTAATACACATTTAATGTTTGCATCGCACAATGGGTTTTCTGGCAGATGAAATATCAAAACATAAATCCCTTATTATATTATCCATGGATTTTTAAATGAAAGATTAATACAGTTTTCTTTATTTGTGGTCCTTATCTATTGACTAAGAACTTATAAGTATTCACTTCTGCATCTATATATTGAGATAATAGCAGAACGTATACTTAACAGCACCAGTGTCAATCCTCTTCATTTAGTCCATAATAATATTGAATAAATGAAAAAATTGCATTATGTTGCATATTCATATAGCAGCAGAGACTTTAAGCATTTTTGCTTTTATACTGGAGTAGTTCTCCTTGTTGCAGTGCCATACGAGGCCTCCTTCACAGCGCTTTGTGTGTGCGCGATATTATTCCCGAACATCTGTGCGCGGACCGCGGTTTTACTGTGATTTGCACAGCCTTGTTTATAGTTCTGTGACAGTGTTACTCCGTTTTCTGTCTTGGCTGAATTTTGTCCTTGTGCTTCTGAAAATCCAAACCCCTTTTCTAAACTCAAAGAGTTTTGTATTGGAATTGCTGTTTCTGATTTCGCAGAGCTTTGCGCGGAAAAATTCTGAGGCTTCAAAAAAGTATTGTTGGCGATGACAGCGTTATGGAAATGCGCAAACCCGCGAGTGGTATTAATTAAGCTGTGGTCGAGTGCTTGGGTCACTGTTGGTGGTAGCCCGCGTCCCAGCCCGTACAGTCCGAGGTCGTTCCCGTGGCGAGCAGGAGAAGGCTCGCGCGATCGGGAGTCAGATGAGCGATTTTGACCCTGTCTCCAGCGGTAACGAGACCTGTAGCTGGTGCTGCGCCGAGGCTGCAAGGGGTGTGTGCTGGGATGGAGAGAGCGATGTGAACGCGCTCTCAGCACGCGGTGCGTATCGATGAACAGGTGCACGGTGAGGACGCCAACTGTCTCCGCTATGATGAAGGAGAGCGCGCCGCAGTAGAAGCTCCAGCCGTACCAGTGACTGCGCTTGGAATCGCTTTGGTTGGGGTCGCCAGCGTTGGACGAAATGTACACGATAATGCCAATTATGTTACTTAGACCTAGAAACAAAAACACACATATGTTGTTCTATGAATGCAAATAAATGTAGTTAATGCGTGTTTGTGACACAAACGGCAACAGAAACACAACTCGCATCACTTCGCTCACTGCGTTGGCATAAGAATAGTAGGCCTATATATATTTGGTTACAATGCCATCTACTGGTTAAAAGTATAAAAATGAAAAACGCAAATTTTTCCGATGTTTTAAATCGTACCTGGGACTGGGAGTGCTTAGATTAAGCCAATCTGAGCAACATTTTATTTTATAAATAGTAGGTTGCGATTTTTATGGGTGACTTCCATTTAAAAAAAAAAGAAATCCTTAAAGACATCAAAACAAAGCATCGGAAGTGACTTATAATTGAATAATACGACTAGTTTTTAATAATACAATCCTATATATATATTTCATTTTCGATTCGACTACCCCTAATGTGGGTCATACCTCTGACAACGCGTGTGAGCACGAGCTCGCTCAAGGCTATTCAGCATTCACTGAAAGAATACATTTGATTTATACATGGTGTTAAAACGTGTGTACGTGTGTGAACAAACCAGCTGAGACGAAAAAGATGCCCGCGCTCAGGATGACGTTGTGTCGGCTCTTGTAGAATTCACTAGCAGCTACACAAACTCCTCCAATGAACAGCAGTCCAACACTCAGGATAGGGAAAAGACTAGAGGCGCGCACAGCACCTGTAAAACGCACGCACACTCACTTTAGCAAATCTACATAAATGAGCACATTACACAGAATTTATACACTTACCCAACCCTAAAAGAAAACTTTCTGCATTTTAACAATTTTGAAAAAACGTACTATAACCTGTTTTATAGTGTTTTTACAAATACAGATTAAATAGGCGTGTTTCTCAGTATATTGTTCCCACAATTTGGACAAGTATAGTGTGTAGTAAAGTGTGTGCTATTTATGATGGCAATGTGTATGTTTGTGTATGGCTTGGTAGAATGTTAGATATCTATAGATACTTACGCAATAGATATTCAGCAGCATCTTGTTCATAATCTGCATCCTCTGGGAAATGATCAATGTTTTTACAAACCCCTTTGAATACGCCTGTAGGACACACACATCCAGAAACGTTCCCAGTCACACACACGGTCAGTTAATGGCCAATGCCATTTTCCACATGGTTGGACTAATGCTATCAAATCATTAACAATATCAATATACTCACATAATTACGCATTCTCAATACACACGTACTACCATTCAATTTGGATTGAAGCTGGGCAACCTTTAAGCTATGACTATTTGTTTCTCTCTGGCACTAAGTGATTGTAGTTATTACACAGGCCGTGTGCACAATTTCTGTATATTCGCATCTATTTCTATTCGTTGTCTGAGCTGTTTTACTGTGTAAAAATCGTTATTGTGTATATAAACACGTTATTTTTTATTCCGTACGCATTTCTATTTCCACCTCTGGAAATTGAATTTAATTGGCTCTGTGCTTGTACTCTGCACAATGACAATAAAGTTGAATCTAATCTAACCTAAAGGTCTAAAAATAAAACACAAGGATCTTTTACTTTTATTATGATGCAGATTACATCGCTGCATGTGTGCGTAAAGTTGCAGCGTAAAGTAAACGTATCTGTTCTATGTCGTCATTTCTGCGTAAAGTTGCCGCGTAAAGCAAACGTATATTTTCTATCTGTGGATGTGTTTCCTTCTTAGAGTACATATAAGAGTGTTTTTGGAAAACATCTAACATGTATGTTTGTCTTCTAATGACCTAAAATCGTTGTTGTTCTTGTACATTTCAACGCGTAACGTGAACGCTGTCGATTTGATGTCCTTTTAACAGCGCGCACGCTTCATTACACGTTCCATTCAATGTATCGAAGTTGAACTAATATAGGTCAGAGAGTATGAGAGATGAGTCGAAACGACAGAACCATAAAAGTAAATACATCCATAAATACTTATTATTTGGCACGGATATTCTACTACTCTAGTCATTTTATTTCACACATCCGTTACCTTCCATGCAGCACTGTCGCCAAAGTCCTGAATGCGTGAGCACCTCTTCATTCTTTCGGTTCGTGTCATTGTCACTCGCGCTCTTTGTCCTGCAAACCCCACGCGAGTATAACCAGTAGTCCGTGCCCACGGCGATGGTCATCAGACTGAAGGCTGCGAAAGCCCCGGCCGTTGTGACGAGCATCTGTGCTCCACGGTTACACACCTTCATCCTTCGCTCGAGAGCAGGGTGTGTGTCATTCGTGAACACCAGTAACCGAAAGAAGTTTATCCACATGAAGATTCATTGATATTTTATCAGCTTTCACCTAAAAATGACCATCAAATCATAGATTTTTCCCGCGAGGTTTTGGCACCAGACTTTTACGCACAAAGTTGAACGAGTTCCTCAAGATTGAACTGGGGTTAATTCCATCTATTCAAGCTGCATTCAAATAAATCCTTATTCCAATGCTCCAGTTCTTCGATAACTTACCTGACACATCAAAACAGGTCCTGCTTTGTCCAGGTCCAAGAAAACCTTCCTTCAAAAGTCATTGTGATGATAAAAGTTCCTCTCCGTTGTTCTTTAGTTAAAACCAGTTCGTCCATGACTGGTCGCTGTGCACCCAGTGGCACGTCCAGACCTCTTTTGGTTGTGTTTTGTTAGACCTCTAAACATCATTCTGTGGCTATAAAGCACCGCCTCTTATTTTGCGCTCGATAGTAGACAGGACACAGAAAGTCCATGTTACCAAGTTACGCAATGCAACAGAATCGCTATAAATATACATAAAATAACAAGGAGAGCTATTTGTCATTTTTTGTTTCATCGTTTAAAACTTCAAAAACGTTTTTAGAGAAACACTTTAGGGTTAAAGTAGACTCCCTACTTGACAATCAATTATAGCAACTTATGGTATTTTTTTGTATTTTGGTACTATTATTTTATTATTAGATGAAATATGTGAAAGAACAATTTTTAAAAATAATAAATAACTTTTTTGCATTTATATTTGGTCGACGCTCTTTTCCAAAGTGACTTAAGGGGATAGTTCACCTTAAAGTAAAAATCATGTCATCATTTTTCACCCTAATTCTATTTAAAACCTGTATATAACTCTTTCTTCTGTGCAACACAAAGAAGATATTTTGAGAAATGTCTGAGTGGTTTTGTCCCCATACAATAGAAGTCTTTCCTGTGGCTCAGTGGTTAGAGCATGGCACTAGCAATGTCAAGGTCATGGGATCGATTGGACATATATCAGAAAAAAATGTATAATACAATGCAATGTAAGTTGCTTTGGATAAAAGCGTCTGCCAAATGCAAAATTTTCAACTCTTCTTTTGTGTTCTGCAGAAAAATTGAAACTGTGGCCACGTGTTCTGCAATGGCTGGTTTTTATAACATTCTCATTCGAAGAAACGTGCCCTGTGTATTTCCATTACTTTACAACAGTTTATCCCAAATGTCCCCATCACATTTTTTAAGTATTTTTTTAGAAGAAAAAATATATAAATGAAGAGTTTGGTTCCAAAATGAGATAACATTAAAAATGTTCAAAAATCATGTTTTTTGATTGTGCATTCCAATTGATATCAATCAAACTGCAGGTGGTTTGTTTTGATTAATAACTTAAAGAATACAGCTTTTTGAATTTTATTTCAATGAGTTATCTCATTTTGGAAACAAACTCTTCAAATTGTCATCTTAATCTTTTCATGCACAATTTACTGGTCAAGTAATGATATCCACATCTGCTAACTAAGACCCATTTCACTGTGATACGCACAATACGGACGCACAGATTGCCATTTGAAAATGTCAGTTTTAATGGCCACATAACATGAGTAAATAACATGCAAAACATCTCCACAAATACCAGCAATAACATTCCACTGTATAGCCAAACACAGCTGCTGTCTGTTAATGTCAATGTGTTATTGTTGACATGCACCTGTCTTGCATAGTATAAAATGGTTTGGGGTGGTTGATTCTTGAACAGGAAGCCCTTTGAAGCTTTCATCATTAAAACATGATCAAAAAACAAAAATATCAGCTCCATACTAACACAGGGCCACAAGATACAAACGTTAAAATGTGCATGTTGTTTTCAGTGATTGTAAAGTCCAGATTATCAATTTACATTTGTGCGCATGCTGGAGAGGTTTCATAGTTCTGGACAAAAACGATAGTAAGGCTGTCAGCTACTCATGTTGTACTTTTTCATTCTTTACTCAAGATAAATCCAGGTGAGATTATAACTTCAACCCTTTCACACAGTTATTCAGGCTAAATATCACCCATCGTTCGTCTGTTCCCAAACATCTATCCTTCCGTTTATTCTATACAACAAATATTATACAACATATCCGCACTTTTCCGGTCACGACACCAAGAAAAGCAGACTGTCCTTATATAATCACTGTACACATAATCATTTGGAAGACTAGAATACTTATATTTCTAATTCATATCTAATTACAAAAGAATACAAACAGAAATGTCTCACACCATGAAGGATCTAGGCTACTACAGATCCACCCATTACCGACACACATGGTTAATATGTAAACACAGAGTTAAAGAGCAAGGGCTTTACCAGGCATGCATGGGGTAGACTAAAACTCTTTATGGAGTCTGTTTAACACAGACACGACACAACGAGTTCCCCAGAAACGGCATAGACACCCACACACAGATATGGCACATAAGGGTTTCAGTCAGGATATAGTTTTGTTTAGCTCGTATGAATCACATTCTCACCATATGTATGCATCTTATGTTGAATCTTAAACTATTTTCTAAAACACAATGAAGGTTAAATGCACAGCTTTTCAGTTCTGTGGGGTTAAGGGATGTATTGTCTACGCAATAATGTTACATATATGCAGCCGCGAAAAATTAAGAGATCATTTTCAGTTTTTCTGAATTTACTATTTATAGGTTTGTCAAATAATAATATTGTTTCCAATTGCGATTATTTGCAGAAAATGAAAACTGGAGAAACAGGTCAAAATAACAGAAAAGATGGTCTGTATTTTTTTCAGAGCCCAAATGCCGCAAGGAAAACAAGTTCAAATTCACTTTTAAGCAATACAACTCATTTCTTATACACAAAAGTCATTTTTGTGTATGTATTTAGGAAAAGTTAAAATGTATCTTTTATGTAATAACCTGAATTTCTATCACAGTTTTCATGTGTCTTGTCATGCTGTCAGTTTTTCCACATTGCTGTTGGATGTTGCTGTTTGATTTTGTTAAGATGCAACAAACACTGAACTGGAATGGAAACAATAAATCTAGAAATGCTGATTTGAAAAAAAATGTGTGAATGCTCTCTTAATTTTTTCTGCGGCTGTATATGTAGTGTAAATTTGATCATTTTTGTTGTCCTAATGCAGATTTTCCAATCTGAAATGGGCATTAAGTAAATATAATTTTTTATAAATATATTATTATATGACATAAATATAAAATTATACATTTTCTAGAGAATATGACATTAAATTGGGGATTGCACTTTGCCTCAAAACAAATAATTAGCTTATTAATGGATGTGCAACTATTTTAATATCAGTGTTCTGTTGAGTGACAGACCATGACACAATTTTTTGTAAAATTGCTGTGTCAACAAACAGATGTTTGACACTTTTAAAACAAAATGCATGGTTTAAAAAAATGTAAAGCTTCATTTATGTACTTTTGCATTTTATGTAAATCTTTACAGGCTGAAATTCCACAAGATATCATCACATAAATATTTAAATTGTATGATCATCTTAAGAACAATAGCAGTTACGCCTGTGGGAAACTAAAGACCAAGATGCCATTATTTGACTCCATTAATGTGCTTATGCCGGAAATCTTAGATGGACCAGAATGACATTTCCAGTGATTGTATAAACAAAGTTTGTATATGCGTGGTTCAAGTAAATGGACATTTGTTTATAACATTTTTATAATTTGATAAAGCACTAAATCTTTAGGCTTTGAATTTTACTTAAACGTTGTCATTTTAAACCAAGACTGATTTAGCCATGATGTTTATTGCAGGCCGACTTGTTTGCGGCTTGCAGAAAAGCCGAATTATAGCGACAAGGAGAATGTATAAAGAAAAGAGGTAGGTTAATTCTCATGGAGATGAAAACACGTGGTATTCTCATGGAGACTATGAATACACTCTTTAATGACCGCTCCCTCGGCTCAATTGGATTCTGAGTTTCTGAGCTCTTGGTTTGGACTGAGTCCTGGTTTGGTTCTCTATGATCCGGTCTGGGCCTTTGTAAAATGAAGAGAGAGGACAATCAAGATGCACAAGGACAAAACAATGCATTCTGGGTAAAAAGGTCTTCTCACACGTATAATCGCTCGGAGCAGTCAATCAGAGTTTGGGGTTAAACTTGAATGACAAACTCGGGGTTGGTGTAGGAGAAGCCTTGGAATTCGTTTTGGTCCAAATTCATTATGAAGAGTTTATCTGTTGGGGTCAGCTCAACCACCATCTTGGTGAATTCCTTGTCGAAATTCCCAGTGTCGCGGCGATTTTTCTACAAGGAGAGAGAGAATAGAGTTGAGGGTTTTATTCATCATTATGTGCATAACTTTCGGGTAAAAATATCCTTGAATCTACTTCAACATCCTCATCAAATAAATTGATAGAAATGCAAAAGTTTTACAGATCTAATGAATACAAATATATTTCAATTATTCTTATTGTAATGTAAACAAACTAGGAGAGGACAACACAATCTCATGGCAATAAAAATCCAGGATTAATTAAAATTTCATCATAAGTGCAATTTAAATCTGGTTTTAAAGTCAACATGAAAAGATATATGGCAGAAAAACATGGTATTCAAATAGGAAGCAAAATTTACAATGCCTCTTTTAATTTTTTCATAATTCATTATTTAGTTTATCATCATTATTTTTGAAAGTTCACATTCTCTAAATAAATGCTTCAATAGCCAATTTTAACTTGTGGTGACATTAGCAAGAAAAGTAAAATTGTTTTGGACATTTTCCAAGATTTTACATTTTGATGGAAAAAACGTAACAGCAGTTTCTTTCTTCTCCTGAAACAATGTCCTAAAGTCATGCACTTTATTTCAAGAATATTTCATGTTGACTTTAAATGTAATATTCATACATTATATGTGCATATCGAGATGACGACAACACAAAGAAAACATCATAGAGAACGTCAGAACGTTTCTAAACAAATACAGATAGAAGTCAGACGAAGCACAAAAAAGAGAGCAGAAATGAATGGATGAAGACCCACAGCTGGAAGAAACATCAGAATCAAGAACTCAAGGACAGTAGATAAGAAAGCAGACTGGACCAGAGACTCACCCATGAGACACACATTTGGACATTCAAGTCCAACCTCCAACAACAAGGACAAAACAGTTTAAGAAGTTCTGATAAACACAAAAACCAGGAACGGAGAGACACAAATGGCTACCAAATGTCCTTCAGAGGACGATCAAGACAAGTTCTCACCTTCTGCCGCGGCCCCAGCCCAGCTCTAAGGGCCCTTGGAGAGAAGTACAGTACCTCTTGAGGGCCTGGTCTCTGTTACCTACTCATCAACCGCATCATCATGTCCACACCAAACCAAGATGTCCAAGTGCACTATTTTTGCATTTCTTATGTTTTCTATGTCATATTGCAGATCGAAGATTTGATTGTTATTAAATTTATAGTTTTTTTAAAGAAGTCATTTTTAAATATTTTTGTAAATTCACAAATTACTTTCCAAATATTCAATATAATCATTCTCTTCAGTATAACAAGCCAGCATGCACATGGTTTGGGATAAATCCTTATTTTTGTTTTTAGCAAAAAAACACTGCTAATTCAAGGCGCTTTGCCTGGAAAATATTTAGGAAAATATACAGACAGAGACCATTCATATATTCCAAATACATATTTATATATTTTCCTCTATAGAAACAGTCTGTTCACAGTTTCACAGTAATTTTATCCAAACACTGCCAGGCACAGGTAACAAGTCAAAAAGAATCATACATCACAAATTTGGCAGGATAATGACAAAAGATGACAACAAGATATGTTTTATCTTCAATAAGTAGTAACAACAATAAAATGTCTGTAATGAAGTCGCAATGTTGTTGCTGTATATATCATATTTCCAGTTGTTTCATCTATCAAGTTGTATTTAATAATGCGAGTTATGAGTATCCAAGCAGCACTGGTTGGAAAACTACATGATGTACCGTATAATCATTTCCTAAACTTGAATCTCGGACTTGGCACAGTTTTACACAAACACGTGTACAAACACCCATCTGAAAAGCACTAAAAATGGGGTGACCCACTAAAACGTCCCGATCAATGAGCGCTAAATGCTTTGGCTGAACTGCGTGGTTTGTGTTTGTGTGTTCGGGGACACTAACAGGTTTGGCAGCTATATTTAAGGGATATGGTTTTTAAATGGGTGAGGCTCACAAAACCTTGACGAACGTATTCAATTCATATTTCACTCCAAAATTTTGAAAATGAGAGCACGCTTTGCAAAAAAACTTCTTTGGCATTGTGAATTTATAAATTTTCACTTTTTAGGTTTTTTTGTGTAATATCCATTATTCTCAATAGTGAATTTCATTCTATTATAATTACTGTGATACAGTAAAATATTGTCATACGATAGTTTTTTAAGTCAACAAAAATAAGAGTACAACAAATACTTAATGTAATGCAAAAATACTTCAAAGTGTAAATTCTATGATAATGTGTTTTTTTCATGCAGAAGCATTGTTAATGGAATTAGGTTTTGTTTACTACGAAATGTATTTTCTTTCTTTTGGGGTGAAATGTGACTTGGACTTGTTCAAATTTTGTGAAATCCACCATGATACTTTTAAGTTATTAAGTTGTGTAAGATTACAGTACATTAAGATATACAATAATTAGAGGATAGTAAAATCTCTCAAAGCTATCTCGTTTTAATAAACTCATTTAAAAAGTTAAGTCAATCATTTCCATCCATACTTCCCGGAAAAAGAAGGTTTAGGCATAATGAATTGAAAGTATAAGAAACAATATGTATAGAAAGACCTCCATTCCAGTAAACTGGCTGACTGCTCTCATTGGCTCAACCGGCCTCTGTGTATCTGCAGTCTTATTGGTCCCTACAACGTGCTTGGCTAAATTGGGCTACTTGGATCTTACAGATGAGAATCGAGTATTAATGAAAGAGAACCCTTGAAACTCTTCTTGGTCCAGGTTTTGAATCACTTCCTGGTCAGGTGGGGTCAGGACAGGAGGATGGCGGGTGAAAAAACGATCAAAGTTCTCTGCGTCTCGACCGCACTGTGGAGAAGACGAGAGAAGAGAGGTGTGGGATGGGAAAATGGTGATGTGAAATGAGCAAACAAAGAAAAATGAATTTAATGTGAAAAAACAACTATCCAAAACAAATACAAATAATAAAGGATCATCTCAAAGAAATTAAAGAAATGTTCCAGATTCAATTGAGGTTTTAATATATGTTTAACTGTTTCTGAGGTGAAAGGAAAATCCTCTTGGCAGAAAAACTATTTAAGGTACATTTTTGTTGGTATTCTCCAAAGATCTTGATGAATTACATGTAAAATTAAGTCAGTCTTAACAGTCAAAACATTTGGAAAAAGGCATGTTAAAGTGCTTTTACAAATTTTTATAAAAATAAAAAAATTGTTTTAATTTGAGTGCTTGTCATATCTCCAATGCATATTCATTACTATAAATGCAATCTTAACAAGTTTTCGGTCCAAATTATCTGCGAAATATCACAAAAGCTTTCGAGAGACCTAGTATATTGAATCTAAAACATTCCTTTAATATTTTTCAGGTATAATCAAATTGCCTACAAACCACTGATCAAAATGAATCTGCTTCTTTTATAGCAACTTAATTGCGAACAATTGCTGTACAGTAACAAAACATTATGATTGTGTAACGACAGAAAATAATAAACATATCTTCATTGTATAATCTAGAATATATCAAACTACATTAGGCCTATATACAAGGTGTACCATGTAAGCAAATTATTACATTTTTTCAATGCTGCATTTGATGCTAAAATAAAATAAATTTACATAAAAGAATAAAAATCACAAAATGTAAGGGAAGCATTTGGACATCAGGCGATTAAAGTGCAGCATTGAGAAATCAGAAATGAAATGGAGCGGTTGTGAGAAAATAAGAGGGATTATATACATCCAAACAACTTACCTGGAAATGGGTGAAATCATAACAATTTAAGCTTACAGTGTTATTGACACATAATACAGGGGGCGGGGCTTGCTGACCCTGGCCAATTAGCCCAACAAGCGACAACAAAAGGACAATCTAACCGTAACTTGACTCGGGTAGGACTATTTTGCGGTCAATGGCATCTATACGCATGAAGCAACATCACACAGAATTCAAAACCCCAGCTGTTTTTAAGCTTCCTGTACTGTTGTGTTTTTTTTTATGTGAATACAAAACAAGCTATAAATTACACAATACTGTCAATACAAATAGACATGTGAAAATGCAATCCTTGCAAAGTCACTGTTTTTTGCTATGCTGTTTTAATGCAAAACAAAACAGCGAGAGCTTAGAAAAAATATGAAAACATAAATATATTAAAAAATATATTAAAACACTCATCTTCTGGCCATCTGATCGTTTTAAACTGCTTGTTGCCATGAATACATTTATACAAGATAACATAAAAACAACTAATCTGAAATAAACGTCAGGCACTTTGGTCATAAAAGTTAAAAAATTAGGTAAAAACGATGTGAAACCTGAAATGTGACTTACTTTAAAAAAAAACAATGTATGTGTTTCATATGGAGGGCTCAGTCATTTTAGCTCTGTATAAGAGTGATATAAATCCAATCACATCAAAAAACAGCAATTTGCTAAATCTACATAATAAAAGTGCTTGCTTTTTCTCCACCGCAACTCTGTTTTGCCATTTCAGTTACACATTTAAAACCAAACCCTCACTGTGCCTCACCTCACACAACCTTGTGGCTTTACAGCAGAAAATATGGAGACGCAATACTTCCTGTGTAGAACACACACTCAACCGCTTGCACAAAATCAGCCGTGTTCTCAGAAAATCACCACAGGGCACCGAAATAAATGGAGAATAGGCCCCAATGCTCCACTCACGAGCTCATTCAGTTCACTAACACGGCAACTCTCATCATTGGGAATTAAACACACAGTGTCCCAGCAGAAAGGAAGGGTACGAAAGAAAACCGTCGTACTTTCATACGCCCATCTGTTAAAAAAAACACACATTCTGTTATTGCAGTACTTACTGCTTTGGGTTTGAAGGGGGGTTGAACTTCCTTGTTTTGCAACTTTTCCCAATCCATGTAGCGGAAGAACGCGTGCTCCTTGATATCTCTCTCTCCCTCTGGTCCGCAGCCCAGGCGTTTCCCAGGATGTTTGGTCATCAGCTAGAAATGCATAACAGGGCCGGTTAGTGTATACAAACATAGGACGTATGAGGTGTTTGTGTGTACAGGTACCTACCCCCTTGCATATGGCCACTGCTTCTTTGGACATGGATTTCGGGTAAGACACGTGATGCTCCATGATGGACTGGAAAAGCTCATCTTCGTCCTCACCGTCAAAAGGGGGCTAAAGAAAGAGAAGCAAATGTGTCAACGGTACCACCGTTGATAGAGGCACTCATGCGAGTTGCTTACTGCTTAAAACTAAATAAACAATTGTCTTTATTTAATATTATTTATAAACAAATGTATAATGTAGCTCTATAGCTCACCTGTCCTGCGAGCATTTCATACAGGAGAACTCCATAAGCCCACCAATCCACAGACCTCCCATACGGTTGATAAGCAATGATCTGTGACAGGGGACCGAAGTTTTTGACATGTGTGAATTGCCCACCTATCGTATAGACCTGTACAATAAAAACGAATCCACACAACACGCAAACCAACCTCAGGCGCAATGTAGTCTGGAGTGCCACAGAAGGTTTTAGTTGTGGAACCATCAAACATGTTCTCTTTACACATGCCAAAATCTGCGATTTTGATGTGGCCCTCAGCATCCAACATCACATTATCCAGCTTCAGATCTCTGCAGAAATAGAAAATATGTTTTACATGTTATGTATGTAAATTACCTTAGGAAACATTTGCTTGGATAACCATCTGGATCAATGACGATTCTTTATTTAAAGCTGCAATCTGTAACTTTTGCCTTTATGTCTCTGTCTCGGTCTGAACCAAAATGACAGTTTTCTGAATGTGGGTTGAAGTCAAACCCAGCTCAATTTGTGAATCATTATTATAAGCCTATCGTGGCAAACCAGATAAGGTAAGAAGACCATATCGAGCACTGATCATTTCATGTAATTGTTGGAAAAGTTCATGTAATGAAGTAAGTTAATAATTGCATAATTACATAACTACAGTACAAATCTAAACATTATATAAACATCAACTTTATCGAAACATCATCATTTGATTTAATACAGATTATCTATGGTATGCTTCATAATTATTAATAAAAATGTAATATGCTAAAAAAAAATTATAGGCAAAAAAAAATGATTACTGTTATTGAATCTTGATAATAAATAAACTAGAGCTGAATCTAGAATAAAAGTTTGTTTTGACATAATATATGTCTGTGGACTGTGCATATTAATTTTGTATTCATAAACATAAACATACACATACATACATACATACATACATACATCATTTTAAGAAAAATATTAAACCAAATCTTTGCATTCATTTAGGATTTGATTTAACACGTTGAAATCTGTGCTTACGAAAACGCAAGACAAAATACGCTTACTGGCATGATCTTGTGTGTTTTTGTTCATTCAAGCATGAAAGAGAACTTAATACTGGTGGGCTGTCTGACATTTTCTAGCCTGTGACTATATACACCAGACTGGACCGATGTCACGTTGTGCCGCATCCCACAGCTAGAAGCTGTCTATCTATACGTCAAAGCAACTGTTTCAAATCACGCTTAAATGGTTTAAAGGCCTTTACATGAATAAGAGCGTGATAATATAATGTAAAGCTAGACAAAGGATGACAAAATAAACTGATGCTGCGTAAAATATTAAAAAAAAATAAACGCATGCGTCAACGTTGACAGCTCTTATAAAATTTAAAACCAAATATTGCAATCAACGCATTTCTTAGTTACATTCACACATCTTAACTTTAATCTTTGATGCCCAGGGATTATTTACAGACAACGGTACAGAGCATACCACAATACATTCCAACATCTCACCTGTAAATAATGCCTTTTGAATGGAGGAAGAACAGACCAATGGCGATCTCCGCCGCATAAAACCTGATGATAAACACAAGAGTTAAAACACTGCTACGGTCGCTAACTTTATTATTCAAAGCGATACTTAAAAACTAGATATACGATTGCAAACATCAGTTTTAAGCGATTCATTACATACACTGCATGGGGCTCTTTGAATTTTCCAACTTGTTGTATTTGATACATCAAATCTCCACCATTGATATACTCCATCACGAAGTAAAGACGGTCCTACAAAGACAAGCACCATCACAACATAAGGGCTAGAGGATTTCAGGGGTTTCTTGAATCCGTTTTACGAGTGTGAAAGTGATTCCTACCATGGTTTGAAAGCAGGAGTGCAGTTGAGTGAGGAAGAGCGGTTTGCCGGAGAGAGCCAGGACTCTCTTCTCCACCATAGTGCACTCAACATCATCATCCTGAATCACCACGTCCTTCTTTAAGATCTTCACGGCGTACAGCTCATCTGAGCCTTTACGCTCAGCCAGCATGACCTGAATAGAGAAAGAGGAGTAAATAAATAAACAAATAAACACAACCGAGCATGTGTTTCAGAAAGTGAACAGATGGTGTGGGCTACCTTGCCGAAGCTGCCTTTGCCCAGGACCATGATGAAGTTGAAGTCGCAGAGTTTCATGCGGTCCTGGTTGCCATTGGCATCATATTTCGAGATGTCGTTCTTCGACGATCCGTCTATGTTCTTAGTGCCCGGGCCGACCTTGGCTCTCTAAGGTGACAAACACTCACGTTTAGTCAAAATGCTAACATGTAGATGTAAGAAAGGGTGAATGAGACGGCACCTCAAACTTCAGCCTCAGTTCTTCATTGCCTTCTTCTCCCTCTGGTGGAACTGGGACATTAAAATATTCCCCCTTCCTCTTGACCCAGCATCTTAAACCTACAATCCAAACCCGTGCACAGAGCTCAAGATGTGCATGCATTTTTGTCCAAAGCGGTATATCTTCACGGTAGCTCTTACCATCCGATGACACCTTGCTTTTGCAGCTCAGAGATGCCGAAAGACATGGAACCCATGAAGTCATTCCTGCTGGTCAAATCCCAATCCCAGATTTCCACCGACAGACGCCTGTCTACGTCAGTCTCTTTAAGTTTGCTGTGACAACGAAAACAGCATTTATTACACCACCTCATAAATACAACGTATTCATTTGACTGCAGATTTTATACTTACAAGCTAAAGGTCTCGTTCCAGATGGGATTTAGGGAGCACTTGATGGTTGGTCTTTTGTTTACTTTCATTCTTTGGGTCTGGAATTAATTTGAGCTTCACATATGGATCTGACAGGCCGTTGGGATCCATCGGGACCAAGTTACGAGCCTCCGTGACTGTAAATGGAAACAGAATCATAAACGTAAAAACTTTGCTGTTTTTGTACGTGGTACAACATTGTGCATTATTTCGAAACTACAAAATTTGTGATGTTTATATATAACGTGTTTGAACGCGATTATGCAAAGCATTCTGGGTAGTTTCTAGGCGTTTGCTAGGAGACAAGCTTGATGCTATGTGTACTGCAGGATGATCTGGATGGTTATTGGAGCACTTCTAGGGTGTTGCGATTGCCAAGGTGTTCTGCGTTGTTAGCCGGGTTGTCAAGGGTGCTAGTAGCCATTTCTAAGGTTTTGTTGGTGTTTTTCTGACCTTCTTTGTGGTTGCCAAGTCTCTGCTAAGCTAATTTGGGTGGTTGCTAGGTGATCTTACATCATCTTGTTCCTGTAGCTCACTTGGTAAAGCAGCACAAAGGAAATTGGTTTGAAGGTACTCACACATACTGATGAAATGTATACACTGAATGCGCTTAGGTTAAAAGCTGATGGATATCTACAGCGCTCATTTTCACACTAAAGAATCCGTCATGTTATAAATGAACTGTAACGTGTACAACATTTCCACTATCATTACACACAGCGCCTCCACACGCGGCTCTGGACAGCTGATTGATGGGCGAGCGCGTGTGCGCCAACGGGATGTGGGGCGATCGTTGGCGGATTGATCTCATCTATCCAGAGGATGCTGTTTCAGCCCGAGGCAAAACAGAGCTGGGAAAAGCAGACCCGTTTAGAACGGTTTTTTTTTTAAATCGCACTACTTAAAGCGCTAGCGTGAAGACGATTTAACTTCATTTGCAGATTTACATTTGGCTGAGGCTTTTATACAAAGCTTCTTAAAGTGCGTTCAGGCTTTGCATTTATCAGTACCTGCAGTCCCTGGGACTCGAACGCTAGTGTTGCTAGTTTCTGTTTTCAACAAACTCACTTTAGGTAAATTAGGGGATAGTTCACCCGAAAATAAAAAATCTGTCATCACTTATTCACCCTCGTGTCATTCAAAACCTGTATATGACTCTTTTCGCTGTGGAACACAAAAGAAGATATTATGAGAAATGTCTCAGTGGTTTGTGTCCATACAATGGAAGTCAACAGTGACCAGTGTTGTTTGGTTACCAATGTTCTTCAAAATCACTTTGTATATGATATTTTGCTCATTTCATCAACTGTTTAAAAATCTAGCATCAATCTCCTAAATAGTTCAATCTGGCAACCCCGGCAGTTAATGGGACCTCCCCTCCGTTATATAAAATAAATGTGTGTAGGTGTTTGTGTGTGAACTCACTGGTCACGGTAAGCACAAGATCTTTGATAATGGCAGTGATATGCAGACGGCCTCTCCTCTCTGTATGGTCCGTTCCACACAAACTGGGAACATTCTCCACACATCGCTTATGAATATTCATCATGCAGTCTGCAGAAAAACCACACGGCGTGAGATTGACACCATCACACATGCAGCGTTTGCTTCACGCTCTCTGGCGTCGTACAAGGACACGCCCACGCAAACACCACAGACACATAATTGTGTTGCATACACACAAACACACTCACACTTGCCAAACCATGTACAACACACTTGGAACAATAAATAGATGTGTTTATAGTAGCTTTATGTATAAGACACAATAATGATTTTTATGCAATCGAATGATTTAATAACACACAAACTATTATTTCACTATATACAATATCTGTACAAGCATGACCTTTATATGTTTTTCTCACTAGCTACTAGTATATAGAAATATAAACAGGTATTGTTTCATAACTCGTTGTTTAAGCTGCAATTATATCATTTTGAAATAAAAATGCATCTTTTTTCATGGGTTAGACTGTGTAATGCATCAGCATGACCAGTAGAGGGCATCGCAGGAGAGCTTGCCTGGTGCAGTGACAGTTTGGATCTGTGTGAGTGGGTTCACTCCGCTATGCTTCACTTTGGTGCCAAAATTGTGCCTACAAATGAGCTAAATCTGTTAAAACCTGTACATGAAGACGTCCCTAAAGGGATAGTTCACCAAAAATAAAACTCATTTTTTCACAGCTTTTTCATTTAGATACAGCTAGAAGCCGCTAGATTTCATACACCGGACCACAAAGGTAAGAATGTAAATGGAAGATTTGCAAAAACGAGGCAAGAGCTTTGGGGTATGCTGCATAAACATGACTGTTAATATACTTACTGTCACATTTCATCCCTTGGTGTAAGAGTCCGTACAGCAGAGATCCACAGTGGTCACAGAACGTGGGGCTGGAATACGTGTGTACCTTAAACTTATGTTTACTACGGGGGTCCTGTGACACAAAAACGACACTTTCTTACCAGGGCACAGGAAGGATATGATATTGAGTTTGCTACTATTACTTAAGTAATATTATGAAATTATTACCACAGTGGCCCTAAGAACGACAAAGCAAAAGCAAATATAATGCAAGCACGCAACAGCTGAAACATTGGTCTTCTTATCTGACACACCTATTTTAGTTGTTGGAGACTTCTACAAAGTGTTTATTCATCAAGTGTGTTTGACTAGGCAGACATCCAAAACATTTACTGCTGGAGTTCCCCACAGTATATAGTGATCGATTTTAGTGATAATATTGATTCTGAAAAGATCGAAATTCATTTTCTCAAGATTCATTTGATCCAATTACTGGAACTTCCCTTGTGAAACTTAGATATGGTTGAACTGTAGTTTTTTTTATTGGTAGTAAAACCAAAGTAACCACAAATGTGTCATGGCCTCACTACAATAAGACAATGGCAATGTGATGTAATGTAAAGGAATGCCAGAACCATTATCTTAATTTCTGACACCAGGGGGCGTTACTTTAGAGACTTAAGCAATAGCCAAGTTGAAAAATAACAGTATATCTGTCAAGAAAAAGCAGAATAATTGCTTTCCCATTGCACTTCCCTTATTGTCTTTTTTCAACTGATGTCAGAAAGATCTGTTTAAAATGATTTCCTCATGCAATTGACCCAACGTAAGGGTCGAGTCAGAACTTGTTACCTCAGCATTACAGTACCCCACACGAACATTAAAACAGTCATTACTGTTAAAGCTACTTAGGTTTTACAATAACGTGCATATCCCGTTAAGTAAACTTTTCATCTGAACCGATCGACCTTTTAAACCGATCCCTTGGTGAATAATTTACTCAAGCGAAATATAATTGGCTGCAATGCGGAGATAAAGCGCCACACAGGAAGTGCATGTGTGCGCCTGCTCTTACACATATTAGGAGGAAGCGCGCTTGTAAAAATAGAGTTTAGAGAATAGAAAATTGACATCACTGCATGCATGTTGGGTGGAGGACATATAAATGTACGCCGAGGGCATGAGCAAGATTAATGTTAAGCTTTATTAAAAGGCTACTCAATTGGTTTCCACAGAATAAATATTTAAACTGCTCGCTAAGCACAATTTTGCACGAGTGTGTGTGTGTGTGTACTGCTTAGTCACAGGAAGATTTTTCCAAGTCAAAAGGAAGTGTGTTTTACTATCGGAAAAGATGGCGCAATAGTGCAGGAGAGAGGCAGGGTGAGACAGGGGTGGGGCAGATGTTTGTTTGTCTTAGGGCAGGTTCACATTGTCTACTTACATCTGATGCAGGGCCTTTGTCCGCCCCTGGGCAGGAGAACGTAACAAACTCATGGCAGCGTTTGTGGACCACAAAAGCGCACACTGGGTGAGAAAGGGAAAGACATTAAGAGAACTGTTAGAGACGGCATTTCACCAATTTCAACACAAAATGTGCTACATTAATGAAGAAAATCGAGGCCTTATTTTAAAGAAATTAAGCAATTTTCAAGCACTTTTCAAAACATTAAAGAGATACTAAATTATAAATAAAACATATAAATACAGTCTGTGGTTTATAGGGTTGCCAGATCTGTGGTCTTCCATGGACTGTTTAACTGTGTTTTCTTTTTGACATGTCATGGCCAGTTAAACTAACTTGCATACTAGTAAGACCTGTCGAATCCCCGGCCATACTGTGTTTACAACAAAGTAAAATACAAAATACCCAACAAAAATCAAGGCAAATTTATGAAACAGTGCGCTTATGCACCAACACATATTTTAATATTGCCATGTAAAAATAGTATTATGGATGTATGAGGATAATTTTGGTTTTGGGTATGGGGTTGGGGTTTATTATTTTTGGTTCGCAAGTGTAATGCTTGTAAGATGCGTGAATGAGGGGAATTAAATAAGCTTGGGCAGTAATTTCAGGATGGTTTCCTATCTGGGGGCAAAGTAGAAGACATTTAATAAATGGCCGGAAAGGACAGGAAAAAAAACTAAACAGGAGGTCTTTCAACCAGATATACTTTGATTCAAAAAAGCTTTATGCAAAGGATTTTTTCTGTCCTTAAATCTCAATGTAAACAAAGTCATTTTTACGGTTTTTTGTTTTAGGTGGAAATAAAAAAACTAAATTTTGTTTCGTTGCGAATGGTCTTTTTTGGGACTCAGCTTGACCACTGGTTAAATGTAGACAACTCTTGTTTTTTTTTAAAATTCGGTTGTTGTTATTTTGACCTTGTGTGTTTACCAGTGGCCAAAACATAGAATTGTCCGCAATGTATTGCTTCTTTGCCCGAACCTTAATGTCCATTGCTTAAATAAAAAACCATAGTTGTTGTTCTTTCGAAAATTGGTTTTTCCCCTTGGCGCATCCTGTAGTGTCCCTTACTTCAAAACACCAGGAATCCCAAGGGCCACAACTTAAACTAAAAAAAGCAAACTACAAAAAGCGCTGCATTCTCTTCATCTTGCCCAAAGTACGTCGTTCCACACTCATGGTAACCCGGTTTGTGTGAATGCAACCACTGCCAAACTTAAAGGGACACGGGACAACAATAAACATCAATCAAAATTGCGTTAGACCCTGAATTAATTGGAAAACAGAAGGGGCCAACAGTTTTCACATCTTGGAAAGGACTTAACAACGTATCCAAGTTAAAGAACAAAAAAAATTCCCCTTACACAGAGACATTGCCCCTTGTGTTGGTGGGCTCCCCATCACTTGAAATGCAGTGAACTTGCACGACAGCTCCCGCTTGACAGAGCAGTACTATGTTATCCCTGTTTGAATCGAAAACGAACAAAGAACCGCAAAAAAGCATTCGTCACCGGAACTTAAGTCACGCCCTTGGAAAAACAAGCCTCGAGATTCGAGATGACCGAAGCCAACATCACGTTTAGCGGGGTCGATAGGGATATTTCTCCTAAACATACGCATCGATTTCGCTTCAGAAACCACAGAGACGTCGATTCTGGAGCGGGATGCACTTTTGGAGCAAAAAACAAGACAACACCCATTCACCCCATTCGACGAAAAAACTTGAACAAAAGGATATTAATAACTCAGACTGCATTATTCTTCAAAAGAAAGCCATATAGTTAGCCGGAGGAGAAAACACGGGAAAGGAAAGGAAAGGATACTTACGCAAGTAAATTCCCCTTTCGAATGATCCAATTTCAGCCAGAAATGAATTAATTGAGAGAAGGGAAAACAAATGAAAAAAACTGAAAGAAAAAATTGAAAGAAAAATTTGAATATATATACTTTTGAAGATTTAAACACAGACCAGCCAAAGCAAAACAAAGGCATCGCGTCACTCGGCAACCGCTAAAACCATCCTCACAATTAAAGAATGATCAAACATAAGGAAAGTGGAACACATATGCCTATGCCCCATTAGAATTGGATAACAGTTGATAAAAGGCCTTCATTCTTTAGTCTTAAAAACTCATACATAGGCCCTAGGCGAAGTTTTGGATCATCTTGCTGCCCTTAGTTTAAGACAGGAGACTCGACACGGGAAAAATCTCGTTGTTAAACGACTATAATTACGTATCACAATCCTTCTAGACCAAAGGACAGCACGGACAAGACAAACATGACAAGCTTTGGACTTAAACACGAGCTCACAGGCTCATTTAACCAACTCTAAATATCAAAGAAATTATTGATGAGGTTGACAACTCGATGGCAACTGTGCGCCTGATTTACTGCACAACGCATAATGGTCACTCGAACACGCTCTCTCTGAATCTATCCAAAAATCGCAGATGAATTGAAAATATCCTAGACAGAAATGGACAGCAAACAGAGACTATACTCCAGCTTCTCACTCTTTTCTTTTCAAGAAATAAACGATGTCTCACATGTGCCAGATCCATCGAAGCTACGATCAAAAGTTATATGAGCAAAACGATTCATTTTCTGGCCTCAATTCTAATACATGTTTTCTTACTGCATGTTAATAATAATCCTATTTGATTCTTTTTTCTTTTTAAGCTATGAGAGCGACCTTTGATCATATTCTTCTCCAGGTATCTATCTGTTTCTATCGATCAATCTCGCACATACATATTAAACTTCTGCTTTTCTGAATAGCTTGTAGGACCTGACAGGCAAGGTAAACACAACGACAAGAGCAGAGGTTAGGGAGGTAACCACACACTAACCCATACAGTAAAGTACACAGCCAAACATTGCAATACATTCCAGCCACAAGACTGCACAGAAAGGTGGCAGACGGTCGAGTTACAGGAGTCACGCTGAAGCAAAAGGATCTCCCTTTCTGTGTAAACAGTCTTTTCCGGTCGGCACACACCGCCCCTTTTCCAAAGAAACATTTCAGGACATTCCCTCGAAATCTGTCGGTCGTTGCCTAGCAACAAGACCTAAGGGTTAAAGAGGGTGGACCGGTTCTATACGGTAAATGCAAATTTACTTGTCGGCCTCAGATTAACTCTCGACAACATCACAGTTAACATGCACGTATGTTTATTGTTTCGATAGGAGATCATCTTCCATTCTTTAGCAAGTGCGAACCTGTTTGTTTCCAAGTTCAACCTCTCGCGCATGAAATATGATCCAGTATACACTGTAAAAAACAACAAGTGAGATTAACTTAATTTTTTTGAGCAAGTAAATTAAGTAAAATTTACTAATCTGTATGCAAATCTTGCGGAAATGACAAAAAAATTAAGGGAACCCTATGGTTGTTTTTTAAAGTGTAGATTGAAAAGCTGCGGTGGGCGAAAACTTATCTAGAACACCATAAACTACACCACTTAAAGTCGCTGGAACCAAATGCCAATTTTCAGGATTTCAAGAACATGACCGAACCTGTGCTTGTAGTTCATAAACAACAAAAGGAATTCCATTTCAGCAGTTTTTACATAAAAAACCTATGCAGAGCCCACCCATGACCAAATACTGTAATGCTTGTCTTTGCAAGCAGGCTAATAAAAGCAATTACAATGTATGCGAAAATAAGCCTGTATATGCATTCATTATGAAATGTCTGAGATCCCTCGACTACATGCATCTTAATTAGAGTCAAGTTTCTCATAAATTACATCTTTCCATTTAAATAAAGCCCTCCGGATTTTACAGATGTGTGACTATTAAGTTCTTGCAGAGGACTGGTTCATGCCTGATGTTTAACTTTGCCCTGTTAAAACTGTAAAAGCAGCCTACATTTTTTTACATTTACGCTTTTGGCAACCAGTTTAAGCAAATTGGAAATGCTTGCTGATGGGTTTTGACCCCAAGACACTGTTACCTCATTAAAGCTATAGAAACACCTCATAACATTTAACTTCCAGAGCAATTTACTTTTACTCTAAACGAAACGAACGCTTAAAGAGACAGTTCAACCAAAAATAAAAATTCTGTCATCATTTATTCACCTTCCAGTTTTTCCAAATCTGTTTGGTTAAACACAGAGTAAGATATTTGGACGAAAGTTTGTAACCTAACAGTTCTTGGCCACCATTGACTATCATAGTAGTAAAAATTGCAGTGGAAGCCAAAAATGCCCCAGAACGGTTTGCTTTCCTACATTCTTCCAAATATCTTCTTTTGTGTTCATCACAACAATGAAATTTGAGGGCGAGTAAATGAAATGGAATTTAAATTTTTGGGTGAACTATTCCTCTAAGTTACATATGCAGTTATATAATAAATGACTGTTTTTTAAACACTTGCATCTCTCAAGATGGAAAAACCCCGTAGACTCAAAAAGGGACCCAAGCCACATTTAAGGACAGGCACATAAAAGACGGGCTTTTTTCCTTTTGGGCCAGTAAGCAACTTGAAAGAAATACAATGAACATTACTCAGAACACCCTGGTAACCGCATAGTAATGTCTTGGCAACCAGTCACAGCCCACTAGCATCTTGGCGCTGAGTTCTGCACAGCCAAGCAGCACTTTGTTTATCATAGTTATTTATTACTATTTGCTTTATTGCCACATTTAAAGGGAAAATGTTCTATTCAAGTTAAGTGCATGAGTGTAAATCATATATAACAGCTATAGCTGACCACAGATTCAACTCGGATTCAACACATTTTTGCTCATCGTTCATTTATTTGAATAGCTGTCAGTTAGGCACATACTTTACTTTTTACCAAATGATATTCATATTTTTCCAACCATACATTTACATAGAAAGCTTAGGATTTTACTGAAACGTTTTTGGCAACGTTAGGTCTCTGTCATTAAAAACAAACATTCTTTCCGTTTTCATATGAACATGTTTCGTGTTTTGACATGTATATGACTCGATGAAAAAGCCTTATGATTGGCTGTCATAGTATATTGTTTTGTGTGAATCACAAAAATTGTTCTCTGTGTGTAGTATAGTCTCTAGTATATGTTCCAAATAAACAGTGGCTTCTACCTCAACCTCTTGTTTGCATCTTTCCCTCTCCATTTCACCACCACCTCTGTCTCGGCCTACGAGTATTTGACAGTAAAATGAAATGGTAAAAATAGCTATTGTGCCTTTATAAAACACTTCCCTTTGTTACCTGAACCAGGCCAGGGCTCTGACCTCCTCTATTTTTTCCACCTTAACCCTTTCACAAAACAAACAAGCAATAGTTAAAGATGGTCAAAATGAAGACTAGCTATATGTAGGACAAATTAGATTTATTGATCTTCATTGTGAGTCTTATCAAGTTGATTTAAAGACACAACTCAATAGCTTTACATTGTTGATGCGTTTTTTTTAAATGAGGCACTAGGGATGTAACAATATTATCGATATCGTGTTATCCCAAAAGCAAAATTGTCTCAATACTATCGTGGTCATATGACTGTATGAAACGATAGGTCTTCCAGGCAAAAAATATTAGATGTTACCTTTGGCAAGGTCCATCTGGTGCAAAGTTTTTGGTCATTTTTGGCAGATCTGGTTCTAAAACTAAAATACCTCTAAGCAAAAGTTATGATAAGAGCATAAAGAAAAGAGGATGCTTATGGCACGTTTCCAAGTCATCATTTGTCATTTTAAATATCGCAATAAATATCGACCATGGGCTTTATACCGAGGTATTATCGTACAGTGAGATTTTGATATTGTTACATACCTATGAAGCACATATAGAAGGGATCCTCCCTTTTATTAAATAGCCACTAACCTTAGTTTTATTTACAACCATGAACAAATATTTGCTCTTTTTGTCAACTTTTAAGGGTATGCTAGGATAAAGACATGTTCAAAGACGTCAACAGACATGTTCTAAGCGACAGGTGGTGGATAACAATAATATATATTTAAGAAAAGAACAAATATTAACAAGACTGAGGTCTACATTTACACTGTTTTATTTATCTATTTATCTTGTAAGCTAACAATTGGGTGTGTGTGTTTGCTCACAGAGTAAATGATTAACACTGAATGCTAACACTGCAGCATCTGCAATTGTTTCGACTGGCCTTTTCAACATACTGTAAACATAAAATAAGTATGTCCCCCTGCTTCTATACTTTAATTTAAACAATGTAAACAGGTTGTTGTGATTCATTGCTTAAATAATTAGAAATCAAAAATTCAGGATTAGCACTGGGAAAATGTCATAGCTTTGCTGCTAGCTCAGTGGTTAGAACCTGGTGCTAGCAACGCCAAGGTCATGGGTTCGATCCCAGGGATTGCACATACTAAGAAACAAATGTATAGTACAATGAAATGTAAGTCGCTTTGGATAAAAGCGTCTACCAAATGCATAAATGCATATATGCATGATGTCAGATTGATGAATTATCAGACCTTATAACTGTCGTAATAAAGGAAGCCAGTTTGTGATCCCTCGCACAATATTAGAGAGAACACTGGAGAGAGATGCTTTTACAACCGTGATAAAATATTCTAATCGATTCCATAAATTTAGGATTTGTGGGAGACTATGTTGAGGCAGTAAATACAGTTTCCGCACACAAACCAAGCAGGTCTATTTGTCCAGAACTCATCGTGTACATCTTTCATCACAGATGAATACTTCAATCTGATGATGGTTGTGTAATCAAAAAAAGATTTAAAAAAAACATGAAGCCAAAAATGAAAATGTTCATGCTTTTTTCAACTCGAATGGCTTAAAGTAATTAAGACTTTGGGTGTCAATTTGCTTAAGTACAATTCTGAGTGATTTGAAGTTTTGTTATTTGGAACGGACCGAAATGTAATTTGTTAAAAACCTTAAAGGGGTGGTGCAACGGTGTCTCATACAGTCTGACTTCTTTACAATGTTAAACGTGCCGTCTTCTCATGCTTAACATGGTCAACTTGTCAAAAAACGAGTTGGATGGATTACGTAGTATATCTTTGCTTGATACACTCCCCCAGTGTTCGTACAGGTTTCGGAAAGTTTTTTTTTAACATAAAAAAATCGTTGCGCAACAACTTTTTTAGTCCCTTATTGGATAATTCTCACGGCAAAGGAACGCCTTCGTCCCCCCATACTTCATTGGGTGTAGGAGCTGTGGCAAGTGCTGCTGTGAAGGATTTTTCAATTTGTATTATACCAAGAATCTGCAATGGCACAAAGGAAGTGTGTTTTTGACTGTGAGGGAAAGAAATTGTTGTTTAGCTTTCCTAAGAACCAGGAGGTAAGACAATAGTGGATGCAGTTCGTTTTTCCCGGAGTTGCGAAAATATTTTTGTTTGTGAACGTCATTTCGAAGACGATTGTTTCTCAAACAAGTCCCAGTTTTACTCTGGATTTAAGTCGTTTTCAACTGAATGTTGGAGTGGTGCCAACGTAAAAAGTTCCCGTTCTGGAGTCTGAAACACAGCCGGTAAGTTTTGTTTGCAATCGGTGCGTAAGTGCATTTAATGTAAACAGCACAAACATTTGGGTTATCCCCAGTTTGCCATTTCAGTGTTTTAAAGATGAAATAAAAAGCGTTACTTTCTATGATATTTTAATTGATTTGAAATGATTGCTTTTTTAAATGTCAGCAATGTATACTGGTATGACACGGGATTTCATAGTGTTGTAAACTTTGAGCTTTCACAAGCGATACATGACCAATGTCAACGCTACAGTACATTCTCTTAATGTTTTAAGGTATAAATAATACATATTGCGAATGTAAAATGGCAAAGCTAACGAGTAATAACGATAGGTACCATATAGAGACATCCATCTGTAGTCGTTGTCGCTGTGGTTCCTGTTCTACTACAGACTCGGGGTCATATATGTAGGATCATATATGTAGAGCACACTGTAAGCCATAGTTAACTGTATAACAACAACAAAACTTCTTTGTGCAGTATTTACATCCATGCAACAGCTGGCGGACTGTTACGCAAAGGCTGTACTCGTCTTTAGCTCCGCCCAAGACATGCCCACGGAAGCTCTGAGCTCTGCTTTTTTCGGAAACAATCGTAAAGCTGTATCCGTCGTCTATAAATGTGAGAAAACTAAAGACTTTTCAGAGATATGAAGAATGCAGTACTACCCTACAGGTACTCAAGATTAACATAAGATTAGCAGAAACTGCTTCCGTTACCGCCCCTTTAACGTGCTCCAACGCTCTCACGATGTCTTCATGAGAGTTAAAGAAAGAGTCAAGGATGTTTGATTCACAAATGAAGACTGGTTCGGGACCCTTTCAATTAAAGAGTCCCTCACAAAAAGCTGTCATGGTACTTCAAATTTAACGTGGTAACGTAAAAGTCATCTGACCCACGTTCATTATAGGTTAATGGTCCTTTTGGAAGCATGGCGGTCCCAGTTCACATTCACTTTCATAATATCACAAAAATGGGAACCTAAAATCCCTTTTGAGCTCTTGGAAGAAAGCAACATGGGTCATATGACTTAAAATGTAACGCACAAGTCATCTTGCCCACTTTCGTTATACGTAAGTGGTAATTTTGGAGCATGGCGGTCCCAGTTCGCTTTCAATATATCACGAAAATGGGTACCTTAAATACTTTTGAGTTCTTGGAAGAAAGCAACATGGGTTCATCTGAATCATTTTATGGTAAAGATATTCCTTTTGACGTCCATGTTGACATATCATTCATCGCTTATTGTACTATAAAATAACACATACGTTCTCAATTTTTTTAAAGCTGTACTTAAGAAGCAGTTGTTAATAGATAAAGGGTGGTGAATGGAGGAGCAACCATCATATAACCAGGATTGCCTGATAAAATCCTACAGCAATTGCGTGTTTTATGAGACTGCAGTGCAGATTTTTTTTATCAGAAGTTACACACAGTTTGTATTGTGTTAGTGGTTGGAACTGTGATGTTTTCATTGCGAATGATGATTTGCTTTTAAATGCCCATCAAGGGTCTGAATGGATGGTAGGTAATGCATCCACAATCATGTAGCCAAACCACTTGTATGATGACAGTTCAGGCTCTGACAGTTTTGTGACAACAATGCTTGTGAATTTGTGTTGGAGTCATTATGTAACGGCTATGGCAGATATTGTAACTGACTTTCAAGATGCAAACATCACGGTGATGTGTTCTTGTATAGTTCAACCGTACTGTAACTTGACTGAGCAAGAGCGACAGAGGTGTTGCATGGTACCTCGACAGGGTGTAACACAACTGGCAAAAGCCATGAAAATAAGATATCTTAATATAGCACAGTGCTATAATGCAGGACTGATAAATGTGATTCCTCTTAACATGCACTAAAGTAAAAGAGGCCCGAGTCTGTGTGCAGCCACAGAGGAAGAACTGTCAGCAGAAATGTAATCAACCCACCACCCAAAAACGAAAGTCTTCTTTCTCTTTTCCCCTAAAAAAACCCGTCGTTGTGCAAGACTGTCTACGGTCCAAACGAGAGCAACATACACAGTTGCAACGTAACCAAATACAAGCAGTTTCGCCCAATGAAAAGGCGCAGCTTGAATTTTTCCGTGTGGAAACAGAGGAGCGCAGTCTTACCTTGACACTGAAAGCCTTGTTTTAAGAGCAACACACGATGCAGTTGCACCACTAATCCTTCAGGACGCATTATTTTTTCGAACCTAATTTCTTTCAGACCTTTTTGTGGTGTAATTTTTTATGTTTCAACTTTTGGTCGTAAAACGCTCGGTGTTTAGCGTTTGACACCACTGCGGATGTTTGAGTGCGTTCGAAGTGACAGGGGGCTGTCACCATTGTGTAACCCGGTCTTACTTGCGAACGCGCGCCCGTGAACTCAGATGAAGTCGGTGCTTTTCGGTGCTTGAAGAAGCGCGCGGTGTGTCTCAATGCGCCCTGCCTGGCGAAGCCCCGCGCTACCTCCTCGCCATCCGCAGCGTTGCTCGCTGGGTCGGCCATGGTGAGGACGGAAGTGTTAGAAAACCCTGCGTCGAATGGTTCTGAGGGGAAAAATCCGTGTTTCGTTCTCGACTCCTAGCTTGCGCCGTTGAACAGGGTCTTGCTCGGTTTGCACTTCGCTTCCCGGTTGGTCGGCACGCGCGAGCATACGCCTGCCTCTCCACATCTGACGCGCGGCAGTGGGGCTTCCAGCGACACTGTGGCCACGCCCCCTGTCATACGGGCGATTTGCATAACAGTATGCTTGTCAGTATCGTGGTGGAGAGGCATATTTTGATTCAATGTCTTTGATGTGAAACCTGTCTAAACGCATGTTTACGTAAAGCTGAACTAATAAATGCTTTAGTGACATATGACGTAGCTTTATACAACAGAAATCAAAAGTATATATTTATTCAAAGTTAATGTGCATTATTCTATAGAAAATATACTTAATTTACAACGAAAATGCAATTATGTGTGGTGAGTACTTTTACCTTTGAGTGTCAGATAACATGGGAAACCAACTTTTAGATAAAATGGTCTAAAACTTTCACCTATGACATTCAATGCATTTTATTACAGCTCATGTTCTTAACAATGTTTTATATTCGTTTTTAACAAATATATGCCACCCAAAATATCTTTTGCCTTAACCTAAATAATAGATTACTGAAGAAACTGTCGACAGTCTCATGGGTGTCTTATATCACTTAGTTTCAGCATAACAGCTCTGGTATTAAGTTATTCGAAGCACTTTACTTTTGAAAAGATCTGTTTGTTCAGCCACTGTTGCAGCAAGTACCTCAGATATCTTCTAATTGTTGTGTTGATAAATTGCGTACCATAACCTTGGCTTGGAAACCAGTAATATGGGTTTACAGTCATTCAAATAGCCCTAAGCTGTGTGTGCCATTATATGCAAATCAAAAAGAGAGTGTCATGTCATGACCAATGGTTCCGTGTAATCAGAAGGAGCTATATTACCAAGTATGTTTACACACACAAGGAGTTTGCAAATATCATTAAGATAGAAAAAAATAGAATTAAATAAAAACAATAATGCACTATATACAAAAAGTGAAAAAAATATAGACAAAAAACAACATATAATTGTTTAAATGAGTCTTCTAGATGTGTTATTTACAGGTTTAACGTATCAGTACAGTTGTACAGTGTACAGTTTCCAGATGCTACGTGCAAGCGTGCAATGTGATGGATAGTGTGTAAGACTAACTAACAACATAAGTATAAGTACTCAAATATTAATTTGGCTTTTAAAGAAACGATTACGAAGTGTTTAAGAGTGAATTAAAAAGGAAATGGGACATTCATCAAAATTACCAAAAATATTAGCGTGTATAAAAGTGTTTTGTTCCACAGAGTTTAAAGAATGGCCGTATGAGGAACATATTTGACCTCAACAAATGGTTCTTCCCATGTGGCAATTCCTCCTCTTACTGAGTGACATTCATTTATCTATTTGGCATATGTTTATATTTAAAGCCTCCGACAAAGGTGCAGTGTTTTGCATGCTAGTTTTAGACCACCAGTTCAAAACTGGGGGTGTTACATTTAATAAACTTGGGTGAATTCTGTTCTCCAAAGCAGGGGTTTTCAAACCTGTCCTGAATACCCCTAGTACTGCATTTTGTATCCCCCCTTTTTTTGACACTTCAAATGCAAGACTTGTAGTCTCTACCAATGAGCTGGTGAGTTGGGTCAGGTATATGAGATGAGGGAGAGGTACAAAATGCGGATTACTAGGGGTCCATCAGGATTGATAACTCCTCCTTTAAAGTACACAGGTTAAGGCAAGATCAAATAGAGGCAGATATTAGATACTGTGCTCTAAAGATAAGTGTATCTTTCATACATTTCAGGTTGGGGCAGGTTGTCAGATGACATCTGTGAGCAAAACTTGAATGTGAAAGTGCCTTCAGAGAAAATGACTTTCGAAAAAAACTATACACTGAAATATGTTCACTGGAGTAGTCTGATTTATATATTTTGCAGCGCAGTCAAAAGGAACATTAAGTCTATAAAAACATTTATACAATCAGGAAACAAATTAACATAAGAGCCCTCAGATTGTGATTATATAAACTGTACGTTCTGTACGAACTGTACATTCACCAATGGCATATGGCAATTCATTAACATGTCAAGTC
Organism: Triplophysa siluroides; assembly: GCA_006030095.1. Classification (NCBI taxonomy): domain Eukaryota; kingdom Metazoa; phylum Chordata; class Actinopteri; order Cypriniformes; family Nemacheilidae; genus Triplophysa; species Triplophysa siluroides. Next base: position 466,748 of record VCII01000201.1, on the reverse strand, counting down.
ATTAACAAAAAAAAAATTTGAACTGCATTTATGCAATGAGCAGCTTTTAGCCAAAGAGACTTACAAAAAAGGATTTCTAATAGCTCCACGGTAAGAAAAAAATACAATTTAAGAAGTTATAAAATATCCAATAGATGGCGCCAAGTGCATAAAATACTGTTCACCTTAAAAGTTCTCCCTCACCCTGTTGCAAGTTAAAAGAAGTCACTATATAAACACATATAGATATTATTTTTAAAACGCAGTAAATATGTGTAAAAACATTAAAACACTCGTTCAATGCTTTATCTACTAAGATGATTTTAATAACTTTAACTTTAAAAAGTTATTAATTTTTATTCTAAAAACAATTCTTGTAATTTATTACTCAAAAAAGCTTTTAAACATTAAGTAATGGTAATATTTTCGATGGTAGAATGGTCTTGCAATCACGCACAATCTAACACGTGATCTGAATGTCAATATTTGTTGTGCTGTTAATCACATAAGTCACAGAGAGGTATGCCAAATATTAGTCACAGAAGACTAGGGGTTAATGAAATCACATAGCCTAATTTACACAGTCAACACTCAAAGTGTAACGGATTCAATTCAAATCACTTTTGATCATTCTCTTTCGAACCTTAAAGTGTTAGTTCTCCCAAAAATGAAAATTCTGTCATCGTATATTCACCCTCTTGTCCCATTCAAGCCTGTATGACTTTCTTTCTTCCAAAGAACACAAAAGAAGATTGTAACAAGATTCCAAGGAATGGGCGCACGAACATACAACCAAATTGACATACAAGAAAACGAACGTAAAGTGCCGACAGCCCACTCACGGTCGACTGCCGGCCACACAGACATAATAAAAACGAACGTAAAATACAGGCCTGGTCCTCTCTCGTCGTACACTCCTGTCGCTCGTCTTTTAATGCTTCCTATCTCCTCCGTGAGAGATGCGATACCGGTGCAACGCGCAGATGACACTCATTATCACTCGCGTCACCGGCCTCGCGTCGTTCCCGCACGGCTTTTGTCCCGCCTTGCTGGTTACAAAGATATTTCGAAGAAAGCTGGTAACCGAACCCATTAAGTTTTATTGTATGAACACAAAACCAAAGGTGCCAGTTAACAACATCTTCCAAAATATCTTATGTGCTTTGTGAAGAAAGATTATCAAACAGATTTGAAATGACTTGAGGGTGAGTAAATAATGACAGAATTTTCAACGTTGCATGAACTATAACTTTTAAAAAAAGTGGTGTTTCTAAAACCCAGCCCGAAACTAAAACTTTAACATTGATCTCTACTCAGCGCAGCTTTCAGATTGCTCCAGAACTCTGATCTTTTCTCTTCATCCTCAGGCCACTCCAGATATGTTCTTGAGTTCATAATCTTCCTCAGTTTGCAGAAACGTTTGGGTATCACCTCTTTCTCGATTGGCTCCAGCAGTATCAGGACGGCAGAATCGTTGTGTTCGTCAACTATGCGAAAATGTGAAAAGTCCAGTTCGTAGCGGCACCATTCACTGGTCACAAAATGCTCGGACAGAACAAACAGAGTCCGGTGGCTCTTCTCAATGGAGTCAATGATGTTATCCACGATCCAACGACCCGGCCGGAAGTCCCGTTGGTGCAGACATAGAGCAAAAGGTGGCTGAGCATTCTCTAGATTTGGAACTAGGATCTCCTCGACCCACTCAGCATCATGTTGACTGTACGACACAAAAGCATCATAGCGAAGATCTTCTGGGGACCGACTAACGGCTGGCTTTCGTTTCGCTTGTATCCATGCTTTAGTCATTTGCAGGTACCAGAGGATGTGAAGCTTATGACAGGTGACAGCAATACCTATAAGGACAAAAATAATCGCAGCACAAAGGGTCGAAACAGCCGGAATCATAAAACATTCGAACACTGACAATCTTACACTGTCAATAGCATCACCCCTGAGAGAGAATGGGGTGTCGCACACATAGTTCTGACGACCGTCCCGTAGAGTGACAAGATCGTCAACGTTATTTCTGAAGAAAAATACAAACTCGCAGGAGCAAAAATAGTTGTTTGTGCCCGCCTCTAAGTATTGCAAGTTTTTGAACCTACTCAAATCTTTCCGGGTAAACATCCTCAAGGCGTTGCTTTGAATGAGCAACGTCCCTAAATTTGGAAATAATCCCCCCTGTGGTAGATTCAAAAATCTGTTGCCCGTCAGTATAAGCATTGTGAGTCTAGGAAAACTTTGGTGGAACGATTTAAGATCATTGTCACTCAGATCCAGAACGGTTAAGCTCGAAGGTAGGCAAGGGGTCAACCGAAGAAGCTTTGTATTCGATAGGTTTAAAACCCTGAGAGTCACTGGCCAATGGCATTTCTCTGGCATGGAAACAAAACTATTGTGACTTACGTCTAAATAAATAAGTCTCTTAAGATTAGCCGCGAGACTGGACAACACCTTGAAAGATTTTAAAGAGTTCTGACTCACGTTAAGTGTGTTGAGTTTTTGAAGTTGACCAAATCCAGTAAACAAGGTCTCCTGAATTGTCAGGTCTGTCAGAAGATTTTGGCTAATGTCAAGGTATTCGATATGTGGCAAGAAGAAAGTAGTTTGTCGAGGAATCACAAAAAGCATGCTGTTTATTATAGATACCTTATGAAAATTCTTCAGAAGCAATGCCAATTGAATCATGCTGCTAAATTTGATAAACCCTTGTATGTCAAGATTACGTATGTATACGGTATGCAAGTTTTCGTAATGCGTTAACATAGCTTTCTGCCACCACCCTTGACCAATAAGATGCACATCTTCAAGACGGATGTAAGACAGAGGGGAGCCGTCCAAAATCAACAATAAAGTGGTGATGGCTTCATCTGTCGTGGTGGTGTTTAAAAATGTCAGACGTGTAATCCCCCCTTCTTTCGATGCTTTGAAGGGTTCCATCGAAGTATTGGTGCAAATACTGCTATCTCTTATAACCAGCATAGTTTCAGAATGAGAGACATCTTGAAGGATGTTAAAGACAAGTTCTGGGTTCTTCTCAAATAGACTTTGAAGGCTCAAGGAGACTAAACCGATGGGTCGGGCCGATTGAAAGCTTCCGTTCTCATATGACTTCAAGCTACTGCCAACGACTGTCATCTCATCTAGATGAGTGAGCTCATCCAAGCCATTCTTGTACACCTCATTCAGTGAATGACTTCCAATTTGCAATGTCCTCAGGTTTACCAGAAACCGAAAGAGAGGGGAAGGTCCCAGAGTGGTGTATGGGTTTCCTAAAAGGTTTAGTTGTTGAAGAGATTTTAGCTCTTGGAACCAACATGAAGATAGATTTTCCAGCTTGTTTAAAGACAGATCGAGGACTTCTAACTTCGCTTGAGACTTGAACGCCTCCTTGTGAATAAACGCCAGCTTGTTCCTGTGTAGGTTGAGGGTTTTTAGCTCGGTATTTCGCCCGAGGTCTGTCATGCGGATCGACTCGATTTGATTGAAAGACAGATCGAGGCCCCGAGCATTCATTGGAACTTCTGGGATGTGTCGTAGATCTTTGAAGGAACAGTTGCAAAAATATTGCTTATCACAGTTGTTACATTTCCTCTTGGAGTATTCAAAACCGTGAACCAGACTGATTACAAATAGAAGAAATATGGGCTCTTTATCTCTTAAGAGTCTCATCCTGCAAAGAGAGAAAAACAACTTCACATTTGTTTGAATAATAAACAGTCTTACTGACAAATCTACAGACATTAATAAAATTACTTTTAAATCAGAAAAATACTTTACATTTACATTTAGTCATTTGACAGACGCTTTTATCCAAAGCGACTTACAGATGGGGTAAACAATCGAAGCAATTCGGACAACGTAAGTACAACAAAAAGCATAAGTGCAATCAATAAAACTGGTTTTATAAAGCCTACCACAGTATACAGAGCTAAGTTAGAATTTTTTTTATTTATTTTTTCAGTAGAAAAGAGATAGAAGTCAGAACTGATCGGTAAGGTGTTGACGGAAGAGATGCGTTTTCAGACATTCTTAAAGATGGCTACAGAATCTGCAGATCTTGTTGCCGCGGGCAGATCGTTCCACATAAGTGGAACCGATCCAGAGAAGGTTCGTGAGATCGATTTTTTACCTTACCTAAATTAAAATACTTTTAAATACTTTTAATTTAATAATACATTTTATAAATTAGTGTTTTTATACAATTTATAAATTCTATGTGTCTTATGTTAATGTTCACTATTGTAGCCTAAATAAAGCAAACTTATTTAAACATGTAAAATGCTACAGTATTATCACAGTATTGCTTATTCCAGGACAGAACGACTGAAACTGGGTTACCTGGCAGGCGTTATCGTACTTCTCCCTTCTGTACCCAAACAGTTTGGAAGTGATGATAGACAATAGAATAAACACGCAAATATAGTGTGAGTTATAAGAGGAACTGCAAAGCCTGATAGAAACTCACTAAATCATGTCTTTTATTTGCTTCCTAAATTTATGGAGCTATCACGAAAGATGAACGATGAATACATTTCCCCTTTGTATATGTTTTGCATTGTGCATGTAGTTTGGAGATGCCTTTAAGGATGCCTTAAATGTGTTTCATAAGATTTATGCAAATACATTTTTGTAAATCTATTTTAGACATCTTTTTTATTCTGCTTCACTGCTCTGCTTCAAAATTAGGGATTTGAAAAGAGGAACTAGGCAGCATGTCACACAAGCCTTGAGAGCAACTCTGCCACACCAAAGCAGCACTTCAGCTCTTCTGTGGTCGCACTCTCCTTCAATTCAATTCATAACATGCGAAGTACTGATAAGATTAAAAACAATAGGCCTGTTTAATTTATAGAGGTCATAAAGAGATATAGATAGGCTATATCGATTTCCAGGGCCATTTGTTGCTTAAACCCAAAATTAATTCTTAATCTGTTGTGTGTTCTCCAGTTGATTAAGTTGTAAATATAAATACTGTACATTATACATAATGCAGATTTACAGTAAACATTAATACCCTTTAAAAAATAAAACAAAACATATATATTATTTTCGTTATATTATGAAGGTCATAAAACTGTCTTGCCATGCGCCAGCTAAATTAACAGATACAAAAAAAATTGTATGGAAATATTTGATCTTTTTAAAAATAGATCTTATTATGTCTGTATTATACTACATCATTTCAGATGTGCTGAAATTGTTGTAAAATTGAAATACTGGGAAAATGATAGAAATATTTTGTGATGCATGCTTGGACTGTTAGTAGACAAATTAAATAAGAGAAACGCAGGTGAGAGTATACGTTTTTTTTTATTTTGTATTTGTTTTGTCCACAGTGTCTAATGCAGGAAAAAAAAAACATTATTTTAAACCTGACTAACCATTTCAGTAAGTTTTCCTATTTTATCTTTAAACTTTCACAAACACTACGAGCTGAATTTCCACCAAGGGTGTCAACAGAGAAATTGTTTGCATTTAACTGCTTTAAGCAATTATAACATGATTTATTCCTCTAGCTTCTTCGGAGGAAGTGAATCAAAATTGTATTCAGCCTTTGTAGCATCCTCTAAACTTCTACACGGCTGACCGTCAAGTTTGCGTTTCATTCCGAAGTGATCGTCCCTATGCCCTACTCACTTCGAAGAGTTAAACTGATCGATGTGTAAACTCTAGAGGGAAAAACTCAATTGTATCTCTTAATGTCTCCGTTTAAAATTCACTTTGGAAAATTAACAATAAAAAAAACGTCATTTTCTCTTTATTTGGAGCGATATCAGATGTGGTGTGGCCTTCTCGAAGGGCCCTTCGGAGGGCGATATACTGTTTAATCGCACCAGACTCTGGTGGTAACTAAATTTAAGTCCCGCCTCCACGTCACATACTATTGGATCAGCCTTTACGTCATGACGTTTTAATTGGATGCTGTGCTGTCACGTTAAAAACTTCCGGAAGTAAACATCTGAAGCGTGTCCTTGTACACAGGAATGTTAATGTATACAGTAACATAAGTCCTGAACAACAACGTATGTCTGGCGTATGTCATTTCACAGCCTTTTATATTATTTATCTCATTGTATTTATTTAGTTTGCTGCAGTTTACGTGTTTTAATGTTTTAGACTTAAACATGCCGACCTCCCCCGTGAAGACACGTATTCCGTTGACAAGCTTTGGTCATCTCATAACCGAGGTCAAGGTAGATGTCATAAACCCTACTATGTTAAATGTACATTTGCATGTAGTAAAAAATACTTTCAATCATCATAATTGACGAAGATACTTAATATAGTGGTGCATGGTACTTGAAATATATATTTTTAAAGGGCCATGCAAATAAGCATATGAATATGGCATTCTATAACGTGTGTGTGCACATACACTGAATCATGATCTCTTCATAATGCTTGTCTGTAAATATTTGGCATGTGTTCATATGTTACATGTGGTTTGGTTTTCCACATTAAATTGTGTGTTTTTTGTTTGTACTGTATGTGTCTTAACAGAGACAGCTCTTTAAAATTGATGCACCACCCCCAACTGAACTGACAGGATGGAGAACATATTTCAACAGCTACACATTAAAAGGACGCAGAAATGTAAGCTCAGTGTTTTTTTAACTTTCTGAACACATATATGGCTCAAGTATGTCACAATGTGCTATTGTTAAAGAGACAGCCACAGCATTTTTAGAATTTTGTAAGAATCTCAAGAGGCTGTAATTTAATGCAATAAAAACAGGGTGCTAGCTGACCGTATTGTCCTTGCTCAGAGACTGTGTTTATTGTTGTCTCCCATTCACATGATATATAAAAAAAATTGTTTTCTGTTCTAGTTTGTTCTAGCCACATATGCCGTTCTTGCACTCGCAGCTGGTGTCTACACACTGAGGCGACACAAGAAGGAGGAACATGAAACAACATCTGCAGCCACATGAACAAAAATGGAAAGTTTGGGCTTTTGGGGGGGTTAGAAAGTACAATAAATGAAAAGGGAACGATGAGTAATGTTTTGTCACTGGTCACTAAGTCTCATTTCTTTATCATACACACTTATTTAATCTTTCTTATTTGAGTGTCATAATCTCGGCTGTTTTCAGTGTTTTTGCGACTTGCCAGCAGAGTGCAGTGTGAGTTTATAAAGTGCTGGTTTTAGAGGCGCTTTCCTTTGTAATTTCTGATAAAGACAAACTGAATTTTTCTTTTACAGCTCTTGCTTGTAGATAAGTGAAACTGTTAGTGCAGATGGGTATAGATAGACTAAATGAAAACTATATACAGTATATCCTTCTATCATGAGCAAAGTTATATTTTTGTTTTATACCTAAACTTTAACACACCATTTTCCGGTTTGATAAAGTGTTCGGTAAAGTTTAGGATCTAGAAATGGCATCGCTGACGTAATATTAATTTTTCATTTTTATTGTTTCAGAATGATTAATTGTTTGAATCTTGATTTGGAGTCATTCTGAAAGTGAAGTGTCATTCAAGTTCCATTGCATTTTGTAGTTATCATTTATGATTCAGCATGTGATTAAAAACGGGTTGGACTGATGCAATTATTTAATTGTTTTCCTCGTTTAGACGTTATTTCTCTCTAACTTAAATAATACAGTTTACGCAACGTCTTTGGAATATTTGCTTGTTGTGAAAGAGCTACAGTCCCAATATAATAATGCCAAAGTGAAACTGAAATGGAAGAGCACCTTTATTCAAGGCTTTGATGGGATGTGGTGAGCATTTGCCTCTATTACTCCCATCTGTAGAAACATATCTCTGTCTTGTAAATGTGAAGGTAGTGCGATATGTCTGGAAGGTTGATAACTTTTGCATAACAGCTGATCTACTGGAAGTTTGCACATTTTTTTTCTTGTATTTTTTGGGGTTCGAAGAGGAATCGACTCATGGTGTCAGTCTTTGGATTTATCTGGAGTACTGTTCAAGGTATTTTTATCCCCTGAAATTTGCAAACTAAACAGTCTAATGCAAAGACAGATTAAGAATAAAAAATGATTGTTGCAAGCGAAATTAATTATAATTGTATATCAGGGATTGAATTTGAGAGTGTGTGCCCGAGACATGAAAAAGCATACTATGAATTTATGAATTATTTTACAAAAGGCATACATGCTTTCTTTACAGTCAGCAATGTTTAGCAGATGTCTCGAGTTAAAACCAGATTAGTCAGAGGAGATCTTAAAGACAAGTCAAAATGTATTAAGTTCCAAGTGAATGCAATCATTTATGAATTAGCTCTGTGTCAGGTTAAAACACTTGTATTAGACTAAATTAATTGCATCCTTGGCTATGAACCATTCCATGAAATAAATGGTAGCCTATAAAATACCAACTTATACTGACATATAAATATTCAAAAAAATGTTTTGTAACTTTTGTATATAACTCAAACGTAATAATAGCTGTTAAATTTACTTAACTTGGCATGTTTTACAGCACCAAACAATGAAAACAAGTATGTCTAACATAAAGCCGTCAATCATTAACCAATTGTAAGCGGAGATCAGTCGATGATCACGTGATTTAAAATAAGTCTACTTCAAAGTGAAAGTGAAAGCATAGCGCGCACTATATGGGCTAAAGATCAATTTTATAATAAATTTGCATACACACTCGTTTAAGCAATTGTCAACATAAACTTTAGACTTAAAACAGGCGTCTTTGTATGCAACATTCATTTATTTTCCCGTATCCCCAATATCTTGGCCATTTTAGGAGGAGACATACAAGGAGACGAGAGAGAGAGAGGGGGGGGGGGGGGGGGGGTGATACAATACTCAGTATTAAAAAAATCTTAAACCTCGTATTCAGTTTTGCACATAATTTCATCCTGATCTTTTTTCATCCTGATTATATACGGGATGTAGCCTATAGAGATACGACATGTGTATGAAGAGAATATTCCAGTATGTGTCAGAGGAGCGACGTATTGGAACTGCAAATCTTTCGGTTTCGGTTATTCTTTGCTCTGCCTTTTGTAAGAATGCAGTGACAACGGAGAATCGCAGAAGGTTTTCACACAGTTGTGGAGAAGTTGGGTTAGTCAACATCACACTACAAAATTATTGCGGTAAGTTACTGGTCTGGTGTTTTTTTATCCATAGATGGAGTCACTGCGCTTTGTCCACTCTTCATTTGAGGGGGACGTTTTGTAATAGCCATCGTTTTTGTGAGGAATCCAGTATGCCTGTAATGGTTTTCTTAAAATGTTAAGGTGACAGTCAAGTCTGAGAAAAGTCTGTTGATAATAACCGTTTCAAATGGGGTTTTTTTTGGTTTTCAAGCTTACGAGAACATATAATGAAAGATCTTTCTACCTTCTGCTTTGCAAAGATCCAAAAAAAGACTTCTGTTTTTTTTCTCGGTTTACGGGTTGCACGATGATAGTATAAGAACAACAAGAATGTACAGTTACAAAAGTTTATTTACATCCGCAAGTATTCTATACAATTTTTTATGAGAATTTTTGGAGGAACATTTTTCTGGAGTGTTTTCCAAGCGGGTTCTCGTCTAAAATGATATCGAATTACCTTCAATCGGTCCTTTGTCTGTGTAAATGTGCTATTCAAATAATGTAGGCTTATTAACGGTGAATTTTGTAACTTTTTTTTAAGTCACGTAGAAAGTCATTTGTTTCGTAGTTCAGGTTACGCATTTGCAGAACATTTTGTTTAATTTCTCTCCTGCAGTTAAATAAATCTTTATTACTGTAAAACAAACACATTAATTTGATGGGACTTGAGGATCATCCTTTTATAAAAGGTCAATTTTTTCTTTCTTTTTGACTTTCTCAAATGTGCTCAAGCATGACTTTGGTTTTTCTTCAACAGGCTGCACAGAATCAATCGTGTATGCATCAAGACAATGGAGGGATGTGATGAGTGGGAGCCAGTCCAGAATGGTCCAGCACAATGATACTGACCTCACAGCTGAGCCACAGGGCCCTTCCAAAGCAGCCGAGCTACCCGCGCCCGGCCCAGTCGTACCAACACACTTTCGCCCCTTTCGCCACCAGCAGGACTGTGACCTCATCACCGAGACCATGCATTACTTGACCCAAAGCGGATTTTACTGGGGTCCTCTGGAAGTGGATGAGGCACACGCACAACTGGCTAAACTGCCCCTCGGGGCATTTCTGCTCCGGGACAGCATGCAGACGAATGTGTTTTTCACTCTGAGCTATCAGGCCCCAGAAGGCCCGACTAGCGTGCGAGTTCTCCTTAAGGATGGGGCATTCAGTTTAGCAGGAAGTAAACACACTTTCCTGTGCCTTTTTGCCCTTTTAGCCTACTACATTGCATCCCCCAAAAAGAGTTTGAGTAGGCCTTATCGCGGAGATGCGCCCACAGAGACTGCAAGAACTGGCAAGAAGGGCTGTAATGCATAGTTGTGGGAAAGAACACATTCAAGAGCTTCCTTTAAGCAGGAATCATAAAGAATTTCTATGGTTGTACCCTTTTAGTATATGAGTAGGCTATGTACGGATGGCCTAGTACGGATGTTGACATTGTCTTTAAGAAAGCGTGTTTTTTGTCATTTCATTGGATTCAGAAGTTTGGCTATGAACATAGTGTAGGCCTATTTATGTGTGTGAAGATAGTTTGGACTACATGCACTACAAAACGTTTTTATTTGAAATGTGGCATTAGAAAACCTCCTAATTGGCAGTTACTGGCTCATTGCTAAATTTGTTACTTTTACAAAGTGTTGTATGTCTTTATATGTGAATGCAAAACTATTTAACACACAAGACTGGGAATATCCAATATCAGTATGGAACTTTTGGTACATTTACATGAGGTAGTTTATGTAATCTGTTTGTATTTTATGGCAATGTCTGCCATGCAGACATTTAAGGCATTTCACTAGTTTGGTGTACATTGGTGATATTTTGCGGTTGTACAATAAACTTTATTTATTGCATTGGTTTAACAATTTACAGTTGCGGTTGATTTAATTTACTGTAATCTCTGTCTCTGTTTTTCTTTCACATCTCTATCTCTGTTGTTCTTTCACTTAGCATTAACCACTAAAGCGTTGATTGTAATCTGACCCATCTAGGGATGCTAGAAAGGGTTCTTGATTCAAAGAAATACCCCCATCTAGTGGAAATACATGAAACTATGAAAGGGTATCAGTCAGCCCTTCCACGAATAAGGAAAATAACAATAATCAGCAGACAAAACATTTAACGCTATTGTTACTTTTATATTGAATGCAACTGAAACATCAATGCACTAAAACACATCTATCAAGGTCTGTAGTTTTATTTAGTCTGTTGGTGATGGAAGGATGATCCCATGATGATCAAATTGATTTAAAAAAGTCTGATTTTCTGATTTGTTGCAAGTGTACTTTCTGATTATTGTATTTTTGTGTGCTGTATGTTATTATTTTTAATGTTTTTACATTTGCAGTGTGAAAAAACGTTTAAAATGTTTACATTCAGCCAGGTTGTATTTTTCATAATGCATTTTCTTATGCCATTCTTTCATTCATGTCTGTGCAAACACAATGGTTCTCATAAAGTCTTGAAAGGTTCATAACAAGGAATTCAATTTGTGAATCTTTAGGCTGACTATAAAGCATATAGTCAAGATTTACTGGTTTCAGATTCAATACTTTTTATAAAAATTCAAAAAAAATAAAACCGTACTCAATTAACATTGTTTGATTCCATATGTTTAACAAAGCATGTGTAATACGGATGTGTAAAACAAGGAAAACAAACTCTTGACTGTTCTGCACCAAGTAACTTCAAGAAACATCACCCTCTTGAAAAAGAAAACTATTATCAGCATGACTTAAATGAGTTGACAGCTAAATGTATACAATTATATATTAAAAATATATGTAATTATATGAAAAATAAGTGGTCCCAGTTGTAAGTAGTTGTAGGCCTATCATAAGCCTACATTAAGGAACATTGCACACATCTCAAATATCGCTCAAAACTAAGCACGCGCGATTTAACTTTACGTCAATCACGATACGTATGAATCTCAGGATGTTTAATCGATGCATCTGGATAAATGATCGAATCGTTACCGCCCTAGACACACATGTCTAGACGGATGTCTGGTTTTTCGGAAGGCTACTTTAAAAGGTAAACTAAAAAGCGCGTATTCCTGCGGGTTTGTAGTTTTGTTTTGCGTCAAATGTAATCGCTTGACGCTGCTCGGTAGTGATGATGAAATGAAGTTTTTCGAAGCTTTGAGTCTTTCCCAAGTTACTCGAAGCTTTTCAAAACGGTGCACACTAGCGCCATATTTTGATCAAAGGGTGGACAAGCTGCCATTTTGTCCATTTATATTTTTAATGTTTCATGTAATACGCCACTTCACATAGATAAAAAACAGTTTTTTTCTTATTTTCCTAGAATAAACCGTTTTATACAGATTAATAAACCATGCACTTGTAAGGCTTCTATTGAAGCATTCACAAGTACTAGCGTTTTGTTGCTTTCTTGTTATTCCAGTCATGCACTCCTTTTGCGTGATGTGTATCAGTTGACTCAGTTGAGTCAGTTTCTTATAAAAGAGTTACGTCTTACGTCTTGTGATTCCACTGTCAATGTTCAGTGAATATAGAGGTTCAGGATTCATGGAAGGAACATATTTGCAGAAGTGTAAGTAGGTGGATACAGATGCAGTAACTATTATGTTTCTAGTCATCAGTATCTTGGAGTTATCGTGGGCAACAGTTTGTGAAGTGAGACCTTGGTTCCTTGAAGGCGGAACCACTAAACCACAAATTCTAGTTAAAGGGCAATTTTGTAGTTCAGTATAGAGATGGCTGGAGACTAATGGCCCAAGTTAACCGTGCAAAATGCAAATATCAAAGTTCCAGTGTGTCATATTTGGGGGAGCTATGGACAGAAATGGAATAGGCCTACAATATACATAACTATGTCTTAAGAGGTGTGTAAAGACCTTACAATTACATAATGAAGCGTTATGTTTTTCTTACCTAAGAACGAGCTATTTCTATCGACATACACCGTTGGAATTGCCATGTTGTTTCTACAATACAGTAGACCTAAACGGACAAACTCCTCTGCATAGCATGTTTCGTAAATGCGTTATCTCCTTCTGCAAGAAGCGAAAAACGTTACAACATCATAATGCTGTGTCAGCCACCACAGTGCTTCGAAAGTAAGGGGCGTGGGTTGGATTGGGGGGAGTGAACTGTTCATTGTAGTTTGCAGCCTCACCACTAGATGTCGCTAGATTTCATACAACGGGCCTTTAATTAATATATATAAGTCGTATGGCATTTAACACAGGTGGGTGACTGAAAATAACCTGCTACAGAACAGGACCCTAAAAGCCTTTTTCTGCATTGTATGTTTTTCCTTTGCCTCTTTAACCCCATTAAACTCTGAATCCTATCCTCATCACAGAAGGTTTGCAGAAATCTCTTCTACTCAAACAAAACCTTGTTGGACACTGACTGAAATGAATCTAAGGTTTTGTTTGATGTAAATGTACATATCGGTGCATCCCTAGTTTGTATTATTAGATCCTTCAAACATGTTTGATAATTTACAGTGCCTGGTACTGTTTTTTATTTGGAATCTGAATTTGGATCAGAATTTGAGCATGGACAAATTTAAACATTAGTGTCTGTAAGCATTTGCCGGACACTTTCATACACCGTGCATTTACTACATTTAAAGTGGTTATATGACACATAACTTCCTGTAAATTAAACTAGGGCTATCAAACGATTAATCGTATCCAGAAAAAGTCTGTGTACTTTGCATATTAATTTGGAATTTAAAAAAAAAACACACACATACCTGTACATGCATATATTTAAGAAAAATATAGAATGTAAAAGTTAATAAACGCACAATATATATACATATATATATATATATATATAATTTTCATTATTGATAAACATAAATAAATACATATAAATATTTCCTAAATATATACATGTATGTGTATGTTTTTGTGTTTATAAATACAAAACTATCATGGACAGTACAAAGACATTTATTATGTAAACACAAACGTTTATTCTGGATGCGATTTATAATCGCGATTAATCGTTTGACAGCTCTAAAATTAAACCCATGATCTTGGGATTGCTAGCACCATTCACCAATTGAGCTACAGAAGTACCATATTACAGATTTCAGAGAAGTAGTTTTTAGAGAAGTATTGGATGACCTCTTTCAATTCTGTGCTAAATTTAAGTCACATTAGTTGGAATGTATCTGCCAAAGTGAAAGTAAGTCTGCATGGAAATGTACAGTTTAAAAGAACTGTGATATGGAAACTGTCTCATCAGGCGGTACTTTCATTTCTCTAAAGTTACATATTTAGCAAGTGTCAGTCATGAATGATCTTGTTTTTATGTCGTGCAACAGTTGCCACAGACAAATATAAACTGATAAATAATTATATTTGTAATCTGCCTGTAATGTACATGATTTTTATACATTTTGTTCAGGCAAACGAATCTGCCACATTTAGTAAACAAGCAGAAGTATTTGGGAATGTTTTTAGTCAGGGCATTTGCCACAAGGGGGCGTGCATCCAAATAAACTATTGACCCAATGTGTTAAATGTACCTAGATTTCCACTCTTGAGAGGTGGTGAGTCAGAGATAACGTAAAAAATGTACAGATGCTAAACCATACTGTTTACCTTATATGCTCATAATGCTGTATTATGCTACAACGTCATTACATGTTACCTTGGGATAGTAAAAACTTCAGATTCTTCAAGAGAAAGTTTACTTGGCAAATAAACTTGTCAGAATGAACACAAACAGCTCTCCAATAGACGCACAGTATTGGATTTGGAAAGAATTGGAGTTAATCCTGACAAAAAGCAAGTGTAGTGAGTTTTTATGAAGAAGCTAGAGAATTTGAGTTAGTGTTGTGTATAGGCTACTACAAAGAAAGATAGTGTGAGTTTACAAGTCCACAGGGCACATATGACAGCATTCAATGAATAATTTATAAATATTATCAATAAATTTATAATCTGACAAAACCACAACATTGTCATGTTAATATAAAATCAGGTAGGGCTTGTGTGATTATGTGTATTTTGGATTTTCACTGTTTGCCTTCCAACAAGTTTTCTTTATAAGTGTCTGGATCGATTATGTATATCCCCTGTACACTTTGTCAGTTTATAGACTGGTTTCACCAGATACTGTTATTTAACAATTACAAGACAACAAATGTCAACTGCATGCTAATGCGTGTGCGGTATATGCCAAAACAATCAATTATCACTTTGTGTTTTAACAAAATTAAGACTGATCGACTCTGTTTTGGACTCTATTATACTTTTAAAGTTATATTAGCAGTCAAACAACAATGATGACAAAAGCTAAAAAAATATTCTGTCGTATGGTCTTTATGTTGATAACAAGTCTGAGCATGTAAAATGTAACTTGATGTTAAGAAGAAATAAGACTAGATATTATATGGGTGTGTTATTGCCATTCCCAGTTGTCCTAAAGGCTTGGGGTGTGTATGCAGTTCAATAGTGTGAGTGTTTGTGTGTGTCTTGTTGGATCTTGTTGTTGTGATGATTTGTCTATATAAATAATGCGTATGAAGACTATTTAAAGACATACTTTGGTGTACTTTGCGTTTAACTCAAATACCTCAAAACTCGACTGGTCAAAGTTTTAAACCTCAGCAAAGGATTAAGAGCTGATAATAAAACTGATTTGTTGATTAGAAGTGTTTCACTTTCACGCAGTTGCAAAAACACTTGTGATAAATCTTTGGATATGAATACATATATATTTTTAGGATCTTGAGACTTTAGCTGTGAGCTGTCAATCACTCTTTTTTTGTCACATTGTTACTATGTAAAATTAATACGTTTCAGTTCTTTAAAACAATAATTGGGTAGTTCACAAATTTACTGCACACATGTCCCATGTTGCAACAGCAACATTTCTGTAAATTAATTACAGTTACTTCTGATGTTATTAAACTAAAAACATTTTGTAATTTATGTGTGTGCAATAGTGGAATTGACATCAAAATTCAGAGTCTAACTTTAAAATGTGTGCTTTAATGTATAATTCTCACATTAATACTTAACGTAATACTTTGGACAGTTAATAATCCTACTTTATGTCGTTTTATGTTATTTACTTGAATTAATTAAATAAGCCGTTTCATGTCTATCCTTGAATCACTTAACTTACCAAGGTTGATGTAGGATATAGAAAGAAATAAGTAATAAGTGATTAAATACTTTTTGGAGAGAGTAACTTGTACAGTAATCCAATTACACTATTGAATATGTAATTAGTAACTAGTAGTTAATTACTTTTTCAGAGTAACTTGCCCAACACTGATTATGGTTTATTTGTCATCTACCCATTCTTAATTTGAACTTCTTTAGAAGTGTATATTCTAGAGGAATGAAACTAAGAATTGATTTCTTTGTTGAGACAAACCCAGATGAATAATCTTAAAAAACAGTTCTGCATTCATAAAACTCTGGAAAATGCCCTATTCAAATGAAGTACATTTTACTCTAACGCCCTCTGGTGGATGGTTTAGAAACTGGTTGAGGGTTCATTTGGATAGGTTTTCATTAATTCATGAGAGAGAATTGCATCCAGTACGGACCGATCTATAAATTTACATTATACGGATAAACCTGGGTGAACATTAAAAAAACTCAGCGAGAATTACACGTAATTTATGTTGTAGAACAAAGAACAAAGTCTGTTCAAGTAAAGCAAGCCACACACTTTAATTTACTCATAAATCACAAACCGCTATTCTAAAAACCCATTAGAGATTCTCGAGGCAAACACGACTCATGCTAATCTCTTCTTGGTTTTAGGAGTACAAAGCGAATGGTTGTAGACCTATGCTGTAACATCATCACAGCTCATACTCTGTAACATTATTTAGGTTGTGAAAATAAAAGATATAGTGATCATATATTTTGCGTTGCATACTACTTATTATTGCACATATGATTCCCTATCTTTCTATCTTTGTGTTACTCCAGTCAGTCCCTCTGTGGCATCTGTCTTTTCTGTTTATGCTTGCTAGTGTATTTGTTCATCCACATGTCTGTTTGTTTATTTGCCGGGCAAATTCCTTGTTCCCTGCATCTAGTCTAACATTAATATTTGCTTAAGATTGTAGCCAATGTTTTCTTATCACTCGCCTTCCCTCCAGTTCCAACAGTTTCGGATGAGGTCTGTAGTATAGGCAGATATAGTTGTCATTAGTCATTCTGATGAGGGAGAGAGAGAGAGAGGCTTTGAATGCATGTGAATGCATGTCATTACTTTATCTCTCTGGAGTTTCAAGCAATGCAAACTGGCTGATTGCTCCAAAAGAACGCAATATATATATTTATTTGGTTAAATTGCACGCTTTGAATGGTGGTCAATAGAGGAAATGGTGTTGTTTTGACATCCACTGTACCAGCAGGTGATAACAGGCCTATGCTAACCAGCAATATTTGTCATGTTGTGTCCTAACACAGTTTTGTAAATGCTCCTCACTGACCACATCTACAAGGCTCAAACTGGTGACTTCAGGCCCCAAAAAGTTTTTTTAATATATGCAATACCTCTGCAAACTTAGAATTTACTCACTGTGTCACTTGACTCAAACTTTAGCTGACGACTTACAGTGAGTCATTCATTGCTCTACAGGCTGCACATTGACTTTGCTACTATTTGCAGCACACAAAAACTGTGCAGAAAGAATCACAAACTACATAAATGTATCTATTTTTAATATGAATGAAGATTCATAGCTAATGTAATTTACTTCAGTGGTTCTCAAACTGTTTCGTTGTAAGGCCCCCTTTGTGTAGAGTGCATCGCTATGCGCCCTCCCCAAATATATAATGTATAATCTTGAACTTATGTTTTTGGTTTAATAATAATTCTATTCAGTTATACAATGCTGAAACATCAATACTTTTGGTTGGTGGTCTTATTTTTCTGATGTTTGATTGCATAAAATCTATGATACATTTCTATATTTCCTAAAATGCCACAAAATCTGTGGCCCCCCTGGATCCATTTTGGGGATCCATTTTGAGAACCACCAATTTTACTTGTTTCTTGTGCATGTTATCAGAAATAATCTACAGGAACTCTATCCTGTGCGGATGTGTAACAGAAGTTAAGTTTGGGCCACAAAAGCGTGCATAAAAAGCAGCTAAAACAACCCAGCATGGGTTATTTTACAACCTAACTGTTGGGTTTGTCCCTTTTTATTTTGACACCATGTAATGAATTCAATTTGCTTTTGCCATATGGTAATTATTTAATTTTGTGTAGCCTTTAAACATGTGTTACTACTGTAGGTGGCCCACAACAACCTGAAAGAAGTCTCTTAGCACTGTGAAATTTGTAAACATTACTTTTTAGTTAGACTCTAAGATTTCAAGGCATCGAAGAACTTAATTTGTTTATTCAAATCCTGTAATTTAGTTGTAAGGCCAAGTTTATTTTTCCATAAATTCATGACATTTTTCTTAAGACTCTCACAAGCCATACAATAATTACATTACTGTGGGGCATTGGTGTGCTGAAATGTAATTGTATGCCTATAGCTGTGTGTATTTTGGTACATTCCATACATGTTATAGCAGACCAGAAGCGGATGGATAACACAACATTTGCATATACTGTGCAGGAGATATTTGAGCTGGATAAGTCCACAGCCGAGCACTTTGGGGAAAAACTGTCCCACAGATATAAAGTAGGTTATAAAGTATAATCAAGACACACAAAGAAGAGCTCTGCTTAAATGCATCACACAAAAATACAGCTGGAGGACACATTAAGAAGCTCAGACTTTATTGTTTTTTCATTTAAACCTGGAAATAAACAGAAAGGGTAAGGATTTTAACATATAAGATACAAAAAAAAAATGTATTTTGGATATGTAGATCAATAAGCAAATGTAAATAT
Organism: Triplophysa siluroides; assembly: GCA_006030095.1. NCBI lineage: Eukaryota > Metazoa > Chordata > Actinopteri > Cypriniformes > Nemacheilidae > Triplophysa > Triplophysa siluroides. The sequence continues at coordinate 447,812 of VCII01000201.1, read as the reverse complement.
TATAAATTAGTGGCAGTGACCGTATTTAATCCTTTGTACCAAATGTCAAATCCATTGAAGCACATGAGCTCTTTGGATCGTTCTTAGCTCATGCTGGGATGTCACTGACCATCAGGTTTTGCAATGCCAGCTCCATTGCAAGCTCTCATTTATGCAAAAAAAGACAACCCACTCAGATTGTCATGCTAACATTAAAATCTGTCATTTAACTGTTATTAAAATAGAAAATAATGAAACATTGAAAATTGACTTGCCCCCACTGTAGACATGCAGAAAAGTTGTAAAACACACAAATGGAGATTTAATGTATTGTATGGACGAATCCGAACTAACAAAATATCAAAATTGAAATAAAAACCTGTCTTTCTGAATGTGTATGTGTGTTGTTCCTGGCTGTTGTCGGAGCTGTGGCGTATCCAGGACACCATGTGTGCGTTGCGTCAGAGTATGTGTTAGGCCCACGCTCGCTCCAGATACTGGCTCCATAACCGTCAGAACAGAAACTGTACCAAATGCTCGCTACAGTGAGTCGCTCAGCTTCACGAAGCCAACCGCACAACCACAAACTATTGGATCGAACCTGAATACACACACACACATGAGCCCTCACGCAAACCCCCCATTAGATCCCCACGTTGCGTAATAAATCATTATCAGACAGTACAATGCGTCTCCTCCCTCAGCTTAATGGCTATCTGACTTTTACAAATGTCTTTCTACACATCCTCCGGCCTAATGGCTAAAGAGCTTTGACACCAGGGTTGCGCCATTGTAAATCATTCAAGTTGGCGTCGAGCACCTCGATGATTTACACCCGTGGAGGTAGTGGGATTAAGCTTTAAAGAACCCACTTTTGTGTTGTGGCATGCTAAAATGTGTTGTATTGACTTGCTCCGACCTTGATGACAGTCTTTAAAGAAGTCTGAAGGAAAGTTTAAGGGGAAGACTGGATGGAAGCCAAACCGATTCCTGTTGAGATTTTATTGGACTGTAGAGTAAGTCAGAGAGAAATGTTAGTCTCTGTTTGAGTGTAATAAGATTTAGAATTGGCTTTAATACTTAACAGCAAATTTTCGTACATTTTGTGTGGTTGTGAAAAGCAACGTTTGTGAATCACGAGCTTGTGTGGGGTGCTTCAGGTGCAAATCTTGTGGGCAACATGTGGGAGACCTAAACAAAGCGTTTGTAACATCAGACGGTGCAGTTGCTGCTTGTATTCATTTTCTGCCTGTTTGTTTGATTAGGCTGATTTAACCAAGAGATCAGAGTTTGGCTGGTTAACATGGTCCACTTAGCCCCTGCCGGTACCCAAAATGCCTCAAATACACCGTTATGTGGGCGGAAAACATCTTTTACATTAACAGTGATTCAAAAGTAAGTTTTCTGACAAAATTGTTATTTTGCAAGCAACATGAATTAAGGGCCCTATGGTACACCAAGTGCCAGACTCGACGCAAGTGTATTTTGCTAGTTTCAGCCCAAAGCGGGGCTGGGCGATATATCGTGCGATTCTTATGCTCTCAGTTTCTCAATGACTTACGGTTAAATGCCGCCACATCCGGAAGCCAGAGGGCGCTCTTGCTCAGAAACTCTGAATATGGGAAACAGAAGAAGAACAATTAGTTCCAGGAAATGCCTGTGGTCATATTCTATCGCTGTTCTTCAAACCTTTTTAGGTATTTTCATGATAATAAAGTGATGATAAAAGACGAATGTTGCTTTTTCAAATACACGTTATAAACGACTCGATCTCGTAGTGATTTTAGATCGATTAGTACTTCCTACTGATCAAACAGTCATAGTTCACGGAAGAGCTGTGCATAAAACATCGAATCAATTTCAGAATCGATTTAGACATGTATAATTAGCGTGAATCGCAACATATTTCGCCCAGCCTTACGACGCAGTTATCATTTTCATGTCCGGCACCACGTTGTTTAAATAGCAAATGCACTTGCGCTCATTTGTGCACCCATGGGCGTGCTGGTCTGAAAACGGGGTGTGTTCAGGCGCACTGCTGTTGCTTTGCTATTTAGAGGCAGTTGAAATAGAGGGCGCTATTGACCGGCTGAAACCTGGTCTAAAGTCAATAGCCCAATATGTTTTTGTTATTTAAAGAGTGCATTAGCAATATGCTCCTATAGGCAGGTGCTCAACGAGCGCACATTCTGCCTATTACATAAATAGGGACGGGCAGCAGCACACAAAATTTGTTTTATTTAAACAATTAGAGGATTCAAATGGAAAGGATCATTATTGTGTGCATAAATATAAATATATATAGCGAATGCGCCAACATGCGCATTAGGCTTTTCAAGGGAATGGGAGATGAGAATCTTATTGGTTTATTTCATGTTACGCTCAAACTTCATTATATTAAACACACAAAGATGATAAATACCGTCTCTCTAACACTCATCAGACAAAATGTTATAAAAAATTTAACCAACATAGTAATCGGTGCATATATTGTCTTGGTATTTAGTGAAATTTGTTGCAAATATAGTTGCTTCCACTGTCTCTGCCTGCGTAAACCCATTCAAACAGACTGACAGTGTGGAACTCTTTAGAGCTCAATGAACCATGTGACCACGCGGCGGGTAGATCAAAATGTGTCGCAACTCTGTTTCTCAACAGCTCTGGGTAAAAGCCTTTTCAACCATGCGCCTGGTGCGCCGACCATTTTTTCCGGAAACGTCCACCTGCGCCAGCGCTTTAGACCATGCACTTAGATCGTTGAAATAGGTCCCATAAACTGTCAATATTTTCTTATCTTTAAGAGATTGTTGGCGGTACCCATTGACTTGTATTGGTTTTGTGTTCATACAATAGAAGTGAATGGGTACCGCCGTTGTTCGGTTACCAACATTCTACAAAATATCTTCTTTTGTGTTCTGCAGAAGAAAGTCATACAGGTTTGTAATGACAAGAGGGTCAATTAAGGATTTTTTGGTGAACTCTTTAAGGTCTGTTTTGCACACGTAGGGTCTGAAATAGACTTGCATTGAGTTATATTGATTGGTCACATGAAATTTACGGCACAGGTGATTGGCTGAAAACAAATTGCCTCCAGAATTGACAGCCCGTATACTTAAGATGAGAACGTTCAGGCAGCTATTGACATGAATGAAAATGTTAAAGGGATAGTTCACCCAAAAATGAAAATTATTTTATCGTTTACTCAGCTTCATGTCATTCCAAACCTATGACTTTATTTTTTCTACTGAACATAAAAGAAGATATTTTGAAGAACTTTTATCAAAATATCACAGAATATCTTCTTCTGTGTTCCACACAAGAAAGTCATAAACAAGTTTTGAATGACATGAACGTTATTTTTGGCTGAACTATCCCTTTAATAGCTAACTTCAGGTATAAGACCTCCATGGGTTTTACAGTTATTGTAAAAAATGATTTGCAATTCAGATCCTCATCTCTGCCTTGTTTGTGTTTTATCCGTGTGATAGGACTGATTACTGTTCTTGACTCTGGCTGCCTTATTAGTATAATTATTGGATTGCCGCATTACTGCTTTGCATAGCAAATCCTCTTTCAATGGATTCTCAGTCTGTGTCGGTGTCTGATATGTTACAAGGAGGGTCAGCCAAGGCCGTTGTCGCACCGCGCGGCTAAAGGAATCGCTGAACTGCTCACACTGCACAATAATCTTTCTTGTCATCTGTCATGTCCTTGTCTTAGCAGCGTGCATACATGACAGAGTGCAGACAAGGTGCAGGAATAACAAGACCTTTTTCCAAGAGACTAACAAACTGAAGACTGTATTCTGAAACCTGGCAACTGTTCAAGGTACTTTAAAGGACAAAATCAATGTCAAATGTTATTTTAAAGAACATGCCATGTGTAATAGGATTAATATTCCATATTTTTAATCAAATGTGATATGTTATGATATCTATTTGCGGTTTACTTAGCATTAAATGGAGACATCACGCTAGAAACAAAAAGAAGAATTCAATAATTATGAAATCATTAATTTCTGGTATTTTGACCAGTGATTGCCCTTAATTGATTTCTTAATTGATATGTTTAGTATACATGTTTTGCCAGAATGGGGTACGTTTAGAGATGTCAGTAAATCCGCCTTCAGACAAACCTGTGATGGACAGTTCTTTTTCTGTTTTTCTTACGGCAGATGTTACGCCGTGCTCTCTGAGTGTCTGTAATGCACCTTGCCCTTGATCATTTGTATTCAGAGGAGCTCTCCATTCTCTCTCCATTCGTCTCATTAATTGGATCATCTGATGTAAATTACCACCTTCATAAGGGAAATTATGCTATAAGTGTGGTGACTGGTAGTCACGTTTTTCCAGAACAGTAGTATTTTAGAACAGCAGATGTTGTACAACGCAGGACATATTGCAAACAAATCAGAACGTGAGAAAAGCGTCTCTGTCCTGAAAAAAATGGGATGCCAAGTCCCCTTAAATGTGAAGTACGCCCTGTTAGAATTTTGTCATTTGTGAATTTTGCTAAATAAACAAAACCTAGCTCATTATTTTGAATCAAAAAGGACTGTGCATGTGAGAGGTTTTGGAGTTTAATGTAGCCATGTGCTGAAAATTGAAAACACTGACAATCATTTATAATTTTGTTATTTTTAACAGCCAATTTTCAATCGGGTTTTGCTGATTTGTTTGCATTCTGTAGCCTCCATATAAAAATATTGCAGCCCTTAGTCAACATCGTTACCACACTAAAGGACAGTTCATCCCCCCCAAAAAATCCATTACATTGTTTTCTGAATACCCTCAATGCCAACTTAAAGGAACAGTTCACCCAAAAATGAAAATTTTCATAATTTACTCACCCTAAAGTTGTTCCAAATCTGTATACATTTCTTTGTCCTGATGAACACAGAGAAAGATATTAGGAAAAACGATTGTTACATTATAGATTCTTTAAAATATCTTCAAAATATCTTTGTTTGTGTTCAACAGAAGAAAATAATGCTTTAGAATGTTTTGTTCTGTTGAACGCAAAAGAAGATATTTTGAAGAATGTAGGAAACCCAAACACTTCTTGACCACTTCATTGACACCATAGAGGAAAACAATTGCTTTATAAATTTCTGTTCTATGGTAATCAATGGTGGTCAAGAAGGGTTTGCTTTCCTACATTCTTCAAAATATCTTCTTTTGTGTTTAACAGAACAAAGACATTTATAAAGCAATTTTACCTACTATGGTAGTCCATGATGGCCAGGAACTGTTTGTTTACAAGCATCCTTCCAAATATCTTTCATTGTGTTCATTAGAGCAAAGAAATGTATTCAGATTTGTAATCGCTTGAGGGTGAGTAAATGATGACAGAATTTCCATTTTTGGGTGAACTGTTCCTTTAAGACTGTAAGATTAAGGGTATTAAGAAAGTAATGTTATAGATAAATTGGTTAACTGGCAACCTACGAAATGACTGATATCACATATGAATTTAGTGTCATAATAAATGTAGGGTCTGCAATTTCTAGTAAATAAATGACTTTGTTCAACAAAGACTTTTTTCTCATGCGTAAGGCTATAACAGATTCTTTATGTGTACAGTATGTGCATGTTGTGAGAGGTCATGCGTGTACACGAGGGCTCATGTGCAGTGTTGTTGTGTATAAAGATAGACGCAGAAGGATGTCTTAGAAGTGAGATTAGGAATAATTATTACTAATAAAGCCAATTTGCATAATTGCATAATTAAAGTAAACATCGCCTTAGTGTCTTGTTCTTAATTGTGCTCTTCTCACACTCCAATCTCTGTGGGATACAGTTGAAGTGCTTTGAATATACAATAATTAAGTTAGACGACAACGTTGTGTTGCGTTTCGATGCATCACAGTCTGGACAAAACCATCAATGCAAATGCAATTGCAAATCACAGCTTCCCTATTAACTTAATGTATGTTTGTGTGTGTCTGCATGTGTGTGAGAGAGCACATTTGTCTGTGTGTGAAGGGGGGTGTTAATGTGTGTTTTATGTAATGTAGCATGGTCTGTTTGGTAACAAAAGTGGTGACACTGAAAATTGGGTTACCATGGAGACAGAATTTTCCCACTTTTTTTGTGCTCATGACAGACTCCAAACCTCTCTTGCATTTCTTCTTCACTCATTCGCTTGTTAATTTTGTCTTCATTTTCTTCTGCACTTCTGCATGTTTTTGGTTATATGTAGCAATAAAATAGCTTGATTTGTGTTTTTTGAGTTTGAACAACGTATGATGATGATAAACTATAAACATGTTTAATATCATTAAACAATTAAGGTTGTTCATTTTTGGATGCGGGTAAATAATTATGCGTGTTGAAACTGTCCAAGAAAATGGCTCGTGGTAACTGCTGAAGTTTCTTTCAGTTGCCAAGGAAAAAACCTGTCTGAAATGCAGAAGCCGTTCTCAGTGGTAAAATTGTTTTATTATGGGCACTTTAGATAATTACCTGTGATTTTCATCAAGTCAGTTCTCGGCTCTCATGTAATAAGTAAACAACTCCTAAATTGACCCTGTTTAAATTGCCAAAAGGCTGATTTAATACATTGAAAATACATGTATCTTTGAGTGACATAATAAATAAAACATAATTTATTAATAATTGTTACAAATACTCTGGAGCTTTTATAGTGTTTCCATGCCCGCACAGTACGGTAGACCACAAATACAGTACAACTTTATTAAAGTAAAACTGAATAAAATGACTATTTTTTTAGATATAATTTTTCTATTCTGTGTTAAGATATTGCGTTCTGTTTGTTACATATTTTATGTTCCGTTCTCTTACATATTTAAGCTAGAATGTCTCGTCATGTGGAATGTCAACCTAATGTGCTAAAATCACATTTGTATAGATATTTTATTGATAGGAGTACATGAATAGAACTGTTAATGATCTCATGGACTCATATCAACTACAGAACTGATTTTTCTTGGTTCAGATGTCCCTCCTGTCACAGATCTTTAATACGTAATGACAATGTTCTTTAAACTGTGTGAGAAAATTAATGATAGTCTACTGAAAGCCGTGACACAAAAATGAGAACTCTTCACTTACATCCTGTGACATTATGGTTAAAACACTCAAAAGATACAAGCCCTTATACAGCATGTTTGAAAAAAATCAAAGCCATTTTTGTACTCTGGAGTGAAGTTTGTATACAAATGTAAATTGTAAAAAACGGTGTTTGGTCATCATAAAAATATCAAGCCTGTCTTCAGATAACAAAATATACTATTCTGAAAAACAGTTTTATGCCGACATGTTCTAATGCGAAATGCGAAAATCTCTCCTTGCCAAAATGAATCAGAGCTTATCTTCAGTCATAGATTTGTTATCCACTCAAGCAAGCAGATAATAAGCATGTTTTTCCAAACTTAAGCACACACACATGGATTGCCAAAACACCCAGTATAGACATTCAAGTTTATGACTCATTAAAAATGTTGTCACTAGACTGTAAAAGGAACAAGGCACTTTTCCAGCTTATAAATTTAGTCTAAAAAAATCAAAATACTGTCTAGTGGTTTACATAGGCAAAATATTTTCAGGTGCATCCTTAACAAACATGTAAGGAATGTAGGTTGTGAACATCTATAGTTCATTTACATGCCGGGCTGGGCTTCGTTAGAGGGATGTAATGATAATGGTATGGAATGTGCAAACAAAACATATTTACAAGGCATGATATGTGTTAAATGTTTGTTCTGTTATCAGGTGTTGCGGTAACACAATGAGGTGCTATTTGTTAACAATTAGTTTATGCATTAGCTAACAATGAACAATACTCCTACAGCATTTATTCATATTAATTCATGTTCATTTTCATTTACTAATACATTATTAAAATCTAATGTTGTCAATGTTAACATTAGTTAATGCATGAACTAACATGAATGACTGTATTGAACTTACATTGCAAGCATTAATAAATGCTGAAAAACTAAATTGTTCATTGTTAGCTAATGCATTTACTAATGTTAACCAATATATCACCTTATTGTACAATGTTACCGGTGTTGCTTCACCTAGACTTTCTGAAAAATGTTGTAACAAGATATATGGACAAGAATCAGTCTGGGCGGTCGATAAAAGCTGTGCAAAGTGCTGCCAATGATTTCAAATTCCTAATGAAAATAAAATGTGCATTTGCAATAACTCAAAGGTTTAGTCAAGTAACTTCAAAACGTATCTACACATATCCGTGTTGTTTTTATGCAGTTGGAATATACCATTGGCATTGCAGTCTGCCACCAATTGCACCTAATGTGTTGTGAAGTCTGAATGACTTTAAATAGACTCGCATCAAACAGTTTTCTTGTGATTGAGTGAATGATCACAGCAGTAAAAGCCATAAAATCATTTGATTTAATTGCATGCGCTGGGGATCACCAAAGGCTCTTGTCGAGTTAATACGGGGAAATTACACAGCTGGGAGCGTCTGACTCATAACGAACCACCAATTTTGGGACAAATAGAGCAAGCCCAAAAACCACATTTTCATTCAGAAACACAGTTGTCGGTTCGTTGAATTGTCTTGCACTCTTTAGCACGTGGAGGCGACGGTGGATGGGACGTGGTTTTGCAACACGGAGCGGGAAAATGACTTGTTTACTGAGGCGTCTTGTGATTGAGAATTTTCCATAGTTTGGAGCGCCCGTCGTGCGCAGGCACTGTTAATGGTTCTCATTATCATTTACGAGTCGACTGTATGCATGCGCAACGCAATGTGTGAGAGGATGCGAGTGGGAGAGAGAGTTTGTGGCGGAAAAAAGGTTTGAGGGAGTCAATGTAACGTTTACTCGATTCGTGGAGAGGGCATCTGAAACCAAATCTGAAAAGTTGCGTGCATATATTGACGCGCCTCAAGTGCATAACCAAATGCTTTTTTAAATGTCTTCAAATTGACAGCGCAACAGCATAATGAAAGATGCATGACACATATCCATAGCCCTAAAACACACGTGTACGTTTAATTAGAGCGAGTAAGGTAAGCGAATTGTGTTGTATTTGGCGCGGAGCGCGTGGGAGGCATTGGCAAGTACAGTCTCAATTCCGCGCTCAGATGTTAAGGAGCGAATACGCGCTCGACACAGTTTTGACTGCGCTGATGTCTCGAGTTCAGTCGACGGTGTCGCAAAGGAATCTCTGTCCAAAATAGACCCCCAGCACCGTTATCGACGAACAGGATGTGATATTGACGGAAACCCATCAAGAGGACGCACGAGGACCTGTTCCACCAGCCCCATTGCGGAAAGCGCTCAAAAATAGAAGAGAAAAAGAATAAAGGGGGGAAAAATCCATTTGCATCGTTGTATTTCGACCGTACCATTGAACGTTTTTCCCTTTCCTTTTTTGGCGAACCCGCTTTATGGAGCGGTCACGGTAAACACAAGGGCACCGATGGAATTACACCGTTGAGAGCGCGGAACTTGACGGATTTGTTTATAAAGAAAGAGCAAGGTTATACAATGAAGAGTGGGGACACGGCGTAATTCTTCACTTGGAAATGTATAACCAGGATATCAGGTGAGTTGTTTTATTTTGACTTTAAATAAAACGTTAATAAATGTGATGTCCCCGGTTTATATTGCTTACCAAATGAGGGTTCGCTCTCTCGTGTTCAAAGGCAAGTCGTCGGAGCCTAACGTTGACGAAAGCGTATGCTTTTTGTGTGACGGTTGACAATATTTTAGCCGCCTTGATGCGCAACACCTGCTGCGCGAGCGAGCGCCCTACATAGAGACAAATCCAGCGCGCGTGAGGGGAATACCACACCGTCCGTCATTTAAACACGCCGGGTGTCTCGCTTACCTGCTTATCATTTACTGTGTTCTCAAAGCTAACTGACACTGATCATTTCAGACCCGCTATTTAGCGTTGCTGTCAGTCTTCGAGGTTACTTGTAAGATATTTGGTTCTGTGCGGGGGAACCGTTACGCGTCCACGCAGATCAGTTTGCCCGCGAGCCCACTCGTCGGTGTGCCATTTCTTTCATTATTACACTGAACACGATGGAGAAGTTAGAAAAAATACACCGAATTGTCACATATATCTTAGCCTAGCTTAAGGATTTTGTTCGACTTTCTTTCAGAACACCGAACACTTAGGCTCCTGTCAAGGTGTCTCACCGAAGGTCTGAAAATGCGCCCGGGAACGCGCCTTCTTCTCTGTGAGGAATTCTTCGTGGATGAAATTCACAAAACGTCGCTCAGTTTCACAGATGGCACATTTCTACCTGGGCGAGTTTTCTTCACTGACACCTCGTGACACGCAAGGTAAGATACGCTTTAAATATTTAAGGTTGGTAATAGGTGCGAAGCGACTTGAGGGGAGATGCGACAGGGGGCGCCGTTGCTTCGCGTGTTCCGCCGACACGGGGAACGAGGGACTTGCAGATTTGGGTGCAGTCACGTTGTCCAAACACATTTTTGATGTTTTCCTCTTGCTTATAGGACCAGGCCTGAAATAGTCTTTCCTGCATAGGAGGATATCAGTTTAGAAGCTGAAGAATTCAAGAGCTGCCCTCCTCTATGCACACAGACACGTATAGAGACACAGACATATCTGTAGACAAATCAAACATTGACCTTGTTTGGGTACAGAAATGAACAGCGTTAGATTTGACATTTGCTGTCAACTCCTGTAATATCCTAAACATAGGATTAGCGAGTAAGCAAACGGGTTGGTCAAGAATAACAGATAGTGGGGGTTAGGAGGTACAGGTGCGTATAAGAGTGTACTCATAACTGTTGACCCCCTCACCCATCCACACAGTCAAACTCAGAAATCCACCCACAGCCTACACACTCGCTGCGAAGTCATCTCAGTGGTGATGTGAAGCCGGTCTTCGATTGGCACTTTACGCTGTGGTTTTGAATCATGAAAGATAGACTGTGACAGACCATCAGATCTGCGGTCTGTATACTTTTGGGCACATACTCAGACGCAACGTCCAAATCTTGCTTGAAAACACTCATTGGCAAGACGTTTCTGGCAGCTTTGGTAAAATTTGGGTGCGTAAAAAGCCATGTTTTTTTTTTGTGCCTTTCAACTATTTGGGTTATGGGTATAGGTTGATCTCTCATGTGCTTGAAAACATGACACTTGTCTAACAAATCGTATAGGCACATGAAGAATGAGTGTAGGAGATGCAGAGTGATGCCTTGCATTTGCAAATGCTAAGTGCCACTCCGGGTGGGGCTTAAGGGCATGGGTGTTTTGGTGGGATAGCTCAGCAAGTATGCCAATTATGGACGGTAGCGAGTTTACTAAATGAGAAAGTTACAGGGCAACAGAGCACTGTCTGTCTACTGAATCTCTAATGTGGTCATTGAGGCATGTACTGCTTTTCGACCCTCACAAACAACTAGCGCAACCATCAAGAAAGCAATTAGGGTAATTATGTGATTGGTACTAATTAGTATGCTTGACAATGCATCTGAAAGTTTACTTTTAACTGTCAAAAGCTAACCCGTTTAGTGTCTGTTGTTATTGTTTGCCAAGAATTGGCAGCGCATCAATTTTTTTGGGTGTTGAACAAGTCCTTGCTTCATTTATGCAAATATTCCAGTTTAGGAGGATTATGCAATAAACCGTCAGTAAGCATCATCATCTTTTACACAAACATCATGATTCTTCCTCAAGTATTGTGAGGTATTATCTTGTGTGACATGCTACAGTATACCGCATCAGTTGTACCATTTTAAATATCACTTTTCTAATTCTTCATATTTGCTGTTGTTGAGCGTATATCAAGAATGAGATTTCAGTAAATAAAGACTTAAAAGTCGAATTTGTACACTGCAGGACAGCTCTGGTTCAATGTAAAAAGGTGAGTTAAAACTTAAAGGAGTAGGTCACCTTCAAAATTAAACTCCACCATTTACACGCCCTCTTGTCATTTCAAACCTGCATGAACAGAAAAAAAGATCTTTTGAAATATGTTTGTAACAGAAAACCATTGATCCCTATTGACTTGCATTGGTTTTGTGTCCACGCAATAGAAGTTAATGGGGAGCAATGGTTTTTGGTTACCAACATTTTTCAAAATATCTTGTATCCATCTTTTGGGTTTTGCTGAAAAAAAGAAAATCCCACAGGGTGAGTCAATGATAAAAGGACATTTTGAAGATGAACCTTTCCTTTAAGAAAAATGCTTTGCTTCTAAAATACAGTTCTACTTTAATATATTATTTAATATGTACTTTAAGAAGAAAATATACCTTTCCTTATATACATTTAAAAAATCTCTTTTGCTAGAAAACCAAATTCACGTCCATGTTATTTTTCAGCTACCTATATGTATGTAAATGTATGCATTTGGAGCACATTTAGTGTAATACTCCAGGGTAGGATTGGCTTGTATTAGGATGGGTATTTATGAGGTTTTGTGATGAGCTCCATCTTTTCTTGAGGACTGGTGATATAAAATGGTAGTGCTCGCTGCAGCTGATGGTAGCACATTCTTATCACATCATTTATGGCTGAGGACCCCAAACAAACTCACAAAATTCAAGCAAGCCTGTGGGGTTTATTTCATTTTATTGATTTCCGTGTCATGATAAATTCTGAAAGATTACATGCCCTGGGAATCCGATGCTATATACTAATACACATTTACGCTATAATTATACTTTGTGATTTTGTCAGTGGTTGAGAATGTTTTAGTTCTTGGTAACGGAGTTGGCATAAATAAGCAGCATGATATTTGAATATAGTTAACTTTCCAAGTGTTGACCTTACGTATTTTAGTTTGCATAGTTTTCCAAGTCTTCTGAGTACTTTATCATCTGTCATCGGTGGCTAAGGGCCAGAACTCTGCTTGTCGGTGAATGAAACGGAGGTACAAATATGACTGATGATGACTAAACTCCAGGAATGAAGGAGATGTATCCAGTGACATTTCTGATAGTGAGAAGTTGTGAAAAAGTGAATTTGATCTCTGTATCAAAGCTTATAGTCAAATTATACCTATATATTACCTACACCTTTTCCGTTTTTATTCCCTGCAAATTCATGTCATATTCCAAAGCTTTACAAGTCATTTTGTGACATTTTCTTATATTATCACAGAAAAGAGCAGTCACACAGGTGTGGCTGGAACAGTCTTTGGAAAGTCTCCCTTATCTGAAAGTCCTGTTCAATTCATGAATCTCTCCGCGAATGAGCTGATGATTCGAATCACTTGTGTTAAATATGGAAGACCTACAAAACGTCCAGTGTTGTGGGTCCCCAGGACCAGGATTAAGAAGCACTATAGTTAAAACACAGCTACATCCATACAGAGGTCGACTTTTACATTCAATCTCTTGAGATTGAACCATCCTTAAGTGCGCCGTTGTCAGCGCATTAAATTTAACCACGTGTAAGCTGTTCCTCACTCATGAAGTTATAATGCATTTCAGTTAGTGCATGGTTTCATCAATTATTACTATAATTTAAGAGACAGCCACAGTAGCCATCTGGAGTCATCCAAGCTTCAAACGTAGCCCAGAACTGTAATAAACTATTGAGGAGTCCTATCGTTTAGGCAGGCCGTTGAAATACGACCACGTTGATATATTGTAAGATTGAAAGACAGTACATCAGAGTTAATTGGTAATAAGTGAACCGCTGTTCCATGAAACTATTTAGACTAATTGAAAAGTATTGACTTTAAGTGATTGAGTAAAGATGAATGGAGTGGCATGCCATCGTAACCTTTAAAAGCTTGTCCTGCGCTTTTCTTTCCCATTTCTTTTCAGTCCACTTATTGAATCTTTGCGAGCAAAGTAATGGGGTGGATGAAACGTATGTCATTGCATTGTTCGATTTGATCTAATTCACTGCCCCGAGCCAGGTTTGCTGAAGCTTTAGGGCACAGTTGGTATTTGTGAGGCGCTATGATTGTACAAAGGTAGCTTATTCTCAAATGTTTCATCCACACAGGGGCTGAAGCCAGGAATGATGGGAGCTGTAGTCCGGTTCACAATCTTATGGGCTTTCCTGGGTTGGTCGCAGGCTGCGGAGAAGCCTCCATCCTTAAGCGTGGCTGTGATTCTAGGCCAAACCCCTGCTGTATCCGAATCGGCCATGCGTCCGGTGCGTGGGGTAGGCGCGCCGCTGGAGGTGACCGTGCTCAGCGTCCAGGTGAACCAGACGGACCCGGGAAGTATGCTCATGCACCTGTGTGAGCTTATGTCCCGTCAGAGACTGCACGGGCTGGTTTACGGAGACGGCACGGATCAGGAATCCGTGGCGCAGATGCTGGACTTTGTTTCGTCTCAGACAGCAATGCCCATACTGGGAATTCACGGTGGCGCTGCGATGACCATGGCGGAGAAGGTAAGCCTGCATCATTTCTTTGCGGTGCACGTTTTTTGAACTCTAATATCGGTTTTGGGTTTAATCTCGCATATTATTGTATTTTCAACTGGATTTTGCCATACAAATAAACAGAAGCTGATATAGTGTTATAAACAAACAAACCGCTTGCGCATTTCAGCAAACCACATTAGAATATTTTATAACATCTGATATGAATCTGATGTTCTCCCCCAAGAGAAAATTTGATATCAAACATTCAGTGCCACGTTTGGGATTGTCCTGCGATGTGGCGTTAAACGAAACACGATTCAGATACCTAGCAGATTGTCTTTATCACTGATGCCATCTGCATCAGACACAGCCTGACGGGTAGCCAGTCTTTCTGTCACTGTCCCTCGCCTATTTGTTTTGTGAAAAGTTGGCAGGGAGCTGTGCGTGTATTCACAGATGTGGGGGTGTGACAGAATACCTGTGGCTGGATTAGTGACAGAGCTGTCGCTGAGAGTTAAGTGTAGAAGCCAGCAAAGTTTATGATTGCGTGTGGATTCATCAGTGCTGTCTTTACTTCAGACGTGAAGCTGCTGATGTGTACTTGATGTTCATTATGTTAACAAATAGCTACATTTAACTATTAGGCTGTTTCTAATAGCGTTCATCCCCTAAACCGTAGAAACCTCTCACTAGCGACCATGTCATCCTGTTGCATCATCTGGCTGTTCACTTCAAACTACCCTTCCAAATACTGATTTGATAATTTTAAGCCGTGATGAAATAACCTCAAAGTGGATCGTGCTGTTCTGTCAAAGCACTTCATTAGGCGTGAATCTTGAGGACAGGCTTAAACCACAAATCGTTTTTCGTGCGTTCATTTGCTTGCAACCCGTTTAATTTGGTGCGATTATTAGTTTAGCTTTACTGTTCAGGGTTGTTGGTAATGGTAAACATAGTTCAAAAAATTGTGTTGAAGAATTATCCTTTTGTTATAGTGACATCCTCCATTTTGACCCGATAGGCCCAGTGTTGCTGGAGAGCTTGTAGGGTAATAATTGAAAAGGCTCTTATGGATGGAAATCAGATGCCGGGGCTGATTTGAATGAAACTCAAACATTAAGAGGCCCCCTGCTAGCTGTTTCCCATAACACATCTCATCCCTTCTTTAAATCATCTCCCAGAGTTACTTTCGATGCTCGAGCTGATACAGGCACAAGTGTTACAAGTGCAAGATATTCCAGGCACAATGGATTTCCCGGTGTAACTCGTTATTTTAAAGAGTTCCTTAAAGGGACAGTTCACCTAAAAATAACAATTCCTTCATCATTTACTCACCCACGAGTTATTCCAAATCTGAATAAATTTCTTTGCTGTGATGAACACAGAGAATGATATTCGGAAGAATCCTTGTAACAAAAGAGATCTTTGCCACCATTGACAACAATAGTAGGAACAAATTATTTTTATTGATAAATTACTTTGTTCTGTTAAACACAAAAGAAGATATCTTGAAGAATGTAGGAAAGCAAACAAATTCCGAGGCACTTTTGACTACCATTGTATTTTTTCTATTATGGTAGTCAATGGTGGCTATGAACTGTGTGGTCACAAGCATTCTTCCAAATATCTTTCTCTGTGTTCATCAGAACAGAGAAATTTATACACAACTCGAGGGCGACAGAATTTTTTTGGGTGAACTGTCCCTTTAATTTAAATGAAATTCTTAGTATAGCAAAAACTAAGCTTTGCACAGGCAAGGAAAAAAGAGAAAAATGAAGGTAAAACTTTCTTTCTTTTACTCTCTCATGTAATGTACCTCTGTGCTTTTCATCCTGGTTTGTTTAAGTTCCACCGCATGTTTTTTTCTATGAGCTCTGAGGGACGTGTGAGTGTTTTGGAAATGTGTGTGAGGGTCCTGGAGGAAGCTTCGTTCTGCTGTACGACCAGATTTTTTCTTTTCACGTGATAAAAAATAGACAAGCAGGGACATGTCTTTTTACCATGTTTCCTCCTGCCATATGGAAGAAGAGGGCAGAGAGGATTCGCACGTGTGCACTAACATACACTGAGGGGGATGAAATAGTTGATGAACTTCTTCATGTGGTTTGAATGCTCGACTTCTGGAATGAGGTCTGGGAAAATGTGGAAATGTGTTAAGGATGCATATGAAGGGACTGAGAGGGTAAGAGAGTCAAGCCTGCACAGTTAAACACTAAAGCTGTTTTCTGCCCCATTGAAGCTGCTTTTATCCCATCTGTATTGGAGAGGGCATTATGGGAGAACTGAGTAATATAGAGGGACTGACATAAATTAAATATGTAACATGCGCTCACACACTGGCATGCGGGCACGCACACACAGAGTCCCTTTCGCTTATTTATCTCTCACTCGCCCTCAAATTTTCTTTTTGTTCTTTGAACAATAGACTGAGCTTCGCATTGGCAGATTAGATCATATGATGTCACCAACTGTGCCAAATAAAAGCTTATGAACACACACAGTCACGCACATAAAACCCAGTTGATGGGGAACCAACTTTCCAGCAGGCTTATGAGACAATTTGATGATGTCATGGTAGCAAGAATTTGATGATGTCAACCATAATAAATATTTTAGTGCATTGGATCTGTGAATGTCACATACTGTGGTTGAGTTTTCAAGCAGGAAAATACATTCTGAGAAGGTCTCAAAAACGTTTATTTTATTTTACATGTGAAAAAAGTAAAAATAATCATTTATTTTCAATTATAATAAATCAAATATTTTTGATAGAACTTCTTTAGTCTGATTGTGTGTTTTCAGTTTACAGACAATTGTGTCTATTTGTTTGACATTGCATTTGTTCTAAGCACCTGGAAACTGATTGGTTCTTTTCTTTTTTGAGGCCATACATTTATTTTTGTGAAAAATAAACAGAATAGAAATGTTCTGTTCTGGCAAAAATTAAGCACTAGGCCGTTGCCCACAAGCATTTTTGTCCAAGAGGCCTTAAACTGTGTCCAGTGACTCATTGGAAACATGCAAGCAGCATCACCACTTCATACCAAATAGATTTCGGTCCAATTTTATTTAAGTGATCAAATTAATTCTCAAAATGGGTAAGCGCATAAAGATTGTGTGTTAAAGATGTGCTACAAATAAATCTTGGAGTATTGTAACCTGATTTAATTGAACTATATTTTAAACTATCCTCATTCATCCCATTCTCCCAGTCTGTATTTTAAGCACATTAAAACTTACTCTGCTTTTTTTACTTGAGCAATATTTTTTAAAGAGTTTATCATGATGTGTAATAATCTTTCCAATGACCAGCCTGACACATGTCAATCTAGTAAACAAGCGGAACAAATAATGTAGTGGCATCTTCATACTACGGCCAATTTAAAACATTTAGCAATGAACTGAGGTTCATTTTGACTTCATCGTTATTTTGGCTAAAAAGTCCGTCTTCACCTGTTGGGTTAAGTAGATGTAGACTTAATGACACACTTAAGTGATACTAAAAGCTAATTGGCTTGAGAGGTCACTGCTGATAACGGTTGGTTATTTATGCCAAAGGAGGTACATGCTATTTCGCCTCCCTTTTGCTTGCCAATTCTTGCTACATTTTGGATAGATGAAAACGACACGGCATAATTTTGATAACTGTTCTGATTGGTCACTTCACTAATGAGAAGGCTATGTTTTTAGCCGCCCCGTGTTCGCATTTATTTCGGCATGAGCTTGAATAAACGTGGTTTACGTGAGACATATCACTATGGAAGCAGGCTGCAAAATAAAGTTTTAACACGGTTTGAGAGGTTAAAAAGACTTTGGAATGGTTTATTAATGATGCAGTGGTCAGTTGCCCTATTATACGTTTTATTCTAGTCCGGACAATATAACTTTGACCACAGACATAAGTCGCAATGACTCACAGCTGTCCGCTAGATTGACTCAGATTGTGAATTCGGTTGGTGTATGAATCATTAGGAG
This sequence comes from Triplophysa siluroides, assembly GCA_006030095.1. Lineage (NCBI taxonomy): Eukaryota > Metazoa > Chordata > Actinopteri > Cypriniformes > Nemacheilidae > Triplophysa > Triplophysa siluroides. The sequence continues at coordinate 429,543 of VCII01000201.1, read as the reverse complement.
ATCAAATCCCTCGCAGAGTAGTTGTCACTTCGGGCAGGTTAACTGGAAAATGCCTATTTTACGTGTAGCGCTTTGAACTATAGGATCAGAAAATGCTTTACAGGTCTTTTCTTAGAAGATAAGCTTTCAGAGCTTTTTTGTCAAGTTCAGTCTTTTCTTTTAATCTCCGCAATCCCTCTATATGTGAACCTTGATTCCCCCTTCCATATCGCTCCCTCTCGTTCCCTTTTATTTTCTTCTTTCTGACTTCCTTAAGGGTTTATCAGAATAGAGGGTCTACACAAAAGATCCCTTTCCCTGCCAGACCACCAACACGTCCTTACTTATTTCTTTCCCGCGGGGTTGTAGAGAACAATTGGGTAACATGGAGATTGGTGGCTGCATTTATGACCGAATGAGGTCATTTTCCCTCTTAGTTCTGCCTTCACAGGAGATGACGGTCTATTTGGGGGAGGAATGAGAGAAAATACTTGAAAAACCTTTGAAAGCAAGAGCTTTTAAGAGCTATGTTTAGATTCACTGTTCCGTGGTCTTCTGCGTTTTGTGCGACACTAACTTTATGAATATTGCATAGTCCAGGAGACACACAGGCTAATTCGTTTAAAGCGAAGCGTTAACCTCATAATTTATAGTTTTCTCAGATTTGTCGTGGGCCAGAGGCTTCCATTGTGCGTGCGTTTGCAAGCGTGAAAAAATGAATTGTTAAGATAGACAATGAGAATGTGAGCGATTGCGAAAATTTGCTATATCTGATCATATTTCTGCAGCTTGTTTTCGTAGGAAAGAGTCACTGCTGAATATTTGTGTGTGGAATATGGATTATGAAGCAATTAACAGCTGAATCTGTTTTTTACATGCAGCTTGTTTTCCTTGGAAACAAGTCACAGCTGTAAATTGATATATGGATCAGATTTGGAAGAAATCTACCTGATAAATATCTACTGTGTGTAAAGCTTCTATATCTGATCAATGTCCCAACACTGCAGGGAGTTGTTGGTTTAATATGGTTTTATTTATATTGCAAAGGATTTGTCTAATATTGTAGATGAGCTCTGGGAAATTGATTTGTCTATTATTTCTACAATGCTTGCAAGGCAGCATTCTGGTTAGGGATTCGATTTAATTCCTTAACCGTAAGTATTAAACATCTTAAATGAATGCTGCTTGAGTCGTTTAACATATAGCCTCCATTGATTTGATCATCTCAGCCTTAGGCATGCTATCTGTCTGTGTTTATTGTACACACTTTATACTTTGGCGATCTAGGATTCATGCTTAATTGACATTGATATGCTCAGAATTCAAAGTCACTCTGATGGTCATTAAAATATTTGCATACTAAATTGTGATCTGGCTTTTTTTGTACGCTTGTTTACATATTAATTACAACGTAATTTTTTTCTTCATCAATTTATTCATTTTCATGCTTTTACACAGCAGCAGTGTTAAGATTCATGTCATGAGCATTTCATTCATACAGAACCAGTCTGAAACACAGCATTATCTACAGTTTTAATGGGAAAGTTCAACCAAAAATAAAAAAATCGGCTGTAAATAAAAAGAAGATTCGGTGTTCGGCATTCGGCCAAGAATTTTAATTCGGTGCATCCCTAGTTGGCAAAAAGAGTGTTGGTAACCAAATACTGTTGCCCCCGTTGACTTCTAATGTATGGACACAATGCAAGTCAATGGGGACCAACGGTTTTTGTTTTCCAACATGTTTTACAAAATCTTTTTTTGTGTTCTGCAGAAGAAAGAAAGTCAGACAGGTTTAAAATGTCGAGACGGTGGGTACATTTATGTTTTTGGGTGGACCACTCCTTTAACACTTTCTTGCTGCCTTCAAGGACTATTCTAACCTTCTGGAAATGTAAAGCAAGTTGCATTTTTTTACATTTTTGCCAACTAGCGATACAACGAAATGAAAATTCATGGCCGAATGCCGAACACCGAACATGGCTTTTCATATTTCATCTAATTATTTATAGCCAATTTTTATAAAACTGAATGGTCAAAATGTGCTTTTTATTTTTGTCTTGCTTTTCGATAGAATACAATATAACTTAACTTAAACAAGTAGGCTAAATTAAAACCAAAAACTGAGCCCTCTCCCTTCTTGAATAGCCTATATTATGCTTATAACTGACTGCTGAAAGAATGTACTGTACTCTGTAAGCCTACAACAAAACACTTCATTAAAAAGTGTCATTCAACATTATAAGCTTAAATGATAAAAAAACGAAAACTGTTGGATTATTATACTGTAGGCTACACTGCAAAATGATTTAAAGAAAAAAAACATCCATGCAAGCAATTCTGACTGACAACTATTTCAGTTCACGTCTCTCCTGCAAACTCCGCCCACAAAAGCTGACAGTTCTCTCAGAAGGTGTATACGTGGCCGGGATGCACAGAATATACCTTGACAAGTTGCTTTCATTCAGAAATTTACTCTAGCGTGGCAAGTTCCATGCTGTGTCTTTTCTCTGACACTTTAAAATGCTCGACATGTTTGCCGCATTTATAAAGCGCACGAGTTGCTCTCTCTCTCTCTCTCTCTCTCTCTCTCTCTCTCTCGCGCTGGTTGCTGCTTGATCACATAAAACGTCATGTTCGGTCAAATTTAATCGTCCATTTCACTTATTCGGCTTGCCGAACATCCGGTGCATCCCTATTGCCAACAGTGTTCATAGTATAGTATAGAGTACAGAACTAACTCCAATGACTCAATGTCTCATTGATTTAGTTTTACCTTTTAAATTAGATTACATAGACCCTTGGATTTCTGTGGTTTTTATGAAAACACATCACTGAACATTTCTCTGCCTGTCATGATCATATATCACCGTTGATGACTGGTATACGTTATTTCGCTATGCTTTTTTTTTTTACATTACATGGTATTTTCTCTGTTCTGTCATAGAAGGACGAGTAATTCACCCGTCACTGTAGCTAAAAATACATCGGCATATTGGGCCGCCATTGCTATCGCGCTGCGTTATTTAAACAGGTTATAACACCTGAAGATTGTCTAGGCTTGACAGAATCCTCTGAAGCGAGGTAAAAATGCCACTGTAGCGGTGTTTTGGTCTCGCACAGATAGATGATACAGTGGCTCGGTAGGAAGATAGGGGGCCAACGGTATCAGGAAATGACACATTGGTTTCAAGCGCATTGCCCACATGCTCAGCGTGTTATGGAATGTGTTTTAATGTGAAGGCTGTAAAGATATGCCTTTATTGATTAGGTTTGACCGAGGAAGGAATCTTAATGCATTATTGCAAAATAAACCTCTTCAGGCTCATAATAATAATCATTCACCCACATTTAAATGGCTTGATGGTTAAACATAAGTAGCATGCTTGACTTGCAATTTAAAGTGATTTGACCACAAAACATTTTGCATCTGCGTTTATCGCCTACTGTATAACCATAACTCTTGAAAGTGATCTTAATTCCTTTTGTCAACAGCTGCAGGTCTGCCTTTGGTTTAGATACGGTTTGATAAGAACAGTGATAAATTTAGATAATGTCCATATTTGGTCATAATGGTCTAGCAGTCATCGCATGATCAACGACTGCCTGGCGTAGGATTAGATGTTGAAATGTGTAGCTGTTCAAAGCGCTGGGCCATGGTAGCTGTGTGTGGGACTGATCGCTTCCAGTGAATCACTTCTGTACTCTTGTCTGTTCAGGCATGATCGCATTTCTCACTTTCTCTTTCCCAACTGCATGTCAGTGCGTGCTTTATTTTGTTTTTAGATTTCATTACTACAGCGGAAACATTGAGATCTTATGCTGTTAAAAACAAAAATAAGTCCTTCGTGTTTTTATAATGTCTCCTGTAGAGTTTGAAGTGAGATCTCAAGAATGTGTGGCATCTGTGTCGAGGTTCAGTAGGATTTTATTAACCACACCAGCCGGTATAAAAGCATCAAGAGATAGGGGTTTGGCCAGCTAACAAAAAGGTTTGTTTAAAGGTCCAGAGTATGGTATTTAGCGGCACCTAGTGGCGAGGTTGCAAACTGCAACCAACGGCTCACTCCAACCCTCCCTTTCGAAGCACTACGGCGGCTGACACAGAACTATGATGTTACGTTTTCGCTTCTTTGCCGAAGGAGATAATGTATTTACGAAACACAGCCTGTAGAGCAGTTTGTCCATTTAGGGCTACTGTAGAAAGAACATGCCGATTTCCATGCAAGGGGACCCGCGGTGTATATAGATAGAAATAGCTTATTCTAAGGTAATAAGAACATAACACTTCATTATGTAAGGTCTTTATACACCTCTGAAGACAGTATATGTATATTATATTGCAATTCTTTCAATAGATCCTCCAAAAAATTACACACAGCACCTTTAAATCAATTCATTATTTTTGGTGATGATAGTGAAGCAACATTACACACTTCATCTTAATAAATGTCTTATTTTTTAGTTTGTTACAAAACCATCTATGGTGCTTTGAAGAGTTCATAAGACCAATATCTTGATCTAAAGAACCTTTAATGTTAACACCACCTCGACTGATCTTCAGAAAGTCATATAGCCAACTCAATAACCCAGTCGAGTGAAAAATGATTCCCGATCAGCACAAGGTTGCTTACTGGATCTAAGGTGCCGCATAGAACCATCGTTAAACCTTCGTTTTTTTTTTTGATTATCTGAAAAACCCTGCACTGCACAACCTTCCACAATTGTGCCCTTGAGCAAAGCACTTGAGCCTCATCTGCTCCAGGCAGACTGTGGTTTGGCTGACCTTGTCCCTCATCCCCTTCCTCTATCCGTGTATGTGTGCGTCTGCCAAGATTCACAGAACGTTTCATACACATTTCATGCATGCGGCAAGTCATTATCGTCATTGATCGGTGCGTTTTCAACAGGAGGTCATTTTTATTAATTATACCAGCGGTAAGAGAGGAGATGTGTTGCAGCATGCTAGTTTGTAATTATGTAATCGGTATTAGCGTGTTGCTTGCCCGGTGTAAAGCACATCAAAGGGTCCATGCATAGATGTATGCATGCATACATGAACACATTTGCAGTACATTTTTTCTACACTGTAATTGCACAATTCTGTTTTACACTTAATAAATGGTAATAGATGCATGTAGCGCAGGTGTAAATGATTAATCTATAACCGGTTGAGTAAACTGTGTACTCTACATTTTCTAGCTATACGGCTAATTCTGTCCATTCGAACTGGGTGGTATATAAATACCCCTAAGCGTCAGACTGCATTATCAGTCCATTGAGAAAACATTTTAACAGCAGTATAGAAAGTTGGCAGCTTTATTTGGAGTGCTAAAAACACAGTTTTGTTATGGAAGTTGTTTTGTGAGTTGATGTGTACAGCGTTACCGCTGTTGACTTGTTGTCTGTCACATCATTGACATATGTATGACATTAGCAAGCGCTCATTGCAGGCTGTCAATCACTAATGTTTGGGCTGTCAGGTTGGGAAAAATGGTGGAAAATAGGGGTGGTCTGTTGCCTGAGTTGCTTGGAGGGAAAACACAGAAAAAGAGAGACACGAAACCACTGATACCGACGTTACCGATAAATAAAACGTCAACCGTAAGAGATTTTTCTATTCCGTGTATTGCAAATAAGTAGGCGTGGTTAACTCGGCGCTCTGCAAGTTGGGAGTTATGATGAAAAAACCGTGAATTAATGCACCCATAACAAAGTAACAAATCAAATACTCTTTTGACCTTCATTCAGTCTGTAGTTCGTGATTCGCTCCAGTCCGGGACTGTCTCTCTTACCCGCAGTGCTCGTGCAGGGATGCAGGAATCTGCGCGTGCATCTTAAAAACGCTCATTCTCACGTATTTCAGAAGTCAAATTGTTTTGTAAAGCTGTTAATGGTTTTAATAAAGTTCAACTTTAGGCTAGCCAAGGCCAAACTTGCCTCGAAATGCGCGATGATGCTCACAGTGTGATGATGCTCCTGTTTAGGGAGACGCTTGTGGAGTCACCAGATACTCGCAGTGCAAAGACAAGCGCAAGAATTAACATACCTAAAGAATCTAATAGAGAGTAAAGAGCGATGAAGACCTACAGTACAGACCCCATGAACACCAGTTTATTACACCAGGCATTCACTGTACTCTCATTGTTTGTGTATATATTCATACGTCATTGTTACACTTGTTGTCTATATAGCCAGAAGATAAATAAATTATGAATCTCATTATCAGAGAACCTCATTTGATATCTTTAGTACGTTTTCATAACTTGCCTACATTATAACTATGGTAAGCATTCAAATGAACGGTAATTAATAAATAAATAAATCAAGTCAATCTTAGAAAAATGAGGTATCAGATACAGAATTATAAAGGGAGATTGTTACCGTGAAATATATTGTTACCGTGAAATAAAATGACTCATTCCCTGAAATATATTTTTGGTCATTCCGCCCACCCCTACCTCTAAGTAAGGTTATAGGTATTACTCCAAGCTTTTGTGTGCTAGAGAAGGGGATTGGCCTTTTTGTGCCTCTCTATATGGCAGTATTTGTTTGCTCTGGTTTGCAGCTGTTTGTGAGACTATTAAAGAGTCACACCTCTCAGTTTGGTTTCTTTAAAGAGGATTGAAGTGTAAATCACCCGAAGAGCCATTTAAGTGGACTTAAAAGTTAAATGTGCGAAAAATAATAAAAATCATTCTGCACTCAACTGTACTAAACCCGATCAGATTTTGAAGCTTTACTTTTTAGGTGTCATTGGTTCCTGGTCCACTTTGTTTCTGGATCCCATTTCAGTAATTTGAATACTCCTTAATCATGATAAAGGGATAGTTTACCCAAAAACGTAAATTCTGTCATTATATAATCACCCTCAAGTTGCCTCAAGTTCTGCACAAAAAACACAAAAAAAGATATTTGGAAGAATGTTCATAACCAAACAGTTGTGGGGCACTATTGACTACTAAAGTAGGAAAACATCAACCATGGTAGTCAATGGTGTCCCAGAACTATTTATTATCCCACATTCTTTCAAATATCTTCTTTTGAGTTTTACATATCACAAAATAGTATACAGGTTTGTAACAACTTGAGGCTGAGTAAATGACAACAAAATGTTCAACTGTTCCTGTAAGATTACTTTAAATATTATTAAATATTTCTGCTCTTCGATGGCAGTTTTATGAACGTATTAGTTTACTAATAATTCTGTTACCTCTAGAAAAGTACAAACAGTGGCTTATATCCTGTGTTGTTTCATGTTGAGATTACTTTTGTATACTGTAGTTACATGAAATATCAAATTGTTCTTAAGTTCTCGTTGCTTGGACAAGTTTTTCTTTGCTCATGTTTTGGTTATGATATCCCTTTACTGCTTGTATGCAGTTGAGAAAAGTCAGCAATTCGCTGTCCAACATTTTCTAACATGAAAAATTTCATTTTTTATCTGTTTAAATGAAATATCAGTCTGGTTAGTAATAAGTGAAGAAATAGATTTGTGTGTGTGAGAGAGAGAGAGAGAGAGAGAGGGAACGCTAAAGAGGTGAGGTCCTCTTATGCAAGTCATAGGCTCACTGTGCGTGGGAAGTGTGCAGTATAAACACACATGAGCGCACACACACACACACACACAACTCAGGGTTCCATTTCAGAACAAGAAGATTCTTCATTTATTTGTGTTAGATGCCATTTTACCAGCATTCCTGCTCAGTTTATTTTTGTTGGAAGTGAACGTCGTAAATGGCTATTAATGAAAGTTTTGCAGAAACGTATGATTTGTGTAGCGCTTATGAACATGTCAAAAGGTAGACTAACTGAGGTGTATTTTATTGGATCATTATGTCATTAAAGGAATGAAAGCATTCCCTGGGGATTTTTCATGAATGATGATGTTTGTTAAAAGCCTCTTATGTTCTCTTCTAAATCTAACTTTAAAAACTTAAATGAAATGTGGACCTTTTGCAATTTTCGAAATTGAGATTTTTACATAATCTGAAAGCTGAATAAATAAGCTTTCTATTGATGTTTGAGTTGTTAGAATAGGACAATATCTGGCAGAGATCCCCATCTTACTGATTCCTTAGAAATGCCCTTGGACAAAAGTTATCTCTGTTTTTATATGAGGTATATGTTTTCTCGCCCAGATCGCTTAGAATGGTATCATTCACGCCTGATGTTTAACACTTAGGGCCAAGGGCGAGGGGTCTTGTTGAGGCTTACATTTCTCTAGAAAGGTCATTTTTGACTATCCACATAGACATGAATGTGAAATATGTAAAAATGTTAATGCTATGAATCAGTATTGATTCTATATAAGAGTGTGTGACTCACAGAAAAACTCACTGCCTTCACTCCTACAGTCATCCAGTAGGTTTGACATGATCTCCTCTGAACATGTACTGTACAGTACATAGAGAGAGAGAGAGCGAGAGAGAGAGAGGAAGTGAGATAAACAGACCTCTTTCTTAACACTTTGATGCTGACTAAATTAGAACCAAATGGGCTTTTATAAGCTGTTACCATAGGAGAATGTTCGACAGAGGAATTGGTATCTACATATAGTGCACTGAGAAAATCAGTAATATACCTTAATGTAATATCAAGAGCTTAATCTTTAATTGATTGTGAAATTGTTTCTAGATAAAAATATCACTTTTTATTCATTTAAAGAATTTAAGAAAAGTTTTGGAAGAATGTTGGGGTCAAAGGATTCTGTGATGTATTTTAAGATAGCAAGTTGTTCCCCAGAAGTATGCTACCTTATACGAATGAACCTATTCCTGTATAAAAAAGATAAATTCAGAACAAATTAACTTTAAATCTCAGAGGTTTCGTGGAAGGGTGAATTAACAGTATTACACAGTTCATTAGTGAGTGATCCCCGGCCATTTAAGACACTTGTTGCATGTTTTTAGGCAAGAGACTGCACCCATTTAAGGCTTTTTAATGGCGGACCACTGGCTTGCCAGGGCTCTGTGGTAACTTATTTGTTATTTTTACTTATTATTTTTATTTTAAGTTATTAGTTTATAAGTACTTAAACATTTAGGAGCACAGTCAAAAATCTAGGAGCACAGACAATTTACGTTTTTTTAAAAGAAATATTAATTTGGCATCGTATAGACAGTGGCGTACTGCAAATCCGTGGGCCCCCCCCCGCAACGCAGATGGGACCCCTCCCACCAGCAGTGATGTCATGTCAAGCACCTGATGCAATGGCAAAGCCTAAGCTTACATATCTGGTTTTGCATGCAGTAAATTATCATTGAATTAATTGTATTTAATGTTATTATTATTAACATTAAATAGGTTTCCTAATTTATGTGTCGCCATTTTGAGAGAGGCTGCGCATAATGATTTTTAGTGGAAAAAAGATACGTGTGGCTTCAGAGCCAACTGCGGTCAGCCTCCAGCATTTGAGAGCAGAGAGTACTGCTATTTTTTTAAGATTTTGATAACGTATTTTATTTACTTGGCCGTTTTATATCATTCCAATTTGGTTTGGTGCTTAATACCAAATATTTTATGGTGTGGCTCAGAACACATCATTTAATATTGGCAGTGTCGCTGCCACGAGCGGCCCCTAGGGAGCATAGCCCGGCCATTTCAGTGTACCCTCTTTTTAAAATGATGATAAACAAAATCATTTTAAAAACGTTTGAAAAATGAATTTGGTGAATATTAATTAAAGAAGCAACAAGAACTGAGGTTAAAGAAATTACAGACTCGACAGACAACAGTGTCTTGTGCAGTACTTACATGTGTTGTTCAAAAGCAAATATATAGTAGATGGAGATACATACAGGCTGTCTATCAGTGCTTTGGATCATGTTTTTGGTGAAATGGAGGTGCGTTTCTGTGAAGGTAATTCAAAGTTGGCAGCAGAAAGTAAGAGCTCGCTCTTTAGTGTTGTTATAATGATGCGATGGTTTTGCTAGACACAAAGCTCAACTGTGGAACAGTCCCCCATTGCTTTTTCTGTCACTTTTTCTTCAAAGCCTGCTTTTGACACACCCGTCTAAATTAATCATCTTCATTTATTAACTTCCACTGAATTTTTATGCGTGATCTGTGAATTTCAAGTTCTTTTTGTCAAAACGTCATACAACATTTGCTTTCCTCCAAGTTGATATAAATAAGCATTTAAATTAGCCTTTCAGTTATAGTTACTGTCATTCACTTGTCCGAGTATAAAAATCACTTGTCCAAAGATAAAAAAATGATATTTAATTTGAATTATAATATAATATAATCAATATAATTGTTTCGGATTTGGACAAGTTTGCTTTTAAGCATTTTAATTAGTGTCTGCTTTGTCCGCCTGAATTTAGTTATATGCCTACTCTCCGTGACCGCTATTAAACAAAGGCAATCAGTAATTATTATTAGTGTTAAGGCTATAAGTTACCTTTTTTTGCACATAGCACTGGTGCTACAGAGGTTTAAAGTTTGGTAGCACATGCCAAACAGTAGTTGCACAAGTATAAATCGTCTGTTGTCATCATTAAAAATAAATATGCAAGTGCAGTTCATCATGAATAGGCAGGTAACTGACAAAAAGACATTCATGTTTTTTTTCAATAGCAAATACTATAGTACACTGAGCGTTCAATTTAACGAGACTTTTATTTTGACGGGTTTTCGGGAAGACGCTTGAGTTTTTGTGCATATACTGTATATATGTTGCTCTGTTGTTATTTAACTTCTTTTCAAGTTACTTGTCCGGTCGGGCAAGTAAAATTCTCTCTCACTTGCCCTTACAAAACGTTCACTTGTCCCGGACAAGCGGGCTACTCCGCTTTGCCACTACAGCTCTTAAAGTATGTTGTTCCCAAACTGTAGTTTTGGGGAAGATCACTTGGCTGTTGCTGTACATTACAATTAAAAAACAGATTATTCATATGACTTGGACACTGGATGCACAAGCAAGCGGCACAGTTGCGGATGATGCACGCATGTCATACTGGCCGTTTCTGGAGCCGCGGCTATCTGTCTTCCGCAAATATGAGTTTGAGCAACGGGAGATGGTAAGAAAGTGGCGCATCCTGCGTGGTCCATGAGTTTTAGATGTTAATGTCCCCTAGACAATACACACCTTCAGCAAGCATTTGTACATTTTTTACAAAAAGTGGTGGGGACATGTGCCAGCCGCAAATTATGCCTATGCAACCATTTATTTTTTGGCACCAAAAGCAACATCATAACTAAAGAAAGCGTGTTGGGCTCAGCTGTCGAACTCTTGGCGATCGCTCAAAGCAATGCCACACAGAAACACTTATTCTGCGTCCAACAAGTGTCAGTTATGCCAGACACACAGCCCTCCAAACGACACCTGATAAAGAATACTCACCCACACTCGCACAGCCACAGACTAACATCAACTCCGAACCGAAAGTTTAAAAAAAAGCACCAAATGGCGCCTAAGCGTATTTTCCCTTTTCATAACGGGAAACGCAGCTCAGTTGACTATCATCAAAGCAGCCGATGGAAGTGCATAATATCATGTACTATACATGGAGACACATTTGGGAGTCGTTGTTTCTTAATTTGATTGTATTTAAATGGGTTATGAGTTTAGATGGGGTCAGTCACACCAGTGCGCCTAAATATTTCTTCACGGTGGCACAAACTATTTTCCACTCGCAAATACGACTGAAATGGTCACAGTGTAGAGCCCTGCTTGCTCTATTGCTCGTCTTCTCATGCGTGGGATCCTGACACCCACCCAAAATGATGTTGCTGTTAAACACTTTATAGTGCAGTAAAACTGTGCTTTTCGTTTCTGTTGTTAGTAACACATACATACACAAATACAATTGCATCGTAATCAAACATTTTATTTTATTAAATTACATTATGCTTCATTTCATACATTTTATTTTATATACACACGCATACACACACACACAGGTTTGTTTTACTATACTAGTCGGGAAATGACATTGACTTACATTGATTTTTATATCAGGCTTATGATATATTCCATCCGCTCCCCCTAAACCTTACAATCACACAAACATGTGCAAGACATTAGATTTGATATGTGCAAAACAGTATTTGACCAAATTATGAGCCTTATTATTTACTGAGGACCTGTAAAATGTTTTCACAAGTGGGTTGTAATGACGGTTCACTGTAGACAATTTGGCCCTCACAAATATGGCCAAACTAGGACACACACACATGACTCTTTATGTATTTATGTGTATATATTGTAGTTTATTACATAATAATATCTAAATTTAATGTATTTTAAATAAAAAAAAGCATATTAGATGGTAATATGTCAAGTTTGTGTGCCAAGAGACTTTATATTACGTCCTTACCAGGTTGAATGAAGTAAGCGATAAGCAATAAAAGCTCTTTCATTTTGGCCACAGGGCATTTTATCAGTAACTTGGTTTCCATTTCTGGGTAGTGCCGCCCAAAGTGTCTCATTTGTCTAAAAAGTCCCTTTAAGGCAAGTCAGTTCACTGAGCGGGCATCTTAATAATGTCCCAAGGCAACTGTATGTTTAAAGTAATAGAAATGAAAGTGCAGCTCCTGTCCACTGTAACGGGGAAAACCAAGATCTACATTCGTCATAACTATTTCAATAACATTTAGATTCAAATCAGCCAATCTCAGTTTTACAATTTTTTTATATTTTTTTGTTCAGGTTGGTCTGACTAATTTACATGGACAAGGTGGGTGTCACGATTCCCTCTGTCTCTTTCCGTGTTTCCCCTCGGACTTCATTACCCACGCTCCTCCATGCTCCCGCACCTATTTCATGTCTGTAATCCCCACACCTGCCCGTCATCAGCCTCATCACCCATGGACTATATACTCAATCTGTTCCTTTGTTCTTGGTCTGGTTATGAAAGTGTTGAGTTGTGTGTTAACTCCTTGGACTCCCGTTTGTTAGGATCTATAAAAAAGGTTTTGGAATCTACATCTTGTCTCCAGTCTGTGGCACCCTCAATGGGACTTATATTTCTAAAACCATCATTTTTACTGATGCCATTTTGCCTATTTATTTTTTTATGAGTAGTTTGTCTCCTTTTCCGTGTAATGCATTAATTATGCTTCACATAACTGTATGTTCTGATTGGCTGTGATTTTGCCGTGTCACTCAGTAATTTCACCTTCATTGAGGACAGATAAATTACTCGTCTTTGGAAATCTTGTTGCATCGTGAATGCTTGGTGTTACCAGACATCATCGTCTGGGTTTTTAGTAGGTAGTTGATTGCCAAAACAACAAGACAGCAACGTTTTTAAATGATGTGTTTGAAAGATACTTTATAGGCTCTTTACTTCAGTTTTAACTTTAGCAGTAATGGAGAGTTGTAAGATGAGTTTTATTGAGGAGCAGCTATAAACTTGAGGATGGGATAAAAAGTTATCTGATATAATGGTAGACAGAAGCAAAGAATAAGAAAGCTTGCGTCATATCTTGAGGTTCTATGTAAATTTGGTCAGATAAACGTTCTGTCTGTGTATCTTTTTCCTTATTATCTTATTAAAAAATTAATGGAATGTCAATTGCAAATGGAGATTTTTCCGTTTTTAGCACCGCATGCAGCATTAGCGCACTCACCGTTTTCTCTGAGTTCAAGTAACAATGTATATTGCTTTATTTCCTTGAGTGTCCTAAATCTGGAGAAGATTCTCTTCCATTACAGGGGGTTCCAAAAACAGCAGACGCACATAAGTATCAGCAAAAAGACATCGAAAGAGAGAGAATATCTGAGCGAGAGTTTAGAAGAAAGGCACAACAAACACATGGACGGAAGGAGGGAGAGATGGGAATTTGAGAACAAGATAACAGGGACAGCGGGATAAGAATGAAAGGAAGGAAACACGACTGTGCTGAAAGAGATAAAGTCTTTGAGGAAAAAAAGGAAAAATTCTGAAGTGCTCTGAGAATATGAGACAGAGTTTTATTTCTCATCTGATATAAAGGATGTTACTCCTCCAAGCCACGCTTCAATGAAAGAAAAGACACCGCGAAAGATGAATAAACAAAAGGAGGTGTCGTCGAATCTGAAACTAATTACAGGCTGACAAACTAAGCTTGACTGTTCGGCTCTCCTCCGCACGAGAGAGGCAGGGATGCAGATGAATATCTATAGATGAAGATGAATATTAGGAGATCTCCAAACACAGACGCAGCGGTGGAGTCATCATCTTCATAACATCGCCCCTCGTTTGGATTGACTCTCAAAGGCCACGTTTCCAGCAGATCAAATTGCTCAACAGTAGGGCATTTTGAATTGCAACGCAATGAATTGAATCCAATTTGGGAAACGAGAGGGGAGAGGCGAAGAGAGAGGTGATGAATTTAAATGCTTCGGCGTTAACCACCTCTCTTATCTCGGTCAAACGGCTTTGTTGCCATGGTGTCACTACGGTGTTGCCAAGGCTACCGAAAGGGTTAGCACAACAGTAATGGGGTGTTGTCACGGTAACCCCAGCTGTTGCTCTGAAGATTGCGGAGGTATTTTTCCCCAGGAAAGAGATTACGTGTGCACACACATCCTAACACGCGTGCACTCGCAATCACACGGTTTGAACACACGGTTACTCTTAAATGGCTCGTATGCAGCAGAAACGACAGATCAACATTTTTGCAAAGGTAGCGCGTCACGGCGATGCATGCTAAGAAGGATGTACACTCTTCCTTATGGTTTATACTGCTTTATAGTTATTATGCTTTAAAACAGAACAAACCGTCTTTGTTTCAGAGCGGTGAAACGAGCACGGGGAGAAATTAAGAAAGATATGTAGCGGTAGGAGAATGTGAGAGGGAAATGTGTTGGTTTTAATAGTTTGATCTTTTAATGAAGCTCTCATGGGTGCAAAGCAAATACACACGGCATCATGGGAACTTTTTCTACGATATCGCTCTTCCTTCCACAGCGCAGTGCACCATACCGACGTGAGCGTGCTCTTTACATTACATAACCGGCTTAGAGGGGAATATTTTGGACTATGCGGATAGGTCACCTTTACAATGTACTTCCACATATTTCCAGATCCGCTGTATCTACAGTCTTCCCACTGAAGAAATATATTTACAATAATTTGTCACGGCAGCATCCCTGGAAATTCAAAGATTCTGTTTCCGTTCCGTTATATTTTCTCTCTGTTCCGTTGTTATATTCTGACGCATTATTCTTTTCAATTCCAAAAGAGCTCTGTACGTTCAACTCAGGTGTGGGCCGTGATGCGATTTGGATTCACATTCATTTAGATTCCTAACCCTCGAAATCACTGAAGGGTGACACAACTCCTTTTTTGATTGCCGTCTGACAGCTGCGGTCAGCAGCCATGTCTCTGCATCAGCCGGTGAATGGTGAAACCATCTGATACATTTTCTCGCTGTAGGAGCATGAATTTAAAAAAGGATATTTTGCGCGCCGCCTCTAACCCGAGATTTTTTCAGAGAGATCACGAAATGTTCACACTCCACACGATACGCTTTTAAACAAATAAAGCGCAAAAAATGATAATTCTAACAGTGTTTGTATAATCCTTTGGTTCACCGCTGAGTGTGTTTAGGCATAATATAGCAACCAACAGTGCAGTAATTGCACGGTGGAGTGTATGTCTGTGTGTGAGAGAGAGCGAGAAAGCGAGATACATAGAGTTAAACAAGAGGGGAAAAAGCAGAAATGAGTGAAAGAAAAAAGTGTGTGTTTTATGTGTGTTTTATAACCAGCAGGGCTTTGTTCTAATGGCTGGTCTCGTACTGTGCTTATCAATGCCGTACAAATACATTGAAAGGCAACAGCATGTGCCGGAGCGATATGCTTACTGTCACTGCACAAATCCAATGAAATATTGATCACAGCAGCCCCAGCCTCACACACACACAGCCGTGTCAGTCGTACTCGTCCAAAGGCATTTGATTAAACTGTTTATTACGCAGCGTAAATTGGTTAAGGCTGATTAACAATACATTACTGGGGATAAATATCATTACTAATGAACTGTGTTACGTAAACCTTGTATATACTTAAAACGGAGATCGCAGGAAAATGTGGAGGTCAAATGAAAGGCAATGTCTTTAGTTTATATTGGTCGAAATGTTGAAAAATGTATTTGAATTACGTTCAAGTAGAAGTTTTGGGGAGTATATTATATGCTATATGACCGACAGCTCAATGTGCTATTAAGCATATGTATTATATACTTCTCGACCATCATTTTCTGAAATCATTGAATCATATTCTTATTGATGGTACAACATTGATTACATATCTACTGTATATACTATTGATATATGTACCTATGTAAGGTCGCAGGACGACTGGACCCTTAATATGTTATGTTGTGTGTTATGTTTAGTTAATAAGTTAATGCATTGGTCAGAGATGTTATGATTGTTACGATATTTCTTATGTTCTGAATATGCTCACATTTTTATCCCATCCTCATGAGAGTTTCTCTAAAAAAGTTTTAGCCTCTAACGAATAAAGATAATAAGCTTTATAATCCTCCGCACAACGTGGTACTTTGAGAGATGGTCTGAAGAAGTTTAAAGGGAATCATAATTTTTAAGAAATGTGTCAGGTCTCTGCTTTTGCTTTTATCTTGTGCTGCTATTGCCTGGTCAGCTATGAACTAAGGTCTTGTGCCACAGTCACAAACCAATTTCAATATGTCGTAAGGTGGGAGATGAAAGCTATAGGGCCATTAGTAGCATTGGATGAAAGCAAAGCTGAACCTGCTTACCCAGGGCTCCTGACTGCGACTTAATGGTCGCATTTTGCAACCAGTTTTAGAGACAGCGGGAGCATTTTTTTACCAGTACTCGCGCATGTGCGACCTGCGAATTTTGAATTTCTTCTAGACTAGTTGTTATTTTATGTGGAACGACGAGTAGAACGCGACCCGCCACCAGTGCAGGCTGTGTGTGATAGTCAACTGCGCAGGTCACTCGCGTCACTGATGTTTTCCATGTTACAATCCATGTCGTAATTGACAAGTTTACACACAGCGTGTGAGCGCATAACTACGAGTTGCTGTTCTCTGTGACTGATTTCTTGAGTCCGAGGACGAACGATTTGATATATGAGACGTTTAAAACAAAACTATCTGCGGAGTTCATGAAACATAATTTATCTGTTGATTACTTTGCTCCTAAAAAAATGATTCAGGGGCTGCCATCAGAAGGTCTTGCCAAGTGGGACATCATTCATTTAAGACAAGCAATTTGTGCAACCAGTTTATCTCTGTTTGACCTAAAAATGAATTTTTTTTTATTCTTCCTTAAGAATAATATTAAAGTCATGATTTATTTGGCCAGTGTTTGTAATGCATATTTGATATTTTGGAGCTTATTTGTGTACATTGAAAACATTTGCATTTAGCAGATGATTTTATTCAAAGCAATTTACAAAGGTGAGGAAAACAACAAAGTGATTAATCCTAGAAGGCAATAATACGAATAGGCACAAAAATAATTTTTCGCTATTCTAAACTTATTTTTCCTAATAAAATTGATGTTTTAGAAAACCGAACATGTACGTTAATGACGAAGTTTATCCTTATTTCTTGGTACATTTAATCCAGACGGGAAACTGAAGTTGTCGGAAGTGATTTTTCATTATTTGTCAAATATAATTCTTAATCTCATGTAGTCTTGATGTAGGCATATGCAGGGTTTAGAACACATAAAATTGAAGTCATAATTCATTATACAGTAACATTGACTTAAACATGCCAAATAAACATTTGACCCACTTGAAAATCTTATTTGGAGTAAGGTAGGCTAGTGTATTAAGTATGGTGTGGAATTTTTTTAAATTAGCAGTGTTCGGGAGCCTGCAGTTTTATATTCGATGGTGATTACATTTTCCAATGCTGTATGATGTTATGGCAGCAGAATAATGGATTAAATGTCTAATCTGGTTTGGAGTTTACCCAGTGGGAGGGATTTCTAGAGCACCTTGAAGAGCTCTGAATAATCTGAATAAACTAAATAATTTGCAGAGCAAAGACCTATTTCTATGGATTCCTCCAAACATTCAAGTCTGTGGGGCGTATCTGATAAATGTCACTTCCAATTTTCGTTCCGTCCCTTGATATGCCATCTGTACGATCGCGTCTTCCGACCCAAGTGAGTGACCACAAATTTTGACCTCCAAAGTTTGTGTGTGCACCACAATGAAGTGTGACAGTTTGTCTTTGAAGCTGCAATAGTGCCGGGCAAGTTGGAAAAACATTTCGGCGCACCCCCAGAGTGAATTATTTAGTAACTGTGGGGTCACTTAGTGAGAAATGTCTTTGCAGACAGACTTTACGTTGTGGGGAGCTTGAGGAAATTTTGAAAGAAAGAGCCGAAGATCATACTTTAGTGAATTCATGTTTACATTCAACATGAGGCAGATGAGGCAGTAGATGCTGAAACACAATGTTTGGGGTTGTTTGTTCTTCAAAGCATCTTTGGGCCATTGTGGTTCTTCATCAAGTTTGTGTTTCTTCGCTCTCTGTGGGCGTACATGTGTGAAAAGTATGTCAAAGCATTAAGTCATGTAGATTCCATTAGATTGGCTATGTGTGCATGTGTGTGTGAATAGATATGCTCTTGAGCAACTTTGGTGTTTTATTCATGAGTTCCCTGAAGCAGCTATTTCTCTCCATCAGCAGGGTCTTGAAGCTCTAAGAATAACGTGCCGTGTTCACGAGCACAGACTTTACATTTGGTACTTCACAGAATGGAGGAATCTTCAGATCTTTTGTGTAGTAACATGCATGGTGTAATATCCAATTGATCATTACAGAGCACAAATAAAAAAAGATGTGTTAATGGCAGGATTTTATTGGTTATTGTCTTTCATTCATAAATAGTCCAGTCCATTGTACCTTGTTTAATTATGCAATATTTTTGTCATTGCAAATTTGTACATCACAACTCAATGCTTTTACTGTCTTGGTTTTTGTAATGCAAATATAATAACTTGCTTTGCCTCTAAAACAGATTACTGATGCCACATAATCTGAAAAAGTATGTTTTTTTATTAGTTCAGGATATTGCTGTCAAATCGAATTATCACGATTAATCGAGTCAGAAAATTCATGTTTGTGTTTATATTATATACTAGTATGTGGCGTGTATTTTTATATGTATAAATAAATACACGAACATAGATGTTTATATTCATAAAATAAGTGATATATATTTATATTTATACATGTTAATTATACTTAAATATAGATTACTTGGAATGCAGAATAAATAACGGTAGAAATTTGTGAAACTGTGGTGCTGGATGACATCACATGCTAATATTTGGCTAATATGGGCAGAACCTTGATACCGCGCTCCACTTCGTGTTCACTACTGCGCAGACTCTGGCTCCACTGACGATTCCTTCTGCGCATGCCCAGGCTCCAGATGTTTTTGCTTAACATGTCAGCAGCTTTAGTCGGATGTTTTACGATCAATTCTTTACAATGGAAGGAAACGGCGTCACGTTGTCCATCTTTTATACAGTCTGTGCTTTTGCACAATAAAGACATCATCATTTACATATTTTCTGTTTCTGTTGTCAGTTGTCAGTTTTGTTTCATAACCAAGACACATCGGCTGATAAAATCCCCACACACACACCTTAAAGAGCAGAGATTTTGGATATATTCTGCCACACAGTGTATGCACAGCCTCTATATTTTTAACCATGTGCTTATTTACAGACGAACTGTGTTCGTGCTTGTATATCCAAATCCACGATAACAGTGACAGGTTTTGAAAATGCTGTTTCGTGCTCTTTTTTATACACGAGCCGGATGCCGTACGGTGAACTGAACTTTGTGCAGCTCTTGCCTAGAGCCCCACCTTTTCCCTGCCCGCGTTACTGACAACATTTTCCCGCTGAATGAAAGCAAGAGTTTATCCACGGCCCGCCACGACAAAATTAATATAGCTTTTATGCAAATAATGTTTTTATATGCACATGTATGTGTGTGCATTTATATATATACACATATCAGTGTACACACTACACTCTACACACATATACCTAACACAAACATTTACTTTGGAATTCGATTTGACAGCACTAGTTTGGGTTTATCAGATACTGTAATGCAACCTTTATTAAATTTGTTTAATAGTTTTTGGTGAATAAATTTAGTGAATGACTGCTAGTTCACAATCATTTAATAAAGGTGCCAGCAATAATAGCAAAAATTTATGTTTACGGTTATAGGATAAGCTTTTGAGGATAAACTTGACCTTCAGCTAGGTTCACATCCATGTCAGAAAGCCTCCTCACAAGCACATACACACGGTGTTTCTTACAATTACTTTTCCACAATTGACCAAATACACATTCAGCTGCTTTTCACGATCAAATCAATTTCCAAAAGTATGCAAGCAAAATGTTTTTTTTCCCCTCATTGAATATTCTGTTTCACTTGGAAACACATCACACTACAGGCATAAAATAGGTTGCGAAAGCCATTTCACGTTCACTTTAACATCAAAGCCCATGTCATGAAAACACGTTTTTGATACTACGAAGACACACTCAAATGTACTTGCGGAGGACTCGAAGCCCACTTCTGTATGCAGAGCTCAGCCAATCGTAACGGAGGTAAATTACAAATGCTGCAGTCCTTCAAGGTACAGTAGTTAAAAAAGGCATGTTTAATGGTAACATTAAGTGTTTCTAACCTAGTAAACCTTGAATTTCAGCTCTGGTTGTGTTGTGAGAGAAATAGAGAGAGATTCACAGAGGGAGTAAAATTGGCTGAGTAAGCCGAGCAGATTTCATAGATTTTGTCCAGCAGGACATTAGATTAGCCCTTAGTGACAGGAAAGCACAAAAATCATGACAGACAGGAGATGGAGGGGGAGACGGTGAGGTCACGTCAAAACAGAAAAGGTACAAGACGATGATGGGACACATGAAAAAGGGCTCCATCCTGCGGCTGTTTTAAGAAATATTTCATTTTTTAAAAGGAAAATGGACAGGCACCCCTTTTTATTTGGCTTATGTGGGCGAATGGAAGTCAAATGATCAGCTTATTCTTTCAGCCAGCATGTGTTGTGATTAATCACAGTAAAGTGATAAAAGACTTTCAGCAAAACCATAAACCGAATAATTTGGTTGAAGTATTACAAAAGAGTCATTTAGATGTTACATTTTTGCCATATTAGCTGGCATTAGTTTGTAATGAATTTGCGCCCACGTGGATATTTCATATATTAACGCAGTGATGCAGGAAAAACCTCATCCATAAGACTTGCAAAGTTTTATCCATATGTTAGTTTTAGGTGAGAAAAAGTCTTGCTTTTCGTGATGGTACAACGTTTTTTTTTTTGGTGCACCACCTTTATAAATACACTGCAAATAACTGTATGTTTTAGTTTGAACATTTAGACTTATTTATAAACTTTGTCCACTAGGGTCAGCGTCTGTCACAGATTACTTGCATAACTTTAAACATTTTCAGGACTCACCATATGCTCCAGAACCTTTTACACCCAATCTGGCCATATGCTTCTCATTTTCTCAAAGTGGTTGTTTTAAAAACATTTGATTTTTAAAGATCCAGTTTATAAAATTTAGCGAAATCTAGTGGCGAGGTTGCGAATTGCAACCAGCTCACTCCACTGCTCCCCCTCCCTTTCGAAGCACTACGGTGGCTGACACAGGACTAAGATGGTCTCACGCTTTTGCTTCTTCGCCAAAGGAGATAACATATTTGCGAAACGCGCTCTGTTTGTCCGTTGATAATAAGTGTAGATAAAATTAGCTCACGGTAATAAAAACATAACACTTCATTATGTAAGGTATGAAAACTTAGTTATGTGTATGATATTGCATTTCTTTCAATAGATCCTATAATACATTGGACCTTTAACAAAAACATTTACTTATGTGTAAGTACAATTTCAGTGGGAACCAAGATACAATGAAATTTATGTAGCATGACTTTATGCATAGTGCCCCCAAAGCTCCAGATAAACCTATCAATGTCACTAATCCAGTCAATTATTGGACGACTCGTTCACCGCTTAACCATTGAGACCAATCCCTAACATGCATCCTTGAGCCTTTTAGTTTTTCCAAAACATCACCATGATCGATTTCATGCACCTGCTTCTCTAATGTGTTTATTCAGCCTAAACTGAGCCAGCTGGTTCCTCATTGCGGTAGTCGTCTACTCCATTGCTCAATCTTTGTTACCTTCCTTTCATTCCAGCTAGTGTGAAGCATTAATGGTGATGATTGGTTTCGTTGGTCGTCCCGGTGCACTGTTGAGCGAATCTTCTTTTTTTCCTTGGAGGGTGCTTGCTGGCTCTTAAAAACTTAAAAAGGTTTCAGCTAGTCCTCGACTCAGTTTGCATTCACTAAAATGTTCATGAGGGTCTTTGCACAGAATTCAGATGTTCATCATTCACAAATGGTGCTTTTCCCGTGCAGGGTACCGTCCGGTTTAATATGACTCAGCTCGGTACAGCTCACTTCACTTCGGCTCAGTTTGCTTTTCCACTGCAGTTTAGTACCGCTTCAAAGTAGGTGGGATAATACATTTATCGTCATAGTTGCGCTGCCTCTTCTGCCGTAGCATCATCGTAAACACGACACAAACAAACGCACAACACAGGAGTAATGGAGCATATCCATGGCGGATGGGAGCAAAACAATATACTGCTAAAATTTGGGAATGAGTTTGGGAAATCTTACAGCAAAGAGCAGACAACGATCCTTTAGTTTGCTCCACGGCGCACAAGGGTAAGCTTATCTTGCATTTAGCATTGCGTTAAGGGTCTCGGTAATGATTCTCTCTGTCCAATCAGTGATCTGTGTGTAAACACGTCACATTTTGTTATCGGTGTGGTACGCTTGGAACCTCAACTGAGGTGGTACTAAAAAAGTATCAGGTACTAGGTACTGTACCCAGAGGAAAACCCCTATGCAATGGAAAAGGACCAAAAGCTTTGCACATACCATCATCCTTGTGTGTTTGTTAAATTTAAGTAACACTTTATCTAAAATGATTTGGATTTACTCTTGTTGTACCGAACCTATATTACATTAACATGTGGGTAGTTGACGAATAAAGCATACATGTGTGCTATGGTGTTACATAGCAACATTTAGAAAACAAACTGTTGATATTACAGTGTTTTATATTATTAATATTTATCATATGAAATAGCATAATCGAGATTTATCTTCATTGTTTGTCTCTTTTTTTTTATTTGCCGTTACACCTTATTAGTCTGTCAACTACCCATTTACACATCGCTGCTGTCCTACTAAAACCTTGTATCTCCATATCTTTTATTTTTGCCTTAAATCATTATTATTAGTCACCCTTTATGTTTGTCACTTAGTTTTGCAAATATAATGAGTATTAAAAAGTGCTTATTAACTTTGACAACACAGTATTTAATAATTTAAAAAGTACATTGTTTTTTCATTTCTTATAAAGGCGAATTTGGACATCCAAGGTTCTGGATGAACAGTGACGACATTTGGCAGATGCTTTAATGCAAAATGACTTGCATTTGGGCTTTCACAAAATACACAGCAAATGTGTTAACATTTAGCTACATTTGTTCAATGTAACTGTTAAACCCACATTTGCTTGTATTTCTCTATACATTTTGTATCGTTTTTATAATAATGATTTCAGATACCAGTAATAGTTCAGTAAATATTTTCTCAATCCACATTTGAATATGCAAAATATTCTTATCCATTAAATAATCATTGGGAGATGAGCAGGAAATGTAAATTACATAAAGGGTTTCCAAAAGAAGAAATACACCCTCATAAGTGGTTCAGTTATCGGACCTGTATGTTTCGTGGAAGTGGTTCCTAATGGGATTTTTTTAATCAATCTAACATTTACGCATTTGGCAGACGCTTTTATCCAAAGCGACTTGCATTGCATTTTACTATACATTTGTTACTTAGTATGTGCAATCCCTGGGGTTGAGCCCATGACCCTTGGGTTGCTAGCGCCATGGTCTAACCACTGAGCTACAGGAAAGCTTAATATCCTAATATACATTTTGCTTACATTGCTGAAGCAGGCTGTTGGCTCAGACTCAGATGCCCCATCCCACCAGCAGCACTTTCAGTGATTCAATAGAATCGAGTAACTTTTAGTTGTTTCACATAATGCGACAGGTGTTTTAGGAATCCGAAAGGCTGTTGCTGTTTTCACCTCTTTCAGCATCTGGAAATTTGTATTCATTGTGCAAGAGTGCAATTAATTAATTGGCGCAGCATGTGTATGGTCTGTGTGTGATGGGGGGGTGATGAAAGGTTTGGTAAGTGTGTCATAACTAAACGTGCGTGGGGGTATAAATGATTTTGATTAGACCAGAGTCTTTTATTCAGTCTGTTAAGCCACGGTGTTGACGTGTCTGTATTTTGTGTTTGTGTGTTGTGTGAACTGGATGGGGATTTGTTGTCACATCTCTAGACAGAACATTGACAGAACATTACTCTGGGTAAGGTAAACAAACATGAAACTGCTCAAACTAATGTGATTTGATTTTACCACACGTTTTGGGGTGTAGTGATGAAGTGTGTTGATCTTTGCTTGTGTTGAGCGTATTGTGCCGCGTTCACACTGAATGTGAAATTTGTTCGCATGTATAGGCAGCAACCAGAAAAAATGTGGATGTGAAAGGTTGTTTTATTTACACATCATGGACATTTACACACATATTTGCACCGTTATTGTTGTTTTTGTTATTTTAAAGCTGTATTGGACAGAATTGGATTGTGTGATATTGTTATTAGCGATCCTTCTTTTCAAAAGGTCACACCTTGGCATATCGATCTTGTATTGGTCACTCATAGACACAGGATGCTAAATCACAGGTCACCAAACTTGACCTTTGTAATGCAGCGAAATGGGAAATAATTTTTCAGGTGTTGGCGTTTCCTGACTAAACCCCTTTGCATGCGTATGGAAGACAACAAAACAACAAGTCTAGTGTGACAGCGGCATCACTTTGTCTTTTTAAGGGATAGTTCACCCAAAAATCGAAATTCTGTCAATAATTACTCAAACTCATACCCATTACACGCATAACATTCTTCCAAATATCTTTATGTTCAAATGAACAAAGAAATGTATACAGATTTGGAACAACTCGAGAGTGAGTAAATCCTTTTGGGTGAACTATCCCTCTACATGTTTTGTTTAAAAAAAAAAGTTTAACTACATGTAATACTTTTATAATTCAAATATGCTAAATTTTAGTTTTAGAAAGTTTAATCAGGAGCTCCACTGGTTCAGTTTTAGTTGTTGCATTCATATTTGGTAGTAAAAATCAACATTTCAGTTTTAAACTTGGTGATTATATTTAACGTTGACAAATCACTAGAACATTGAATATAAGATTAACAAAACCTGGCAGAGGAACGTTCAAATACACTTAAATGCTCGCAAGAGTAGTTTTGTATTTGTAGAGTTTGCTCTGACACCCTACAGTACACTGCAAGTGACACAGTGCAAAAAACCTGAACCTGTGACTAAACGACTATCAATAATGTATTAACAATTTGAATTAAAAACAAAATGATACTCAACAAAACATGCTTGACATCAATACCCGTACAGTATAGGCAGCGTTGTTTTCTTTTGTCTGGCGTTCTGGATCAGTTGCATGAACTGGATGTAGTTAACCTGTCTGAGAACGTCACCTGCATGTCAATGCTCTCCTGGCAGAAAAAAGAAAAAAGAGCAACAGGTGCAGTCAGCCAGAAATGGTGTTCAGGATGCAGGCTGGGGTTAAGAGTATAAACAGGTGTAGACCTGGACACATAATATCTGGCCAAACCAACAGCTTTGCAAACTACTCACCTTTTAGCTAAATTCATATGTATGTTAGTTACCCTTAATTAAATCATAATTTAATAAAATTACAATGACTAACCCGTCTGATGTAACGTCTCTTTGACATGTAAGGCCAATGGGCAGGTCAGCCATGTAAGGCAAGTCGGCCAATAGCCAAATACATTTTGACCGGACCCCTCCAGCCAGCCATATAAAAACCATTTTAAACTAGCATAGCAGCGGCAGTCACAGAAATTGTAAAGAAGTGCTTTTTTGTCTGTTTCCCTCCCAGAACTCTTTCCTATTCCCAAAGTACCCCGGTTACGGGCCCACTGGCTCGAGTTTTTACACTTCAAAGGAGGAGGATAGAGTTTGATTCAGCAGTCGAGTGGAAACGTCTGCTAGGTCCAACAGTGATTGCAAGCCCCAGTGATTTAATCATTGTGTAAATGAACGTACATTTTAGCAGTCTCAGTTTTGATTAGCATTGTAAATTCAACATGAAATTAAAATGAACCCCATTCGCATCTGTAGTATACGTTCCTTTCCTTATCCAGCGTGATTTATACAGCCTCATCTCACAGGGAATCGTAACTATTTTACGAGGTGGCTAGTTCGTACAAGGTTAATCGTAAAATTTTCAGAAAAATAGCGCCGTCATTGTCGTGACTCGTGAAAGCAGATTATACTAAAAGGTATGAATGAGATCAAAATGATTTATACGAATCATCCATCTCGCTAAATAGCTATGAATTATAGTCAGATTGTGTTGGATTTTATGCACATTATTCTCAAAAAATACTCTTTGTCTCTCTACATGCAATAATTTGTTGCAAAATTTAATTTTTCATCTGATGTCATCCAATTGTCTTATTTATTGATACACAATTTTTCCAACTTTTTTGGTGATTCCTAGAGTGCAAAGTCAATCATTACCCTACATTTTCTCATTATGACTATCCTCAGTTTTTAATCTCAAATGATAAGAGAAGTAAAATGGGTTGCAAGAGCAGTTTCATGTCGACTAAATCCGTTCCACAGGATTCCAACAATTAGTAGAGAAAATATGAGGAAAAACAGCAGATTTAGTTTGTGCCCAGGCATTGCTATCTAATATGAGATTTGAATTAGATTTTTTCCATCGCGTTCTCATTACTCCTCATCTAATAAGGGAAGGGATCTGAAGAAATGCTTACTTTGGTTGAATGGCACCTCACAGCATAAACTCAGTCTTGCTTAAGTCGCATGATGCTCAAAGTCTTACAAGTTTATTGGACTATGAGTTTTCCACTGTAATGAAGTTCTAATGAATTCTGGGATTTTGAGTATTTGGGGCTTTGAATGGCCTTGGGGGGAGAATAATCGAGACATTAAAAAGGCATTGTTCTGCAAGCAGAAACAATAATGTGTTTCCGCTCTAAAAAAGAAGCACGGCACAGAATGCTAATGTACATACATACATACACATAGAATCCTAAATTATATAATATATCCCTCTTTTTTTGTTAAAGAAAGGACACACACAGTATGTAGTGTCACTTATGACAAAATATAAACCCCATCTTTCTCTTTCTATGTGTGTGTGTATTATGGAGATATTTGATGGATGAGTGGATGTTATGATAAAGGGCTTTGAGAATGGAGAGATGTCAGGGTGGAGGTGTGCGCGTGAAGTGAGGAACATTTTGGTGGCTGATGGTTAGGTGGATGATGGATGGTTAGAATAAACAAGTGCTGTGTTGTGATGAAAGGATGTTTGTGAAGAACAGTGGAAGGAATACATGATTTCTTCATGAAGAGATGCTCAGATGGAGAGCGACTAGAGCCTTCTGATAGATGTTTTGATAACGAAATGACAAGAAAAAAAGAGATTGTTTGGTTAATAGATTTGAGGAGATAAGAAATAAAGTTCTTTTTAAAGTGACAGCAAAAACAGTGAAGCACTTTCAAAGACCTTAAGTTACTTTTTGATGAATCAGAATGGATAAAACACTAAGAATGAATAAAGCTCCATAACAGCCGGTGGTAAAGGGACGCTCACCCAAAATTTTTAATCTTTTTATTTATTCACCGTCCTGTCATTTTAAACCTGGATGAGTTTCTTCCGCAGAACACAAAAGAAGATAAAAAGGTAGTTGTTAACCGAACATCAGTGGCACGCATTCACTTCTGTTGTATGGACACAAAACCAATGCAAGTCAATGGGTACCGTCACCGCTTGGTTAACAACATCGTTCAAAGTATCTTCTTTTGTGTTCTGAGAAGAAGACAGTAATACAGGTTTGAAATGACAAGAGGGTGAGTAAATGATGACAGAATTTTTATATTTCTGTGAATTATCACTTTTAAGCAGGGGTCGCCAACTAGCGGAATCCGGACCGTAAGATGCGTCCGTCCGGACTGCAAGCTTTTTGACATAATGAAATAAATAAACGGCAAACGCTATTTTCTAATGCAATCAAATTTATACCAGGCACATCAAGGGGCGCTCAGTAGCAGTTTGGGTCCTAGGGCGCCACGGACAGAATGCGCACTGACTGTTATTGCTACCTTCAGACGTCATGCAGAGAGCCGAGAGTGGCGTGCAGACAGGTGTAACTGTCAGTGATTGAAAAACGATGGCATTTTCAAAAGCGTGAATGATACGCATTTATTCTTCTTGCGTCGACGTGTGTGGGCCAGTTTGTCTCCTTTGCTTGAGTCTGTTGCGGTAGTCAAAAGCGGAAACCTTGAACCACATTATGAAACTGACGTTAGACACTTTGAAGAAACTTACCCGCATCAGTCCGAGGAAAGGGGACTGAAAATAAATGAGCTTAAAGCCAAGTATGAGCGATCTACACGGGTCCACCCTCGCTCACTAAGAATACAGTGGATGTTAGGAAAACATATCATGCCCTTTTACTGATGTTTAAATAGTAAAAGTGTGCATGGGGCCTGCGTGTCAAACACTTTTAGATGGAAAAGAAAGACATGAACTAAAAGAAAACATAAACAAACCTCCTTTTAGGATGCTGCTACTGTATTTGTTAATCTCAGTTCATCAGAAATGAACACTTTAGTTTTCTTTTAAAGTTGTTATGTTGAAATGAATGTATGTTCTGAGCAGGTTTAGAGATTAATGCATTTTGCACAAGGCATTTTTTTCCTTCATTATATTGTTGTCAATCATTTTTACTGGTTGATTGTAAATATTTCATAACAAAGCAACTTATAGGACATTACAGAACAGCATTAAAATATATATTTTATGAAGGATTACTTGTGTCGTCTTATATATATGAAAAGACATGTTTATCCATATGATAACATAATTTTGTTCAATAAAAATGTTTTCTTTGCTCATTTCTTTGGTCTGCCAAAAACCATCAATTCATGTTTTTAGGTATTTAATTGTCCGGACCTCGGCTGGTAAGGAGGGTTCATTTACTGGACCTCAAGCACTTTTAGTTGAAGACCCCTACTTTAAATAAAGGCAAAACGGATACAATGCTGTGATGAAAACAAAAAATATGCCTTTCACATATAAACAGTGGTGTTTGAACTACTTTCTCCAGGCTTAACAAGCCGTCAATAGTTCAAAAGATGCATCCAAGCATTAGGTTTCTTGCCCTCTTTAAACATCTCTTGTCCAATCAGGCTTGATGACTGGAACTGTTATATGCAGAATATCAAACCTGGTGACATTTATTTAAAGAAAGATATCAAGACATCTGCACTTTTCAAATAAAGGTTTTCACAAAAAATGATTAGGTTTTAAATCAGTACAATATATAAATTGTTGAAAATCAATCCAAATGTTTTGTGACACTATTACTGGAAAAATTTTGTTTTGGGAAATTGTGCATAGTTAATCTGGTGATCTACCTGTAGTTATGGTCCTCTTGTGTTTTGAGGTTTTGGCATGTCTGGGTTGTCTGTTTACTTTCTTGTTTGTCAATGCTGTTTGTATAAATAGCTTCCATATTTCATAGCTGTTTGTCAGGTCTTGTTAGGCTGTTAGCTTTGTGAGTCTCAGTTCATCTCTTGATGTTGTGCACTGTTTTTCTTTATTTTTATTTTTGCAGTTTAATAAAGATGCACTTAAACCTGCTCTCTGAGATCCTATTACTGCATGTTACAGAAGACCTGACCAAGAATATGGGTTTAGCATTCTTTAAAGGATTTAGCTCTGGCAAGCCGGGAGTTGAAACCCAAGAGCTTCGTTTTGTTCTTGCAAAAATCCAGAAATGCAACAAGTCTGCAGCACAAAATCGAAACAAATTTGTGTAGTACTTCGACCAATGCAAAAGTGACACAAAAATCAATGTAAGAAGATTTACAACTGTACACCTGTATGAACTTGAGGGAAGCGAACATGCACACCATTAAAAACGACCTTGAGACTGGTTGGTTGAAAGATTGACTGGATTTATATTTTGATGTTTTATGAAAATGAAGTTCTTGTTTTAAAGCCTTGTTAAAGTTTAGCTCCATCCCTAATCAAACAAATCGCAGCGGCTTAACAAAGGTTTCAAGATTACATGAAAATTACAAGCAAATCATGTTTTGTTTTTAGTTGGAGCAGCTTAAAGGGACAGTTCACCCAAAAATGAAAATTCTGTCTTCATTTGCTCACCCTCAAGTTGTTCGAAATCTGTATAAATGTCTTTGTTCTGATGAACACGGAGAAATATATTTGGAAGAATGCTTGTAACCAAACAGTTATTGGCCACCATTGGTGACCATTAGGGGACAATTGCTTTATAAAGTTCTCT
Source organism: Triplophysa siluroides (assembly GCA_006030095.1). Classification (NCBI taxonomy): domain Eukaryota; kingdom Metazoa; phylum Chordata; class Actinopteri; order Cypriniformes; family Nemacheilidae; genus Triplophysa; species Triplophysa siluroides. The sequence goes on along the minus strand of VCII01000201.1, from coordinate 399,008 downwards.
TGTACACAAAATAAGATATTTTGAAGAACGTATGAAAGCAAACAGTTCTGGGGCACTTTTGACTATAAATTGTAATTTTCCCTACTAAAGTAGTCAATGGTGACCTGTTTGGTTACAAGCATTTTTCCAAATATCTTTCACTTTGTTCATCAGAAACAAAGAAGTTTATACAGATTTGGACCAACTCGAGGGTGAGAATTTGTATTTTTTGGTGAACTGTCCCTTTAAGACACTCCTGATTTAAAAGAATAATTCACCTGAAAATGAAAATCGTATCATCAGGTAAATACTCACCTTTATGTTGTTCCAAACAGTCAGTCACTAACATTCTGCATAACATCTCTTTTTGTGATCCAAAATATAAATAATTTAAATGGCAGACTTGGAACAACATGAGGGTGAGTACATTTTCATTTTTGGGCGAGCTATCCTATTATAGTAAAGAATGAAATGTGGGAAATTGTTGAATGATAACACGGTAAAACCATTTCAGGCCTCGAATCTAGTTGGATGTGGTATGATGAAAAGCAAACATGTCACTATAGTTTAGCAGTTAATCATGGCCTGAAGTCATAGACATCAGATCACACTGAATTTCCTTTTTTGTGATGCTCTGCCATAACCGTTGTTGCATCTTTCTGTAGCTCCTTATTTGCTGTCATTTTCATATCAAACACACTAGGTTGGATTCAGATTTAACGATTGTTTTAAACAAAAAAAAATTTCTTTGTTAGGTGCCTAAGCAGAGTTGTTTTTAGTCATGCTACCTAATGAAGACTCATCCGGTAATTCATTGGAGTGGATAAGTGCCAACGGTTTAATCATCGACAATGATGCATGGAACACAACCGGTTTTGCCCATATACCATTGATCTTTGGGCCATTATTCTCCTATATAATTGTTTGGCTTGGATACGGTTCAGTTGCTTTCTCACTGTCACCTCAAGCCTGTTTTTATCTGATTTATCCATCTCTGTTTGGATTTATCCAACTTAACTGGCTCATTATCTCCTACTCCTGAGATTTCATCATTTGCTGTACCCTGTGAATTCAAGAGTAATTTTATAATGCTAAAATTCTCCATGTCTGCCATCAGCCTGAAAGTCTTTCTTCTAGAGGCGAGAACCAGAATAAATCCCAAGACACGATATTATCTCGGTAGTTGGGTCAAAATACCATGCACATCTCAGTATTGTTTATATGCCGTAATATAACAAGTATTGCATTACATTGTGATTTATTAGTTTTGTTTTATCTCGAATGCAGTAAGACAGACCCTCAGATGCCATCACCAAATGGAAAGGCTCATATTTAGCTTGTTTTTCTGTGTACTGCGGTAAAAAAACTAGCATTGATCTGCATATGAATGTGGATGCAGATGGGGCATTTCAATTCCCAGCTGACACAGTTACTGTCACAACATTTACCATGAAGATTTTAGCTTGAAGAAGAAATTAATTTCCCCGTCTAATGAACTTATGCAAAACGGCAGTGCAGGATAATAACATTTTAATTCAAATAGCAGAACCTGGGTCGGTGTACTTGGGTCGATTTAATATCACGGCGACTTCAGATGCTCCCTGTGGACCTCGAGAATGAGAATTTCCAATTCAAAATGCTTCAGACGAATGCAAATGTAAGAGGCAAGATACAAAAACAAAAAGTAGGATGCGCTACTGTATTCGTAACAGGAGGCGAGCTGATTTTTGTGTGTCGTGGAGCGGATGTTTATTGAGTGCAGTTGCGAAGGGAAGGTGGGATTTTAGCCTGCAGGTTGTTACAGATCGTGCCAACTTGTCACTCATGTGTGAAGTTCTTGGAGCAGCAAAGCGTTTGTGCTGAGAATGCTAAACGTATAGTGACAAGCTTCCAGGATTTTGGCGGTAGCACAGGTTGGAAGGTTAAGAGATGCCAGGTGGCTCAGATGGGTAGAATTATGGTGTTTTTTAGCTCATAGATAAAGAAACGTTGGAGGCGCCTTCTTTGGCTTTCTCGACTTGGATACACCAAATAAATTCTGTCTGGTTTTCTCTCCAATTGCTGAACTTCTCCCTTTGTTTCGCTTCCATTCATGGTGCTACAGACCATGCATGAAAGCCTACCTTGTTTCAGAAGAACAGATGGGAAGGAAAACGAAAGGGAGGCATGGTGCTGCCCACATCTGACAGAATGGCAAACATCCTAGAAAAACAAAGCACTGGTTTTCCCTAAGAAGTGTTTGAATGTGTAAACCTTGATCACGGTAAGGCATTGGCCCTGCAGATATTACATCCCCCTTGATGCTTAAGGCTTCTTTTTGTACCGTTCCATACCTAGACTTTTCCAGGGTTGGTTTCCGTCAAGGGGACCCCAAGGTTCTAATGCATCTCTTTATATTCAAGGGTAGGTTGAAGTTCAAGACTCAAAGGGCCACCTGAGTGTAGACGGTTATCAACCGATCTATTCCAGCTGCCCTTTCTTAATCAGATCTGAGAGGTGGTTGAGAGGAGAATTGCTCCTTTAAAGATATGAAATTACAAAGATAGCGAAAGGGAATGACTGTAGCTCAATTGGTGCCCGTTGTTCAAGCAACATCAAGGTCACGGGTTCAATTCCCAGGTAACGCACAAACTGATAAAAAGTACACCTCATATGTAATGTAAGAGACAAATGACAAATGTATACGAATAAAGGCTGTACCTGTTGTTAAATAAGAATGATGGGAAAGCAACCAGTTGTGTCAGAGAGACTGTCACACCCCCTAACGTCTAAAAGAATTATAAGATGCTGCTCTCCGAGTGGCTTTTCGTTGCAGCCGAGAGCTTCGTACCGGTTTATCAGCACAACATCAGAAGTGCAAATTTGAAACCTGTCAACTAAACATTTATTTTCAAAAATTGGCGTACATGTGCATGATAACTAATGTGTTGTTCTGTGATCATACATGAATATAAACTCTGGTTTCTGTCCATGCGATTTGAGACTACTTCAAAAGATCCACATGGTTGTTGAATTATTGATAAGATTTTTCCAATGGTTCTACTTTTATATTTGCATGACATTCCAGAGCTGGAAAACAAACAAAAAAAATTGCCAAAAATGTCAAGTGCAGGTTAGGGGGACAGTGCGGTTTATATTGGCGCTCGAAGATTGTTTTCATTAAGCGATATGCGTATGCAGAAATGGGAAGAAGATGACTGTTTGAAGGTCAGGGTGCGTCGATTAACAGGCGACAGGATTGAAGATGCACTTTAATGGAAAAATATTCCAGAGCTTTGACCGCACACCTGCTCTGATTAAAGCTATTTCCAGGTGTACACATCTTTTGTGTGTCTGCCCGCATGCCTCCAGCTCTCCGGCTAAATCCCGTCCCTCTTCACCTGCTTATCAACTTCTTACCAAACAGGAAAACCTCTCGGCACCTTAAGGACCAAAAATTAAGTTTAGATTAAGTTTCCACATCTGGTCTTAGAGCAAGTATTTTTGATTAGATATGATTGTGTGTGTGTGTCTATATACGCACCTGCATCTCTGCTTGTATGGGTTTACACCTGAGGCATCAAGATTTTCTGTGGGGGTTCGTGTTTGCGTGCATGTGCTACAACTAATCCGGTTGCATCCTGCACCTTAAAGTGCCACATTCACTGTACGATTAGTACTATCAAATGAAGTAAAATAAATAAATAAAACTGTTAAGCGCATTGTTGTGTACTTGCATTGATTTATTAACTTCTAAGTGTATCTGGGACACAGTTTTAATGTCTCTTGAATTGTTTGCGCGAGGTATTTTTAGAACGAGAAATAATTGCTTTACGTGAAGTTTGGTGCACAGTTTTGGATCTGCGTAGATGGATTGCCTTGTGACTCAGTTACACGCCGTAGATTAAATTTGCTCCGTAGGTTCGGTTACAGTTACAGTTTAGCTGAACTAGATGAGCATAGTTTTTCCTCATGCTAATTAAATTGCGTTTGGCCTCTTTTTTTTATGCCGCAGAAGCGTGATGTGAATCCTTGTCAAGCACCTCCTTCTTACCTGGTTACTTGCGTGCCACTGTTTGCTGAGTGTTTTGAATCCGTCACGGCGCAGTGGTGGACAGATCAGCGCTTGTGTGTTTGCGCAGCGCGTGAACTATGATATTCATAAGCTGCATTGTCGTCCGTTTATGTGTTTGTGTATTCAAAGATATCAAGCTGTCAGCTCTTGAGGCAGCAGACATTATTCTTAACTCACTCAGTGACTGCTGGGTGACAGTGTGCAGTAATTTCTGCCTCTCTTCTGTATGCAACTGCTCCCTGTCGGATCCTGGTACGTCTTGCCTTCTATCTCGCTTGCTCCTGCTCTTTCTGTTTCCTCTATTTTTAGGGATTCTCGGCCTTTTCTGATCCACCACCCATTTTTCCAAAATTACACCTATGAAAACATTAAAGCAGGAGTTGGGAGGACACATTATAAACCTTCAGCTTGGCTCATGCATATAAATTGGGTGAGGTAACTAACGCCAGGTAGTCAGCGCTGAAATGATGTGAATAGTAAGCAGTTGTTTACCATAAGGCTTCAGTATTTTAAAAGAAAAACATGATTTCTTGCATGTGAGTATTGTTGTAATTTGTTTTTGATCTTGTTAGGTTTTTGTATTATTCTTTTATACAACAAGCCAAGGGCTTAATGACATCCTCCTTTAGGCAGTGAGATCATTTTTGGGGGAAAATAAAAGTACAAACATGGGAAGAATGGATGGGATTCTGCAAATATTCCACCCTGTTAAAATAACATATCGTAGCTTTAAAACCAGCTTTTTATTTCAATTCTGTTGGTGTCCATCCTTTTAGGAATGTTAATTATTTTGTGGTTATGTAAGAAGTGAACTAAAAATAATGCAATCATAGTCAATTGCATTCAATAAAATAAATTATATTATTATAATTCAATATTAAATTGAAAAATGTAAAATAACTAACAGTAAAAAAACTAAATATGGCTAGAAAAATGTATGATGGAGTTAGTAGGAATCTCCGCTCTGGTTTTATTTGTTTGTAATAATTTTTTGTTCCAATTTAGTTTTGTGCTATATATAAGCCCTATTGTGTATCTGAATTTCCTTCTATTTTTTTCTTTTTCTGCCTTCTCTTCTAAGCCATTTTCACACAGAAATCCCGGGAAATACATAGATAATTGTTCCAGAATTTGTCACGGGATCTTTTCATTTTGGTTCGTTCATTCATACTGCCAGTGATTTTCTGGAATCTGTGCATGCGTTCACACATATACTGTAAAGAAACGTGACTTGTAATGGACTATAATGTTATGTCATGTGCATTTTTTTAGTCGTTAACATAGTGCTGTCATGGTGAAGGATATCCTCTTGCAGTGTTTTTAGGTGGCTCGATAGCACGGTTTGCTTATTACCATCTTCCTTCTATATTTAGTACCAAATAAACAACATTTTTTGGTTATAATTATGCAGATAAATAAATACTTTTTTATATATATGTATTGGAAAATGCAGAACAGCAAACAGCAATGAGGCGCAAAAGGTAGGCTATACGCTAGCTTACGCTAAATATAAGATAAATATAAATGATAATTATTAATAAAAGCAAATTGTTTAGGCCTGTTTGGTCCAGTCAGAATGTTTGCAACTGTAACTGTAAGGCACTATCAGGCCCAGATTAAGAATTCAGGGGCCCCGGGCACAAGTGTCTTGTAAAGCCGTTTCATTTACATATTTCCAGTTTCTATTGTCAGTTCTGACTCAACGCGACATCTGACAACTCACCATAAAGAGCGGCGATTTTGGCTATATTCTTTCACACAGCCTCTGTCTAGGTAGCCATGTGCATATTTGCTGACAAAATGTGTTCATGTTTATATATTCAAACAGTCGACAAAAGTGACAGGTTGTTGGAAACGCTGTTTTGTACTCCGTTCATTCAGGAGTCACCTGTCGAATGTGCTGCTTCTTCCTGCCGCTCACTGAGACGAGAGACACTGCGCTCGCGGGACAGCACTGGCAACCTTTTCCCACTGAATGAAAGCTAAGATTAATCGGAAAGTCGCTAGATTTGTCGCTTTGCGCAGAGACGCACACGGCGCCTGAATGAGGCGAAAATATTGTTTTGTGAAATTTTCTCCCCCTTGCTTGGGCCCCAAGCGCGAATGGGCCCCTGGGCATGTGCCCTGGGCACTATAATACTGGCCATTTTCCAGTAATATGATGTATAAAAATGTGAGCTCAAAAATGGAGTTCATTTAGAGTATCATTTAGATTTGATAACCATTTCAGAACAAGCTTGCGCAGAACGATTAAAAAAGCTGTTAATAAAGCAGCCTGCACATAACAAAGACTACAAATGGGTCTAGATCTTTATGTTTATGTTATATTTACAATGTTGAGAATTGAGAAAGCAAATCAAAATTTTGGGGTGAAAGTAATGCCGGTGTCTGCAGAAAACCTTGTCAGCACAGATAAAGACTTGATTTAAAGGTTGGTAAGCGATCGAGTTTATTGAAGCCATTTGTATTTCTGTGTTTAATTTTAGTCATTTTAGACTTTAAAACTGCTTTTAGAAACAGACAACGTACTCATCTCCGTTACAGTTTAGCGATGAACTGATGAACATAAATTACTCACTTAACTCTTGTTTTCATAGGCAGTTTATTTGCGATTTTTTGCATTCACATAGGAGGCACTCTAGCAATTTTAAGGCAATTGTCTGGGATCAGCGGTATGTGTGAATGGGGTTCTACTCAGATATTTAATCTTTGTCTCTTCTCCCACCTGTTCCCTTTGACTAGCCATGTCTTTTTCAATCTCTCTCACTCTCTTTTTTTCTTCCAGGATTCCAGTTCTTCGTTTTTCCAGTTCGGAGCCTCCCTCCAGCAGGAGGCGCTGTTGATGCTCGCCATAATGGAGGAGTACGACTGGCACGTCTTTTCTGTGGTCACCACTAAGTTCCCAGGTTACCAGGAGTTCATAGCTACCGTACGCGTGACAGTGGACCACAGCTTTATTCGTTGGGACCTTCAGGGCGTGGTGACGCTGGATGGCGTCGGCGAACCCGAGGACCGAGCCCACGTGCAGCTGAAACGCATCCAGTCGCCCGTCATACTACTCTATTGCTCCAAAGCCGAAGCGGCGTTGGTCTTCGACGAAGCCCATTCGTTGGGGCTCACCGGGGCTGGTTTTGTGTGGATTGTTCCAAGTCTCACAACAGGAAATCTCGAACATACCCCAGAAGCCTTTCCAATGGGGATGATATCTGTGGCGTACGACGAGTGGGATTATCCCTTGGAGACGCGTGTGCAGGACGCTGTGGGAATTATCAGTTCTGCAGCCGCTGCCATGTTTCGGGAGGAAGGTCGGATACCTGATGGGACAGCAAGTTGCTCCGCCCAATCAGAGAAGCCGGAGGTGCCGCCCAGCGCTCTGCGAAGGTAAGCTGACGTGTGCACTTGATAAAAAATGTAATGCCTTTTTACACGCCATGCATTGACTGTTTGTACTCTTCTAGCGATTTCAACAGGTGTTGACGTGATGAACGACAATCATTTTTAGATTCTGTGATCACAGCATAGTTATACAGGGCCTGCATGCTGTGTCTTTTGGCTTTGCGAGCTGTACTACAGCTTGGCCACCTACTTCTCTGGGCAAGCGGTCGCTTTTACAAGTCTTTTTCACAGGCTAACAGAACTCTTGTTACTCAGTTAAGCAAAGAAGTTCATCTTTCAAGAGTGCATTGTTGTGAAGGAGCACTTACAAATGAGAATAGTACTTGAGGAAATGAGAATAGTACTTTTGACACATGTGTTTAAAATGGGGTGAGGATTCCAGTCACATGAGTAATCTAGAAAGTGCAGGTTCCTTGAAAAGGGTAAAGGGACGCCACTTCTTTATATTGAGATGACTATGCAATTCAATAAACATTTACATTTAGCATTTGACGGATGATTTTATCTAAAGCGCCTTACTGTGCATTCAAGGTATACATTTTTTATCAGTTTGTGTGTTCCCTGGGAATCAAACCCACACACTTTGCGCCGTATTACTTTTATGTGACATTATGAAAAATGTCTCATGAAAGTAAAATTTTGCTTTGAGTGTATTTTGTCTTTTTTTGGCATCTCTGCAAATCTCTTTGCATCTCAATGCCCTAACCACTGACAAACAAGGAGCGCTTTCAGGCAACAGATTGCTTGTTTCATTTTGAGATGTGCTGGATATTTAAAGAGACACAAAGATTTCTATTTTGGGTCCCATGTAATTCTTCCTGCCCAATTCCTTTTATATCTCGGTTATTGGATTGAGTTCCGTTCCGAGCCGCGAGGGTAAAATTGCGACGTCCACGTGGCCAGGAAAATGTCCATATCAGCACGGTCGTGGTAAACAAAGCTACTGTTAGTTTGGGTTGTAAAAGCACTTGCTGTGGCTTTTTTCAGAAGGCACAGTTATCAGGAGTTGCCATGGGTTACCATCAGTAGCTGTTTGCTGCGTTGGTATCCGTCTGCTCCGAGTAGGTGTTCCTTTTGATCTCTCCCTCGTTGCTAAGGCTGTCTGTATCTGGGACACTGCAGACTCTTCAATGTGAGAACATTTTGCGTGACGCCACCATCCAAAGAGCTAGTTCTAAATGCCTTCGAGATTGATGCACGGAAACATTGTGCTACTTGTTAAAGCAGATGACACAAATATAGTATTGTAAGCAGCATTATTATATTCATCTATACAGTTGGCTATATATCTGATATACATCTCGAAGCAATCATGCAGATATATACATGGATAAACCCAAAGACTTTTTATGAGTAGCAGGTGTAGATCTGAGCGCGTTCCTTCTGTTCTCCCTGGGGCAAAACCCAATTTCTGACAAATGTATTTGTTAGCTTAATTAAGTCTGTTAGTCCCCCCCAATAGACAAACGTTTGTTTACATATTGTACTGCTGCCCGCAAACATTTAGTCACTGTTATGTACAATGTGCCGTAGGAAAGATGTGTTAACATCACTGTTCAGTCAGTTTTGTCACCTGGCATAGAGGAGTATAGGAATTGCATCACTGGTGGTTGCTTAAAGACTTTGAAGGTGCTTAAAGTACTTTATATGGTACAGTTCACATGTCATCCCAAACCTGTACGACTTTTTTTTGTCTGCAGAACACCAAAGTAGATATTTTGAATAATGTTGGTAACCAAACAACATAGGGGCCCCATAGACTTCCATTGTATGGACACAAAACCGCTGAGAGACATTTCTCAAAATATCTTCTTTTGTGTATCACAGAAGAGTCATGTCCAGGCTTTGAAGACGTGAGGGTGAACAAATGAAAGATCAATAATATTTAAAAAGAAATCAATATTTATAAATAAATGATTCGAATTTGATGCTTCAAAGGTACCAGAATCTCACTTCTAATGATTCAGAAAAAATGTAAGTGAGCTTCAGTGATAAATATTTTATGGATTTACAGTGAATAGGTTAAAAAAATATTGTTTTTACGGTTTATTAGACACCATATTTTTATTCTAAACCAACAGAGCATATGTGATTTAATAAGGTTTACATAAGTAAAGGTCAGATAAAATTTCCGATCGATGTTGTTAAGCGATAAAAAATCTATTTAATTCGTGTTGCTCAAATCACTTACAGAAGGAAAGGTCAGATTTAATTTTCTGTCAGATTTGTTTAACGATTAACTTTTTGTGTCTTTAATATTGCTCAGATCAAGAAATGTCATATTATCAGCCTTTACAGTTCAGATGATCAGCCTTAACAGTTTGATTCAATTATGTTTTATGTTTCTTACGAAGCTGCTGGTAAAATGGCCAAAAGCCCATTACAAACATTTTGCGCTTGGCGAGTGTTTGCACGCTCATGGCCGTGGTAAATTAAACATGCTGTGTACCCTAACTAAGCTCAATATTTAAAGTTACAAACACATTCCTTGTTTACTTTGAATATCAGACAGATGTTGATCATTTAGATAAATACATATAATATAGTCATCTGTGTATGTATGGTTGTGATGGGTTAACTAGTTTTTTGAAGACTTCCGTAAGCTCTGCCAGCGCCTATGTTTATCGGAGACCTTTCGCTGTGTGTTAAAAGCCCAACCCGGACTTGCCGTATCTGTTGGAGCACAAACATACCAGCTCTTCATGAGCTTTTCCTGCAACATTATCACCTTTATACAGAATACGCTCCCATGGCATCGACAAGTATCGTGTTTTAAGCGCCTGACTGATTTCGCAGCCTAAGGCTTCCTTTTGTTATGCCAGAGCTGTGGTGACTCCTTCAGTCGAAATTATTCACAGTCTGACACATTAACTGTTAATAGCATCGAGATCGTATTATCAGAGACACTGTTATTGTGTTTTATTATTGTCTCATTCAGGTTTAATGTAGTCGCAGACGGGGCGAATTTAAAATGATGCGACCTTAAAGGGCGATGCAGGAAGATGCTACTCATGGGGTGAAAAGAGAGCAGTTGAGAAGGTCCGTGTCATTTTGCCATTTAATAATGCGGTCCTGGGTGGCGCATCCTCAGGATTCATTTTCAAATCTAATTTGAAATTTATTGAGACGGTACCTTTAAATATTGAAATATTGAGATTTAATACGCTTTTTAATTTGCTCTCATGCACCCGAGGCCTAACAGTGGGAACTGTTTCCCTGTTTGATTTTACCAAACGTCACATGGTCTGAATTAAACGCACAGAAAGGTTTATTTGCCACAACAATGTCATCAAGTTAACATTCTGATTTATTCGTATAGCCTTTCAGGTGCTTGCGTGCGAGACGGTAATTCCCTGCTCCTTTCAGATTATTCACTGTAAGTGCTTTGCCCTTCGGTGTGAATACGGAATAGCGATACTCACTTCAGGACGCAACTCAACTGTACTACAGTTAGATTTATGCATTTAACAAGGACAAACATTCATACCATATTTACATACATTTATGTATTTAGCAGACGCTTTTTACTTGTGCATTCAAGCTGTATGTTCCTTGGGAATGAAACCCGTGACCTTTACGCCTCTAACACAACGCTCTACCAGTTGAGCTCACATGAACACTCAGGAACATATCAATTTGTGTTAAATACTGCGTTTCTTACTGTACAGTGTGACGCAGATGCAGATTCTAGTAGGACTTCATCTGAGGGTATTTGCCACGTTTGATATTCTTTTAAAACATTAAACACCTCAGCGTTGCGAGCGCAGCGTTATGGGAACACGAATCTGTTCTCCATCAGACGCTTTACTGCTCGCTACATGTCCTTTGATTCTAGCCTTGTTTACTTGCCTCGCTTGTAGGCAAGTGAAGATTGCCGCGAATCGATTCTGAAGCATTATGTTGTAGCCTTCCCTTGTTGTTGACCTCCTATTTATTGTCTTTCAGCGCTCAAAACAACATAATAACTGCCGGGGCAGTTCTTATTGGTCAAGTTGGATATGTCAGCCTGGGTGTTATTGGCAAAAGATTTGTGTTCACATAAGTCTCGTGTTATCAAAATGCCATTTAAAGGTTTCTGTTATTCAGTTAATAATTTGGCGTTTTGGTCATTTGTGATCTGACAGAGTCTCTAAGTGTCAATATAGATTGTCATTTCTTGTCATAAATACAGAGCTGTTTTTAAATTCAAATCTTTTTTCATGTTGCGTTACACAGAAACTTGTATATTATCGGGTGGTTGGATGCTAAGATGTTTTGTGTACCTAAACATGTTGCCTTGTTGCTAAGGCATTTCTAGAAAATGTTTTCTATTGATAAAAAATAACCACCCCCAAGTCACTGTGATATTATGTTTCTTTGGAAGCCACAGGGGCGTCTCTCAGTGTTGAAGGGGTAGTTCATCCTAAAATGAAAGCTGTCATGTTCCAGCCCCATGTGACTTTTTCCATAGACAAGATGAAAAATTGAATGTTAGTGATTGACAGCTCCAGTGACGGTTCACTTTAATAACATGAAACAAAGAGCAAAAATCTTCCAAACGTCTCTTTTTGCTCTCCATTGAAGAGACGAATTAGTCATTTTTGGGTATAGTCTAATCACCTAAAAACGCTATATTACATCCGACTTGTCCTTAGAAAACTGCATGAATTATGGCCGCATGAGGTATGATTCATGTCCATTGCACAAACAGTGCCTGATGAGTTATGCATTCAAATCCCTAAACCCTTAAAGCGTTCTCTTTCTTTTTTTTATCAGGAAAAAGTTATAATGATTCGCAGTGGGAATCTAATTGTATGGTAATTGTATCCTTGAGTGGACAATTCATTTTTCGGGCTGCCAATTCATTTTGATCGAATTCACTGCTTGATATGCCGATTAAACGAAATAATTGTGAGTAATTACATATTTGCTGAGACAATCCAAAATGAAGATGATGATTTTTTGACTAGAGTTTACAAAAATTGCTTTATTCGATTATTGTTTTATTCATGAACCATTGAACATGAGCTGATCATTGCTCTGCTCCATTGTTGGTCTTTATAAACGTTCAAAAGGTTGTTTCAGCTCTAATCACTTTTATAAAGCATACAACTTAATTTAGTGTTTCTGTACTTAAAAATCAAAGCATCACAGATAGCTAAAGAAGGTCTGTATGTAAATAAGTAAACATTTTATTGGATATCACTTCAAGGCGCAGTAGCCAAATGAACCACACTGCAGAATAACATGCGTACAATACTGTATCTCTGCCTTCGCTGAAGATTAGCTCAGCTGTGCACCACTCAGATGGCACAAACACACACAAACTCTCGTCGGGATTTAATTAAGAAACAGAAACATAACCAGAAAATGGGATTTAGCTCCAAGCAGATATCCAGAGAATGGGGTCGGAGCTACACCTGCTCCTCGGATACAACTTCTGTTGTAAGTGTGTCATTCACGTATTAAAGATTTCCACAGCAGTAGAACGAAAATTGATTTTTTTTTTTCACACAGCTGTCTTAAATAACATCATTCTGCATATCTCATCTCATTGGGGGGAGTCCAGGATACACTGCTGTAGAGACTGTGCAGGGGTGACCTTCTGGAATTAATTGAAAGCTTAATACTAATTGTGTTTTATTAAGTTCACGGTTTGTAAAATGTCATAAGTGGCGATTCGAATGACTTTTTGTAGACGGAGCCTCTTTTTGCGTGATCCCAATTAACAGTTAATTGCTATTCCAAGATTAGATGTAGTTAAGTGCATATTAGGTGTTAATAGTTTCACGTTGAGCCACGATTGTTATTCGTTTTTCTGTGCGTATCATCCCAAACTAGGCACAGGATTAAAAATGCGGGTCGGCACGGAGTAATCTTAGATAATATTTTCTAAGAGATGCATTGCTTCTGCTCATACAGAGGAATAATTATTAGCGTTGTTAATCTAAAGGACAGCTGTGACAGTGAAGACTAAAGAGCATTCTATATATGTCAGAGATAATGTTAAACAAATGCTTTAGGAAAAGGTTACAGAACATTGTTCGAGTCTTGGCTAGTCCCAGCGGTGTTGGTTCAATTATTAGGAAGTGGAAACTACTGCAAACCCCCCAGACGGCGTCTAGAAAAGGTCATCCCTCAAAACTCTGCACAAACAAGCAGATTTGTGAGCGAAGCCACAGAGGAGTCCAGTGATCACTTTGAAACAGACACAGAGTCGGGCAGTCGAGAATGGTGTATAAGGTGAAACAAACGGCATTGTTAAGAGATTTGCATAGCACCGTATGGCAGAATTAAGCACTATTCAAAAAGCGATGTGTCAAAGAACATCTGGCTTTCGCCAAACAAGCAGACAGTAATAGTGATCCGACTGCTATGTGCACAGGCAAATGAGAGCGGGATGGAACCTCTCAGGTTCGTTCTTGGGAAAATGTGCATGATAAATGCTGAATTTTTTTTAATGATTTTGAATATTAAAATTTATATTGTCCCACCTAAGGCTTACATCACCCCGGGCTATAATCACTAGGAATTTAATGAGTCTGGTCCTGTTTCCACTTAACATTTACAATTAGTCATTTAGCAGGTGCTTTTATGAGCAACATCACAGGCAATTTACCATATAAAAGCAATTGGTATACTGCAATGCCACCAGTTTAATAGTGGAAAAGAGCAGCACAGAAGGTAGAGCGGAGTACTGTAGGACAGGAGGTAGAGCAGATGTTAAATGGCAGAAAGTTAAATGAAAATGTATTTATAAGAAGTGCATTCGACTATGGATTTTGATAATGGTTCCATTCATTTTTTAAGAAGGAAATTACTCTTGGTGCATCTTAAATAAATTGTGACTCTGTATGAATTTCTTGACAAAACATTTTGTTTTTAATGGATGTTTTAGACCACATGGATTCTCGGGAACTCATTGTCATTCCAGGTGGAGACCATATGAAGTTGATTGTAAAGATGTCCGGATTGTGCCGAGGTGTTGATTGGTTGCTGAAGAAGTTACCAAACATTTGACCGCTAGTTTACATTGTTATACTTTAACTTAGGAAATACACACCAAAAAAATGGAAGGTTTATTTTTCAGCAACACTTTGATCCCGCAACACAAAGTGAAATAAACAAGTCTGAGGATCAGCAGTTCTGAAATGGCAACTACGCCACCTGATCATTCTGGAGCACGTCTGCCTGAAGAAAACAGGCCAAAATAACACCTGAAGAGTGTTCGCAAGAGGCTTCTGTTCCCCTTCCGAAGAAAAATGTGCCACTGCTAGGGGTCTGTACCAAAAATCAAAATCTGCAGATTTGGAATATTTATCTGGATAGCTTATCCGAGTTCTTTTTAATGTCTTGCAGAATACTTTCCTCTTGAAAAAAGTTTGGAGTTTTACTCCTTGATTGATAGCCGAGCACAAAAATTATGCAGAATTTGTCCATTCAGATGAATTAATCGCGGGTTCTTAATGCTTTTGGGTAAGGAAGCACTTGTTGCGGCGGGGATGCCACTGGGGGGGGGGGGGGGGGAGAGGGGGAGAGTGGAAAAAGAAGAAAAAGGAAGATGTGATGCGTATGGTAAAGTTCTGTTTGCGTGGGAAAAGAAAGAAAAGGAGTTCTTCCTCGGTGGCTCATATTAAAGATGTCTAGTATGGAATAGCCAGAGGTACGGGTTTGGGGGGGATTGCTGGTAATAGATAGATTTGTGTTAGGTCGCACATTATTTGTGTAGCAATCACAAACCATGGGGCATTTTCATGTGGAAAATTGAGGGGGTGAACTAGATTAAAAAAAAAGGCATCTAATGGGGGGTTAAACAGGGAATTGTAATGTTTTAGTTTGAATGTTTGGGATGGTTTGTATATCTCACTTAGAGCTTGTTTCACTTGGATTTCATTAAAAGGCTTTTACCTAGCAGGAGGGCTCACAACTTGCTTTTAAAGGCAGCTTTCTTTAATGAACGACATAATGTGTGTGAACACCGTTCCAAAACTCTACATGAGCTTTTTGATAAAAAGAATTTACCCATTGTTTAGGAATATTGCAAATACCCGAAAATCACTGTACTCCACTTAACATTGTAAATAATGATCGAAAAATGTTTAATTGGTTGTTATACTCACCATTTCAGATCCTGGGAAGTCAACCCAATAACTGTCCTCTCAACTATTTAACCAAAGAATTTCCAACCGATTAAGTGCGGGGCGAATTCTCCGGCTCCAGAAATAAAAGATTTGTGTTTACACACGATAATGTCTGTGGTGTAATCTAAGCAATATTTTTGTTGTATTTCAATAAACACATGATACCAGTAAAAAAACAAATATTTATGCATATATTTTACCTGTATAGAAAACCAATAATTTAAATTCTATATATATTGAAAAATCTTTTATTTTACTTAAACATTTTGCATGTATTTTAGTAAACAACCACAAAGCTTTTATTCTGGGGTGATTATATTGATATATTTTTTGCAAACAAAATGTCTTACAAGTAAAGTTTATTTAATCACCATTTTCATCATCTGCAGATTTAATTTTAATTGCAACGTAACAATTTAAAGGAATTAGTTGATTGGAGCATTTTGATAAGGTGTTATGAACATACGACTAGAATGGTGGAAGTGGGGAGAAAGTTTTGTTTATAAATCACATTAAATTCTTCATGCCGGGTACATAGTACAAAATTTTTGTGACAGTGGGTCAATTCTGGAAACTATGCATTTTGGGCATTGAAAGCTAGTGAAGACAAAGTGTCTGCTAGAAATTTAAGTGTTAGAATTATTTTATAATGGGCATTTTATCGTCCGGGTTTAAATAATCCTCAATGCCACTTGTTTTGCAGTGCGTTCCTGGGGAATGAGTCTTGTGGTTTGTGGAGTATTGTAAGAAGTACGTGAAGCATGAAAGATTTTCTGAAGTTTTATTTCTAATCACGCTGTTTTTACCATTAAAACTCATTTTTATCACAATGACTGCGGTGGGGAAATGATTACTATTGTAGGGACCATTTTTGAGAAAGGAATTAGTCGCTTACCATTAGCCCTGAATGCCCTTTAACGCTGAAAAAAAAATCCGTGCGCCTCAGAGGGTATAGTCTCATTAGGTTATATTACACATAAACCTTAAAGCGTCTGATAAACCATAAAGCGCTGCTGATATTGATCTTTTTTTGGGAAGTTTGTATGTTAGCAGATATATGATAAAGGCCAATTCCGTCTGAGGGGGGTAAAGAAGATCATGTCATGATCATGGACGGGCGTTGGCTGTACCCAATGAAACCCCGCGAAACCTGGTTGTCATTGTCTACACAGCAGAGGGACTGGGGAGGGGAGAAAGGTAAGATGGGGGGAAAAAGGGAGGGGGAAAAGGGGAAAGAGAGGAAAAGAAAAAAAAAGGAGGGGGGGAGGGGGATAAGGGGAAGGGGGAAAAGGTAAGGGGGGGGGGGGGGGAGAAAAAGAATGGGGGGGGGGGGGGAAAGGGGGGGAAAATGGAAAGAGGAAGGGGAGAAAAAAAAAAAGGAGGGAAGAACCATGGGTTGTGGTGGAAAACACAATAACTCGCTAACGAAAGTCTGAGAGAAATCACCTTTGACATAGTGACCAAAGTACAATTAGTACAGAAGGGTATAATCACGTCGCATCGACATACCTAACAGACTTTATTAACTAAGACTAAAGAAAGCAGTAAAGGCACATGCGATAACCACCGTCGAAATAAGGATAAGAGACTGCGAAGTGAAGTAAAAGCGAACGGCGGCATGATTTGTTAAGATGGTTATCTCATGCCACATATCAACCGAGGTTAGTGTTGAGTACTCGAATGAGCCTGATAGTCACGTGTTAGAACAAATCGGTTGAAGTGGTAGGGACCGAGGCTAAGTAAGAACAAGGGCAGTGGAGTCAAAGAATAGTGGGTAAGCGAGAGCATAATCCCGTAATGCGTTGTATGGTGCTTCACGCTCGGTCATCGTTTCTCACAAATATCCTCCCCCTCCTGGTGGCTAAGTGTTGTCAGTAACTGGACAGCCTAGCATATAGACAGTGGAAAAAAAGGCAGGAGCGAGAAGACCATAAACGGGCACAGGACACAAAAGGAGGAACAGAACACCGCGGGGGGGAGGGCGGGAAGGAAACGAGAGGCGAGAGGGGAAGAGTGGGTGGATGTACTGAACATTGACCCAGACCCAACAAGGGTTCCCTCCTTCTCCCCCGTACAAGTTGCTCATATGCCGTGGCAAGTATCCGAACTCAACCGTGGTAGGGACGCATCACCTTTACTCAGAGCTTCGCCTACGTGTTCTTAAGCGTACCCCTTTAGGACAGCAGTTTAACCGCACCTCTATCTGTTTCGGTGCTGGCTGTACAGAACGGTGCAAGTCGGGAAACAAGGTCCTCGTCCCTCTCCCTCGGTCGCCACTCTTGTACTACTCAGATAACACCCAATCTTTAATGTTTCCTCCATTACCGTTTGACCCGAAAGGGCTTCTATAGCCACAAACAATCAATATTCTGTTTTCTAGCTCAAAGCCTTTTTGTGGCTGTCAGTGAAAATGCAGTGGCCTTCACTACTAGAGGAAAAAGCGCATTTCATTTAGACTTTTCATTTCACACCCTGAGGTTTTTTCTTGTATGCATTATGACTTCAAACATTGTTTACTTAGTCAAAAACGGTCAAATGTGCCTTATTAAGGAAATGGTTTCATAACAGAAAACAAAATAATTTCCGTCAAGAAACCGGAGCACAGTGCACGGCAGTTCGTCTCTCTCTGTCATATTGAAATGTGCGTTTCTGTTTGTCTTTCTGTTTTGTCTGTTAACATAAACAATTTGCTTGTGTTTTCTTTACACTGATCTTTTCCTTTTCTCTGCTCTCTTTCTTTTAATTAGCTTCACATGTTCTCCAGCATTATCTCAGAGCTTCACACACTCGTTCTCTTAATCGTTCGCTCACTCACGTCACGCGTTCTTTTAATGAGTTGTTTTTTTCTGAGGTGAGTTAGATGCGGTGTGTTTTGACAAAGCCCTGCAGTGTGTGTGAAGAGACACACACGTGCACACATTAAAACCCTGCAGTGATTGTGTGAAATGTGTGACTACTATCATCACTTTCGGGGCCACTGCAAGCGCAACGAAGGGCTAGAAAAACGATGCAAGCTTATAGACGAACCCATGCACATGACAGAAGGCACGACTGTCGAACACAACGTACGCCCCATGAGTTCAATTTTACATGTGCTAAACATACCTGGCTAAGTTGATGTTGCGCTGACATATAGGTAGTGCGCTTAAGCGTTTCCAGTGTTTGTTCTACAGTGTGATATGTTTTAATTCTCTAAATCTTGGTATATTTGACAAGACTTAGAAAAGTGTTGTGAAAGTCTTAAAGTTGTATACATGTAGTTTTGAATACAGGTAAAATATTTGTAATATTTTCATTTCATTTCTCACCTCTTAGAACCGTTTTTGTTCACGAAACGACAATTTTTTTGTATTATTTGTTTAAATATTCCACTTATTTAATGTTGTTTAATGTAAATATGAACTGCATAGATACTTAATGCAAAATAACCGTGACATTGTGTGATCTTCCAGCTTAACACATGGAACAAACTGGGCAAATAATACAGCTGTGGAAAACATTATAGGTGCATTTCAAAATGATTTAATATTTATAGGTATATGTTCTGGTAAAATTATCATTTTTGTTTCGTTCTGTGAACTACTAACAATATTTCTCCCAAATAAAAAAAAAACAATATTGTTTCTATTTGCAATTATTTGCAGAAAATGAAAACTAGAGAAACGGAGCAAAATACAAAAAAGATCCTCTGTAATTTTTCATACCTCAAATACTGCAAAGAAATCAAGTTCATATTTATTTGAAAGCAATACAACAGTAATATTTCCCCAGTTCAGAAATTATTTTTTATGTTATGCCTCTATTTTTATCCCATTTTTCATGTGTCTTGTCATGCTTTCAGTCTTTCACATTGCTGTTGAATGACTTGATGTTACTCCTGAGGTTTGATTTTGTTGAAATTTAACAGACACTGGACTGGAATGGCCATGTGAAAATGAAAAGATTCTTACGGATAGACACCTCAGAAATTAGTTCATGAGATTGTGTTGGACTATTATCATAAGAAATCTGGGATTCATATATTAGTCATGAACCACCAGTTATGGACCACTGTGTGTGTGTTATATATTTAGCTTAGATGGGTATAACTTGGGACATCCGTGATGATTAGCCTGCCAGCAAGCAGGTTTGAAAGTCTCATGTGTTCTAATAAAAAAAGCTGGATGAGCTTCAAGCTTTGATGAGCAGAGAATCCCAAATTTTTCCCAAAACTTTTCAACATAATCAAAAAGACAGTGTTTGAAGAACCTCCCAAGCATGTTTGTGTTTGTGAGCCAATGCTTGTGTACTTGTGTCCTCAGATGGGACGATGGGAGAATCACACGTTGAGGTTGAAGTTTCCGGTGTGGCCACGTTACAACTCGTTCGGGGACGTGGATGCCGATGAGAACCACTTGAGCATAGTGACTCTTGAGGAAAGACCCTTTGTCATAGTGGATGACGTGGACATTCTCACTGGCACCTGCATGCGTAACTCGGTACCGTGCCGGAAGCACATTAAAGAGCAACTTTAAAGAAGAACTTTGAAGGATAATACCAGTTTTGAATAAACTAGCTTGTACCCCAGGCATCATGCATTCTGTCTTTGTTAACCTTTAGCCGGAGAGCTTTCTTTGCCTGGGAAATACAGGAATTATTGTGCTGTCTCTAATGCGGTTAATGCTCTGCTCTTTGGATGTTATACTAGGAACTTATTAGATTGGGTTTCCAAACACAATAAATGTTTATCTTTAAAGTGTCCCAGCATCAGCTGTGTTTCAATAACTCTGTCTATATGTGCTGCAGTAACACCACCGATGGTTCCTACATCAAGAAGTGCTGCAAGGGCTTCTGTATAGACATCCTGAAGAAGATTGCAAGGAATGTCAAATTCACCTATGATCTTTACCTGGTCACTAACGGTAAACACGGTAAAAAGATCAACAACATGTGGAACGGCATGGTGGGAGAGGTTAGTCACTTTCAAGAGATCTAAAGAGTGAATCCTCATTTTTATGTAATATTTCCTTTTGTGTGTTTGTTTCCCTTGTTTCCCTCCTATGTGTATCTGTCAAGCTGTCTGTTAGTCCATCTCTCTCTCTTTGTCTGTCCATCTAGAGTATGTGTCTGTCTCTCTGTCTATATAGCTATCTGTCTTTCTTTTCCCATCTGTGTATTTTGCTAATTGTCCATATCTGTCTGTCTGTCTGTCTGTCTATAGCTGTATAGCTATCTGTCGTTCTCTTTCTGTCTGTCTGTCTGTATGTCTATAGCTATATAGATGTCTGTCTGTCTGTCTGTCTGTCTTCTTTCTGTCTGTTTGTCTATTCATCCATCTCTGTCTGTCTGTCTATAGCTATATAGCTGTCTTTCTGGCTGTGTGTTTGTCTATTCATCCATGTCTGTCTGTCTGTCTGTCTGTCTGTCTGTTTATAGCTATTTAACTGTCTGTCTGTCTATAGCTATATAGCTCTCTTTCTGTCTGTCTGTTTGTCTATTCATCCATCTCTGTCTGTCTATAGCTATATCTGTCTGTCTTTCTGTATGTCTATAGCTATATAGCTGTCTGTCTGTCTGTCTGTTTGTTTGTTTATTCATCCATCTCTGTCTGTCTGTCTATAGCTAAATAGCTGTCTGTCTGTCTGTCTGTCTGTCTCTGTCTGTTTGTCTATTCATCCATCTCTGTCTGTACCTATATAGCTATCTGTCTTTCTTTTTCTGTCTGTCTGTTTGTCTATTCTTCCATCTCTGTCTATTTGTCCATCTCTGTATGTCTGTTTAGCTATATAGCTATCTGCATTTCTTATTCTGTCCGTCTGTCTGTCCATCCGTCTGTCTGTCTATATATAGTCTTTCTCTTCCTGTCTGTCTGTGTATTTGTCCATCTCACTATCTGTCTGTTTGTTTTTCCATCTCTGGCTGTCTGTCTGTGTATTTTTCCATCTCACTATCTGTCTGTTTGTTTGTTTATTCATCCATCTCTGTCTGTATGTCTATAGCTATATAGCTGTCTGTCTGTCTTTCTTTCTGTCTGTTTGTCTATTCATCCATCTCTGTCTGTCTGTCTATAGCTATATAGCTGTCTTTCTGGCTGTGTGTTTGTCTATTCATCCATGTCTGTCTGTCTGTCTGTCTGTCTGTTTATAGCTATTTAACTGTCTGTCTGTCTATAGCTATATAGCTCTCTTTCTGTCTGTCTGTTTGTCTATTCATCCATCTCTGTCTGTCTGTCTGTCTATAGCTATATCTGTCTGTCTTTCTGTATGTCTATAGCTATATAGCTGTCTGTCTGTCTGTTTGTTTGTTTATTCATCCATCTCTGTCTGTCTGTCTATAGCTATATAGCTATCTGTCTTTCTTTTTCTGTCTGTCTGTTTGTCTATTCTTCCATCTCTGTCTATTTGTCCATCTCTGTATGTCTGTTTAGCTATATAGCTATCTGTATTTCTTATTCTGTCCGTCTGTATGTCTGTCTGTCCGTCCATCTGTCTGTCTATATATAGTCTTTCTCTTCCTGTCTGTCTGTGTATTTGTCCATCTCACTATCTGTCTGTTTGTTTTTCCATCTGGCTGTCTGTCTGTGTATTTTTCCATCTCACTATCAGTCTGTTTGTTTTTCCATCTCTGTCTGTCTGTCTGTGTATTTGTCCATCTCACTGTCTGTCTGTTTGTCCATCTCTGTCAGTCTGTCTATATATAGCTATCTGTCTTTCTCTTTCTGTCTGTCCATCCATAGCGATATAGCTGTCTTTTTTTCTGTGTGTCTGCTATTTACCTTTCTCTTCCTGTCTGTCTGTGTATTTGTCCATCTTTCTATCTGTCTGTATGTCTATCTATATCTATATAGCTATCTGTCTTGCTCATTTTGTCTGTCTGTCTTTCTGTCTGTGTATTTATCTACATGTATAGCTATATAGCCCTCCCTCCCTCTCTCTGTATATTTATTTATCTACCCCTATTATTATTTAAGAGTTTATCTATCCTTTTCTAAGCGTCCATCAAATCATTTATACATTCCTTCATCCATATCTAACATCTGTCCATCTTCTCTTTGTACAATGTCTTTGACTCATTTCTGTCTTGTCGTTTTCAATGCTCTGCTCTGTAGGTAGTCTATAAAAAGGCCATAATGGCCGTCGGCTCATTGACCATAAATGAAGAGCGTTCAGAGGCCATAGACTTCTCTGTCCCATTCGTCGAGACCGGCATCAGTGTGATGGTGTCCCGTAGCAACGGAACGGTGTCGCCCTCCGCATTTCTAGGTAATGGATAAAGTAACGCGTCTGAATTCCCTCTGGATTCTGTGTTTTCTATCTCTGCCTTCCCCCATGAATCTTCTTTGCTCTCTCTTTTCTCCTCAGAACCCTTCAGTGCTTCGGTGTGGGTTATGATGTTTGTCATGTTGCTCATCGTCACTGCCATCGCTGTTTTCCTCTTTGAATTCATCAGTCCTCTCGGTTTCAATAGAAACCTGGCACAGGGCAAAGGTATGAAACTCAACCACACGATCAACCAACCTCTGCTTTGATCATAAACATAGCGTGGTTACAATTGTAAAATGTGTACTTTAAACGTTTAAGAAACACGCACTGTGAATATCTGCAAAACCACAGCGCTCTTAAAACTTCCTACTCGCTTCTCACTAACTTTTTCCTCTTTTTAAGACCCACACGGGCCCTCCTTCACCATCGGGTAAGGCCGTCTGGCTGCTGTGGGGTCTGGTGTTCAACAACTCTGTCCCGGTACAGAATCCGAAAGGCACCACAAGTAAATTTATCGTGTCCGTGTGGGCCTTTTTCGCTGTGATCTTCCTGGCTAGCTACACTGCCAACTTGGCCGCCTTTATGATTCAAGAAGAATTTGTGGACCAAGTCACAGGCCTCAGTGACAGAAAGGTAATTTTTGGAATGGGTACAGTAGGGGTTCTAGTGCCAAAAATACAATGATCCTTTGTTGATGTTTTTATTTTAAAAGTTCAAAACTACTCCTTTGCCACACCTGTTAATGTGTATGTGAAAATGTGCATTGTATTATTATTATTTTTTATTATACATTTTTTATGACAATGCAGCTTATTCTTATATACAAATATATTATATACTTCATATAACTTATTTTTTTACCAAAAATATGATAACATCTATAAAAAGCACACATATCACATGACAGAATGCATTTTTTTGTTGACACTCCAATGTTAGTTTAGTCATAATCTTAAAATTTAGGAGGTCATTTACTTTCCTAGAAATGGAGGCTTGAGGCATTTAAAAAACCCAACCTTCTACCCAACCTGACCCTTACAAATTACTTCCGTTTGTGTAACCTGATGTATTCATGTTGATTCAGATGTAATAAATTATTTCTCTGACTTGAATATAACCAGTTCACTTAGATGTTGCCACAAGAAGCACAGTTTTTAGGCTACCTGACAAAACAATTTTTACACTGCTGTCTAGATTGGCAGCTCACCAGGTCCCTCACGTCATTATATATTTACAACATGGAGTGCCTGATCTGGTTTCGAGGTTTACCTCTTCAAATATATATTGGTGTTTGAGATTTCTTTTTGTGGATCTCTTAATGTTGTCATTACTGTCAATTTATGCATTTTCTCAATCTTGTTTGTAGTTTCAAAGTCCCTATTCCTACTCACCACCGTTTCGCTTTGGGACGGTGCCTAATGGGAGCACAGAGCGAAACATCAGGAAGAATTACCCTGACATGCACCAGTACATGGTGAAATACCATCAGAATGGAGTTCTGGATGCACTGGTTAGCCTTAAAACTGGGTATGGCTGAGATTTGAATGCCGTTTATTTGCATATTTAAGTTATTAATGCATTATTTTGATCTTGTTTACAATGCCCTCGTGACACATTTACAGAGGGATTCAACTAGTACAAATGTTTTACATTTTTGTAATTTCATTGCATATGAAAAATTTTAGTTCTCTTTTTACTTTATTGACATCATATGTTTAAGCTGGCATCCACGAGTCCATTCAAAACCTGATTATCCTTCTTATCCAAATATAATTTGGGAATGTTCCAAAGAACATCCAGTGAAAACAAAGAAATTTGACCAAATCTGACCAAAGGATTTAGACTGAAATAGTGCAGAATCTTAAATATTTCTCTTTAATTTTCTTTTCTTTTTTCATTTTCAACGTAGTGAATTAAAAAAAATAAGCAACTTAAAAAGCTTGCAGGAAATAGAAGATATAACATTTGTTGAATAGAGAGTTCTCCCAAAAATGAACATTCTGTCATCATTTACTCACCCACTTGTCATTTCAAACCTTTATGACTTTTTTCTTCTGCAGAACACAACAGAAGATATTTTGAAGAGTCTTGGTAGCGGAAGAATGGCGGTACCTATTTGTGTCCATGCAATAGAAGTGAATGGGTCCCGCGTTGTTTGGTTACCAACATTCTTCAAATTATCTTCTTTTGTGTTCTGCAGAGGAAAGAAAATCATTGAGGTTTGAAATGGGAGGAGGATAAGGAAATACTGACAGAATTTGTATATATTTGTATAAAAAGCAAAGATGTCGATTTTCCAAAGTCGGCCACTACTGTACATTTTAAATAAATGGTTGTTAATATAAATGAAGTTTTAGCTACTTAAGCATGTTGATGGTCTGTGGTGTGGTAACACAACTCATTGATTTATGCAGAAAACTGGATGCTTTTATATACGATGCTGCTGTGCTCAACTATATGGCGGGACGTGATGATGGCTGTAAGCTGGTCACTATTGGCAGCGGTTACATCTTTGCCACGACGGGATATGGAATCGCCCTGCAGAAGGGATCCTACTGGAAACGCCTGGTCGACCTCGCTATCCTTGGGATTATTGGAGACGGTATACGTGTTTTCCTGTTATGTTGGCTTCCGTTTTACGGTGTATTATGCATCATTACTGTAGCATAATGACATGCTGTCTATATAGGGATCTTCAAGGGTAGCGTTCTAGTAACCGATTTAAAATGAAACCATTTTTTCATCCAGTTGCATTTATACTTTACTCTTTATGTTCACAGTCACAATGCATTGTGGGATTGCCCTATAAACCACAATTGCATGCAGTATTCCCTTAGCTTAAATAGATATATGAGACCAGAATATTTTCAAACAGCCAAAGCATCAGAAGTGCACATATAATGCCTGGAACGCCGGCAGCTCACCGGAGTTTGGAGCACAGCCAGCATGTCACTCAGTGTTTATCCGTGTGTGTGCGAATGAGCATTAACTGTGTGATTTTGTGTTGTGCGCTAGGTGAGATGGAGGAGCTGGAGGCCCAGTGGCTCACCGGTATCTGTCATAATGAGAAGAATGAAGTGATGAGCAGTCAGCTGGATGTGGATAATATGGCTGGTGTGTTCTATATGCTGGCGGCAGCCATGGCTCTGTCGCTAATTACTTTTGTCTGGGAGCACCTCTTCTACTGGAGGCTACGGTATTGTTTCACTGGCCTGTGTTCCGGTCGACCAGGAATGCTCTTCACTATCAGCAGGGTACGTGGCGTACGCTTTACGGTAAATTAACTGGAAAGTTTCGATCCCGACGGCGAGCGTTATCTTGACATATTAACATGTCACGGTGCCTGTTTGCCAACGATCAGTGTAGGGATCGCTGTTTATGCGCTAACAAACACGTTTTCCGCAGCGAAATAAGACCGAGCTCATATAACAGAAAATAAAGCACCAGCCACTAGAATAAAGTTAGAGGGCATGGTTGTTTGTCACAGCAGGATATATAATTTTATTCCGTCTGGTTATAGTGTTTCAGAACTCGGCTTATGAGATCAAGGAAAAAATGTTGCAAGACTATATTGAGAAATATTGCGCTAATATATCTTTTTTGTTGTTAAATTCCTCTTATGTACTCAGCCTGTTTGTTTAACCTCTCCTCCTCCATCCTGCCTACAGGGGATTTGGAGCTGCATTCACGGCGTCCATATCGAGATGAAAAAACCACCGGAGTTGGGCTTCAGCCCTCAGGCCAACATGTTGCACCTGCTGAAATCCGCGAAAGAGATCACCACCCTGGGAGTTACCTCACCCAAACAGCCCATGAGTATCCTCCCTAATACATCTGGCCTGCTGGATTTGATGGGTGG
This sequence comes from Triplophysa siluroides, assembly GCA_006030095.1. NCBI lineage: Eukaryota > Metazoa > Chordata > Actinopteri > Cypriniformes > Nemacheilidae > Triplophysa > Triplophysa siluroides. The sequence continues at coordinate 372,359 of VCII01000201.1, read as the reverse complement.
AGGAAAAGGCAACAACCTGTCCCAGAAAAACGCGACCTATAGCAACACCAGCACCATGCTCAGCAACCGTCTCAAAGAGCCACTTAACAACACACTGTTGCCAGGGCAACGTGCCCTGAGCATAACGGATGCTCAACCCGGTGTTGCTGGAAACGGTGGCTCGGGAGGTGGAGGCGAGACGGCACGACCTCCCGCTTCCAAACCACGCGCTCTGTGGAAGAAATCGGTCGAGACTCTACGACAGACACAAAGCCCGGGGGGTAATTCCCCCCCATCTGCCGCGCCGGCCTCCGAGACCCTGCCTATGAAAAGCCAGAGATACCTACCCGAGGAAGCATCCGCCCGTTCGGATGTGTCCGATTGCTCTGGCCGAGTGGACCTGCAAAAGCAGCAAAAGTTAAAAGAGACGCTTCGTAAACGTAACCGCCTTCCACGAGACCTAAGCGACGTGGAGCTGTCGACGCTTAGGAGTCAGCCCAGCCAGCAGAGCAACCACAGCGCCCAGATCTACTCTCAAAGCAGCCAGGGGAGTCAAATATACACCATTGACTCCATCGACCAGGAGCACGGACAACACTACCCAGATATCTTCAGCGATCACCGTGACAACATGCACCACCCAGCCTCGTCCTCTGAGCAACAGCCAATTATCCAGCTCAACAGCAGTCTGCTTACCCAGGCCCACGAGCCAGACGTAATGCAAACTGCGATTGCAAAAGATAAAAAGTACAACACGTACGGAAAGCCCGGGGGAGCGGGGAGCGGCGCCGGTGGGCCCGCTCAGGACCCACGACAGACGCACTGCCGTAGTTGCCTGTCAAAGGTGTCCAGTTACTCTGGGCTTTACACCGTACGGTCCCCTCAGTATCGCTGCGATGCCTGCATGCACTCCGGGCACCTCTATGACATCAGCGAAGATCAATTCCTCCGTCCAGATGGAAGGGGTATTGGTGGTGGAAGTGTTGACAGAGCCTTCACTCCTTATCTTCCACAGCCTGATGCTTCCTTCACAGCCTATCTTCCCCAGAGCGACCAGGAAGGCGACGGTCTTATTAGCCACTACCAGAACGAGGGCGTGATCATCCACCGCCAGCACTCTTACGAGAACCTGCCCCAGAAGAGTTCGTCGCGTCGCGTCAGCCTGCAAGACAACACGCCGTATGCCAACATTCCCTCCTCGACACTGATCCCAGACAAGCCCCACAAAAATCCGTCGGCGCATCTAAACCACACGCTGGCGGGGGTGGGCGTCAGCGGACTCGGCATCGGCCGTCGCAGCAAGTCGATGTATCCGGCCCGCCCGACGGAAAATCCGTTTCTCCAGACGCTCCGTGACGATCAGCGTCTGGCTCACGGCCGCAGCTCCACAGACATTTATAAGCAGCTGGTACCGCTCACATTAGGCCAGGCTGACGGCATCGCGCTCGGCATGGGGATGCCGACCCCTGACCTCTATTACGCCGAGCACGTCATGCCTTATGTAGCCCCTCCCCCCGTCGGTACGTACACGGCCCCCAGAGCGTTGAGCGCTGGGGGCGCTCGGCGTGTCTACAAGAGGATGCCGAGCATCGAGTCCGATGTCTGAGTGCGAGACGACGTGTGTGAAAAACTCTGAAAAGACATGCATGGATACTTCCACCGGGATACCACTCGAAAGCGGAACTTGTTAAGCTTTATGACTGCAGGGCAAGAAAGTTTGGAATATGTTTTGTTTCCCATCACGGACTTATCTGTCTGAACAAAAGTCAGAGTTCAACTTTTACATCAGGTTCTCCCCTCTAGTCGAGCGGCAGCTCTGTGTCTTCCAGAAAACATCTGAAATGGTGGGCAGGACGCTCTCGCGCCTCAGAGCCGAGGAAGAGCAGCAGAAGCTGCTTGGAAGTACAGGGGCAGCTCCAAAGAGTTTCCTTTTTTCACGCAACACGAGCAACCAAAAAGTAAATTGAAATAAATATCCACATTCTGCACTTTTACACGCAAACACACACACACGAGGCACAAATGATGTCAGATCTGTGAAAGAACAAAGTTAGTTATAAAAATAGAATCCCTCGACCAAAAAAACACAGTCATGTGTTCTGAAATGAGTGATTACGTTTTTGGAGAGGCAGAAGAACGTCTGTTATGAATGCATCTCGGGGTACAAGCTACACTGAGGCACGAATCACAAAGACTACGTAGAGTTGAAAGATTAGATTTTCATTCCAGCCTGAACTGTGACAAAATGCACTGCCTGAATGATTAGCCTCGGGTGAAATCTCTGAAATCGAGTGCGCTAGAGAATTTCACAGGAAGGAATTATGGTGCACACCAGACCTGCGATTGCTTGGACCCGTTTGTATGTTTGAGGACGTCAACGGAGGAAAAGGTATCTGTCCCTCCCTTCCCCTATATCCGACCTTACATGCGTGCAAACGCGGGACGGCACGCCTCCGCTCACAGCACAACCGTGTAGTAGTGTCGATGTTAATTCATCCAAAATTTCTCACATCGAGCGCATTTCTATAGTTGTCTAGAATATTGAAAAAGTGATAGTCAATTTTTACACCCTTTATACACTGCCAAATGTTTGACAGGGTGGGTAAAGCATATTTGTAGAGTTAAAAAAGTTCAAATAGGATGAAATGAAAGAAGCGAGGGGAAGAGAGAGAGATATTTTTGTGGTCGGAAGAGACTTGTCGCCGGAGTAAAAAAAAAAAGATTAAACCCCACACCAACTAATGATGTCAATGCAGAACCACAGAAATATATAAAAACGTACCTGTTTGCCTCGAACACACAAGCACATCACTTCCTGTAGAATCCAACCACGCAGTCATACTTCACCAATATTTGGGTTGATTTGAAATATAAATGGTCGTTCCAGCGATATGCATAATATCAGGTTGCAATATTATATTTATCTATGAAATTTCCTAGTTTTACTATGTTTTATTATTAGTTCCTTTAATTTATGAATTGTTATACGTGTGGAATTCATTTATAAATGTGATTTAATTGCGTATATATTTAAAAAAAAAAGATAACAGCATGTTAATCTTCTCTATGGTCAAACTTTTAGAATTGTTCTTTTCGATTTTTGATGTGAATGGGAGTATATGTTTACAGTGAATGTGAAAATATGGATTCATCTCAGATGTGATTTTGATTCTCATTTGAATACAAACATAAAACTGTCGTATGGAAAAATGTCAACCGGATGGCGCAGTTTTTTCAGTAAACTGAGTCTACTGTTGAGTGAGGTTTATATATCAGGATATATATTGGGTTTATAACTCAAGCGGTCCTCCTCGCGACACAAACGTGAAGTATACGTTGTGGCTACGGAAGAAGCATTTTTAGGATAGTCCGTCTATCGCTCAGGCCTTGTCTGTATGATACATGTCTGCCTCAGATCATTACAGCTTTTGTATCTAGCCAGGCAGCATTTACACTTCCAAAAAAATATCCAAGTCAGTTGTTACTAATTGAATTAATACACATGAAATGCGGTCATATTCATGTTTCTTATTTTATACATCAGCCTCCATGCGGTAGGCCAAGTAGACCTGTTCATTTTGTGATGTACATCAACATCTCGCTTGAATGTAGACACCATTCAGATCCAAGACACTGTAGAACATTTTATGTCAAGAGTAGATGGGTTGTGTCTAGGTGGTTGTGATTTATGCAACCTGTATGAATTTGTATATACAGGTAGATTTGACTTTCATCAGAATAAATCTATTTGCACATTGATCTGTTTTACATCATTTACAGCACTTTCATGATACGAATTTGAACCCTGGTAGCACACCAACAGGTTATAAAAATTGTGTAATAATAAAGTTCAATTATGGTCATGTTTAATTTCATTCCTCACAAATATTGCTTTGTATTCTTTCAGCTGTCCCCATGATGAATTATCATTTTTCACAAAATCAAAAATTTTTTTTGACAAATGAAAATGTAATGTTTATTAAAAGCACCTAAAAATACTAAATGTGGAATGGAACGCATTAGTGATTTCGATAAAAGGCATAACGCACCCCAAAATGAAAATATTTTTTCATTTTTTTTATAATTTTGTGGAACAGCAACAAGATGTAAGTGGCAGAATATGAGTGAGTGGTTTCATTAAATTTCATTGTGCAGACAAAATAACTACAGGAGGATGAGTGAATAATAACATTTTCTTTGGGTGAACTGTGCATTCAAGTTCTTGTAAGATTCTCAAATGTTTCGCTTTTAAAGGTCAAATGTAATTATGCAAGTAAATCAAGAATTAAAGTAGAGTCAGTTGTCAAAACCACAGCTTTACATAATCATGCACATCACATTGGAGTTCATTTCTACTACGCTAGAACATTTGAAAAATTGAGCATATTGCAAAAACGTCCCACGAATAGCTATGATACGGTCTACAGATGTTCTGATAGCTTATAGAAGTTTTCTGTTGATCAACTGTGCTGTACCAAACTCACAATATTGTAGCTCTGTCGCATTGCCCTGTATGATCCTGTCATCAGCCCAGTCGTGTTGATGCATAGTTGCTACGATTCCAAACAACCCATTCATTTGAAATTAAACAAAATCATTTTGATAACAGCTACACGATGGGGTCTGGCAGATCTTTCAAAACAACGTTGCGCTGAATTTTATTCTGTAATTTGCGGTTGCCAAAAGCCCCTGACAAATCTGGCATCCCGTGGCACAACAATTGGCTCAGAAAAGTAAGCAACGCTTTGATTCCAACGCAAATACTCCTGTCCTTAACAGTGACTGTATCAGCACTTTTAAGACTTTTGGGTTGTGACTAATAGCATTAAAGCGATTTAACATGAAAAACATGCACATATCATAAAAAATATTCCCCCTTCCCATTGTATGTGCATTTTCGTTGTGTGTGCATTTTTAAAGGCATTACAATATGTCAACATTTGTTATAATACACAACAGTAAAACATGTGTGTGCCAGGTTGTGTATATACTGGTTAAGTATAGGATAGTGTCTTAGAGTACAGAGACTGTACTGTGTGTATGTACACTGGCAGTAGACAGATGCTGTTTATGTGGTTCACTGTGTACGTGCCTCAACTTCCTAAAATCAGATGTCTAAGACTAGTATGTGCACCGTGTGTGAGCGCGTGTGGCTTTTGGGTAAATATGAAATTGTTTCCTGCATGAAAAACAGTCATTTTTATTTTTTTCATTCATAGTTTGAGTAAAGATATAGAGTTGAATTAGTAACGAAATATCTTTGGTTTTATATTTAATGAATTATGAGTTAATAATTTAATAGATTTATGAATTTAAATTCTGTGAAAGGCAACTTGTTTTTAGCAATTTTTGAATGTCGGTATAAACATTCTGTTGCCTTTGACTGAATCCTGCCAGATTATGATCTGAACAGTGAAACATCTCTGACATATTGATATTTTCCTTCATAATGTCTTCATGCATGTTATGTTTTTTGTCTGTTTATTTACCGAGACCTTTTGGAAAGCTAAATAAAGCAGAGTTACAATTGGTAGTATTATTTCGTCACTGTTTTAATGGATGCTTTAAAGATCACTTTGCATGCTTTTCAGATTTCAACAAGACGTGACCTACTGTTTCTTGAGAGCACTTTAATGGCAGGGAATTGACTTCATGAAAGTACCTCAATGGGAGGCAGTAAGTGCATTACAGAATTGTTTGGTTTTAAATACTGTAATTCAGATGATTTTATAATGGTTGTTGGCTTGTCGTTTGACACATTATAGGTCATTTTGAAGGATGATAGGATTTTAGCCCATATAACTAATAATACGAAACAAGCTGTTTTAATGAAACGTGGAAAATGAGTAGGCCTAACTGTATAATGGAGATAAACTGCATAAATACATATGATAAGTTATATATTCTTTAATGTATTCACTTTTGCGATTGTATACTCAGATAAAGTTGCATTAAGGATTAAACCTTAGTTTTCAGTTTTATAATCTGGTCAAACTGGGGCATGTTGTCACGGTCATTACTGTGTTTTAGGCAAATGTTTATTTCACACAAATGCTTGTCTCTGATATAGTTGTATGTTGTATTTTAAAGACCTTAGTCTTAACTATTTATATAGAATCGTTATTATGAGTCATGTTTTTCAAACTCTGAAATCGTCTATTGTTTTAACCCCATATGAGTACACAACATATTAAGGACAAGTTATCATAAAAGGTGTAAAAGCTGTATCATTTTTGGGGGGATAATAACAGTGTAAACGTTGAATGGCTTTATTCTAGTCAAGACCTTTTGTGTGTGCTTATACAGAAATTGCCAACACTCCTAAAAATAAGGATTCCTTGTTGGACTGTAAATGGTTCAGTAATGTACCATTAACATCCACAGAACTGTTTTATTGCACAAAAGGTCCTTTGTAGTGGAAAATGATCTGCAGAGACTATGAAAAGGTAAAAAAAATCAAGTAATGTACCCTGCTTAATATCAGCTAGTTATTAATGTGACAACTTGCCCCAGAGTATTTAAAGTGTGTGTATTTTTGGGGGGTTAAAGGAACCCAAAAATAAATATCTGTCCTTCATATATATACCCTCAAGTTGTTCCAAATTTGTATATCTTTTTTTGTTCTGATGAACACAGATCATTTTTTGGAGTAATGCTTAACCATCAGTTCTTGGCCACCATTGGCCAGAACTTTTATTTTTGGGTGAACTGTCCATTTAATTCACTTCTCTTTCCCTTCGTCCTCTTTTCATTCTCCCTCTTTTACTTATTTGTTTTGACAGTTTTATTTATAATCTCTGTTATGTTTTAATGTATATCGAGGACCAAACGCCTCCATACAAACATTCCCACTCAGAAAATCTGGAGTCTGTCTTTCGGTCTCTGCGTGCGCTTGTCAGAGCGCGTTTAGTTACGCGCACGGGTGAAAGCATTACTTTTACTCATCACTGGGCACTAAAAGGTCCAGATGTCTTGTGGAGAAACTCGGTCGAGGCGGTGCAATGAAGAATAAAATGGGTGCACTGAAGACGGTCCATCGTGTAAGTTTGCATCATTTGTACTGTCTTAAATAAACGAGCACAAATAAAAAGGAGTGAATGCCCAGTCAAATCATCCTAATCTAATATAAACTGCGGCATAATCCATATGCACAACAACTGATACAGTAATAATGCGCGCACGTTTTAAACATATTTACGTTGATGTTTTATCTGAGGGGATCTGTAGATATTAATATCACACACGCACGATCACGTCACAATTTTTAGCCTACATTATTGTGCTTCAATCCAAAGTGACTTGCATTCAAGGTATGCGTTTTTAATGCGCATTTCATGGGATTCGAACCCACGAACTTTACGCTCCTAACGCAAATCTGTTCCAACTGAGCTGCGAAAGTGAAGAATTTGCGTAACCGCTGCGCGCACGAGGTCGTGCGTGGACATGTTGCGCCCCTAAGCAAAATAACAATGACAGATTAACACACACAAACGATGGATCGCGATCAAGCAGTGCAACGGAAGTTCAGACTCGCGCATCAGTCTCCAACCGTGCGAGTGCACGCGCGTTTGATCTTAAACGTGCACGAGAGGTCAGTGAATCTCAGAAGTGTGCCGTGAAAGCCGATTAGAATCATGTCACTAACATGATGAAGAAGTGATTCTTTTCTCTTTGTACTGTGTGCGTGTGGGCACACACGGGAGTGCGAGAGACCTAGATCTAGCCATATTTAGATAAGTCATTTCTCATTGGCTTAACGTACTGTGAGACGCCGAACGTTCACGTAGCGTTTAGGTGTGTACTGTAAGTCGTGTGGGTGTATGTGTGTGTCGGTGCCAAACAAAAGGAGATGAGTGATCTGCGTTGCGCTTCGAACGAATAGTGCATGTTTGCGCGCACGCGTTTGCGAGCGAGTATTTCTGAGTTTTTGCCAGAAGAGCGCGCTCTGCCTACACAGAGAAGAAGCCATGAAAATTCATAAGGGCGCGACGCCTACTCTACAACACTAAAAATACAGAATGAGATAGTTGGAGGCAGAAGAGGAAGAGAGAAAGGAAGAGCATCGCACACGTGGCGCACAAAGCGAGGCTTCTGTTTCTGTAGTCTTCACACAGTCACAACCTTTTTTGTCATCTTGTGCATGTGTGTTTCAGGTAAATGCGTCTGACTTTCAATTCGGTCCTCCAAATGGGATGTGACCAAAATCCGACTTCACATTAAGTGGTGAATGTACAAAAACATGAGCATCACAGGGGTCATGGGTTTGATCCCCAGGGAACACACGTACAGATAAAATGTGTAGATTGCACTGTAAGTCACTTTGGATAAAAGCACTTCACAAAATGCATTAATGTAAAAGTAATGTTCCTGAACTTGTTGAAAGCAGTTTATTTTTGTACGATATACATTTTTTGTCTTCCTCAACTCCAAAAGGACCCTCCAGTGACTCAGTCACATGCCATTGGATAATCCAAGCCAATAGGCAATAACTACTTCGGTATTGTTTCAGCAAACTATTATTGTTTTAGGATTTAGAATAAAAGTGTACATTATAATTTCATTATATTTCTATATAATGTTGATATTTCACTGTATCGGAGTAGCTTTATAGTAAATATAGATATAGAACAGGCAAAAAAGAAATTAAATAAAAAAGGTGTATGAAATATATATTACAAAATACAAGGACATTGGATGTACCAACTCGCAAAACAGTAAAAAGATCAAATATTTCAAAATACCTAATATCACAAAAGGTGTAATATCAAAATATGAACACATGAAATTGGTAATACTTACTTTAACCCCTAACAGTAATTGCAACGTTGTGTCTATGTAGCTTTTTAGAAAATATGAAAAAAGCTCAGGGCCACGCTCCGACATGTATACTAAAGCAAATCAATAACTATTTTCAACATACCAGTCGGGAGGGATACAAAACATAAATGTGTCCTAATGCTATTATGAACAGATCATAAGCAGTATCATAGACATTATGGCTGCATGCATTATACTGTTTTAAAGCTAGCTTTGTAAAGCATTATATAAAGGCTTAAAGTACAGAGTTACCTTATTTCACACTAAACCTCAAAGTTTTTCAAATAGGCAATTTAAAACTTTAAATTTCACATTGTGCGCACGTGTGCGTAGACCACGAACAAAGTTATGCACCCGGAGAGTGTCGGTCCATGTGAATATGCTCATTCATAAAGCCACTTGGGAGGCAAACCGCACAAATAAAGGAAAGTTATGAATCTAATTATGCGTACAAAAAACATACCAAATGGGAACTGTTTATGCAAATGCACATGCAAATGAGCGTTATTTTAGGTGAGTTCCCAGTTGGAGGCAGAAATCAGAATGTTTAGATTAAATATAGCGGCATTAGACGCGCCGTCACGCGGAACGTGATGAAATTTCATTTCAATACAATGAAAAACGAATACAGCGGAGTGGTCATACGGGCGCAAGCTGCCTCAAGCGGACGTGTGCTTGAATATCAAATCTGTAGTGTGCAATATGAAACGATTGGAGATCTGACAACTATATTGGATCAAGAAAAACAGCTTAAGCTCCTGCCGCTATACTGTATAAATGAAAAACATAAAGAATTCATCTCACACTTCATTACTCTCGCTTGTTATGGCTTTTCGCTCGTGCCTTGTGGGGATAAATAAGCAATAATTCTTCTGTGCGAAAACAGGAGCTTTTCATGCATCCGTCAGTAGATGCCAAAGCCTAATTTTCCTCTTATAAACCTGTGCGGAGATATTAGAAAGGATGTGGAAAGGCTTGATGAGACCGTGAAAGTGTCTGCAGCCTTACGCAGGTGCCCCCCTACATGTTTAATTCATGCCGAGCGTTACATTTATTTTTTAATGTGATATCCTAACATTTAATATGCATCTCTTGAGCGTTGACTCGAGTGTGGGCTGCAGCGATGATGTCATCTTGACATTCTGACAAACGCAGGCCAACTTCAGAAACAACACATGCCAGGAACACGCAACGGAAAAAAAACCTATGGACAAAAGCTGCCATGGATCCACAGTTTCATTTTTTATATATTTATGTGATCATTTATGTGATAATGTAGACCTTTTTTTTTGAGGGAAAGTGTAAGTACAGAGAGGGGAAAATGGGTTCAGAGCACAAAATAGGCCAACCCAGAGGAAAATGTAATTGCTGCTTAGAGGTTGTTCTTTTATAGCTCAGGAGATTCTCGGTTGTGTTCATTTTTTTAAATCAGCTGATTCTCAGATGTTTCTCCAAAAATTAGAGTCGAAGAAATGAAATGGAAACAATGTTGAAATAAAGCCGCGAAAAAATTATGATCCGTTTTTCTGGTTTTAAAATGTACTATTTATAGGTATGGGTCTAAGTAAAAAGATCATTTTTGTTTAATTCTGTGAACAACTAACAATATTTCTCCCAAATGTCAAATAAAAATATTGTTTCTATTTGCATTTATTTGCAGAAAACAGGTGAAAATAAAAAGAAAACATGTGTAACCTCAAACAAGTTCATATTCACTTTTGAGCAATGCAACAGTGATATTGTATTTAGAAAAAAGTTCAACAATTATTTATTCATGAGATACCGTCGAGTTTTCACGTGTCTTGTCATTCTGTCAGTCTTTCACATTGCTGTTGGATGACTGTGTCTCTCCTGAGGTTTGATTTTAGTTCAAATTCAACAGACACTGGACTGGAATGGCCACAATATATCTAGAAATGGTGCTTAAATAATATTATTTTTTTAGAGGCCGTTCATAAAAATTATGGAGGTGTAAAATAAATAATCTGGGTAAATTTGGTGAGAAATATAAAAATGTTTAAATTCACGTTTGATATACAGAAATTCTCTTCTGAAACAGGAGAAATATTTGAGACGCAAGACACGCAAGCAAACGCTTTCATGTTCTCCATTTAATCTCATTAATGTATTATAATTGAGATACTAAAGAGATCTCATCTGCGGTTTTTCTTATGACAGACTCAATCCTGAATCCCCACCGGAGCCTCTAGTGTGCCGCGTCTCCATCAATAAAGTGACTGTCTAACTTTCCAGAACGTTACCGTAATTTGGAAATATTCAAGCAGGTACTTCACTTTGATCCTGAGAACTTGCTTCTCAAATACCCTCCCTATGATTTCTACTTAATATACCATTTAAGTCTCGCTAATTGCTCTCCAGAGGACAGAATATCAAACCCTTGAGTGATTTTCACTTTGAGTTCATTTAGTCAGGCGTACCTACTGTGAGCGGATCCAGTCCTGGGGCACAGGACACGAAATAAAGGTCCATCAGTAATTTGACTAGTGTGAAGCGCTGGTCACAGCTAATTACTTCTGCCGGTGTGTGTGTGTTGTAGAAGGTTTTAATAGGGCAGAGACGAGGTCGGCACTTAGAAGTTTTCTTTCAGGGAGTCTCTATTAGACCTAATTGTGGCGAGAACACGTTTTAGAAACAGATGGAGCAAAGTTTCCAGTTGGTCTGTAACATTAGCCCAAAAACACACACGCTTACAGTATGTAGGGCAACCTGACAAAAGGTTTCAAATGAAAACACACACACCAAACTTGGAGTGGTTGTGCGGTGCGGTTTTCAAGTTTGGCAGGTGTTGTTGACCCTGGCGTGTGTGTTTTTAATGTGCACTTTATTTTTTCTTATTAAAAATTGTTGCCCCTATAGAAATAAACAGCTTCAAAAAAATCCCCCAATTAAAACATTTCAAAAGCAATTTTTAGGAAATCCAATGGATATTGTCCACATGTGATAGCGTATTTTTCTTAAAAATAAGTATAAAACACGCACTCTCACATGAAATGAAGAATCATGTTGTATCAGTAGTTTAATAAAAATGGGAGCGGATCGCCTCATGGGGGCCGTCATGTTAAGATCACGTGACCCGCCGCACAGTACTACTCCATTTATCTCACTTACACCCCCATATAAATGGAAATGAATCGGCGGTAAATGCAAATAGGGGATTCGAAGTTTCCAGAGCTCAAATGGTAGAAAATGCTGTTATACGTGTCAAGGTTGTGGGTTTGATTCCCAAAGACCACACGTACTGAACCAGGGCTGGACTGGAACTTAAAATCGGCCCTGGCATTCTTGGCAGGGCAGGGGGTGCCAGCGGCGGTGGTGTTGTTCTGAACCCTGAATACACTTTTTTCACCCTGAATATGTTTTTGTTAAAAGCATTTGCTAGACATGTGAAGGGTACTTTTTTAAAGTCAATGGACTTTTTCCTCACACTACAGTAATGTAGTCAAATGGATTTATCATTTAAAACCTTTATGGTGCTCATTGGAATTTCATGAAAAGTACCAAGATCTTCACTGATTCTCTTTTTGTGTTTCACAGATGAAAGACAGAGATCAGTATTTAATGCAACATTGTTGCGCAAACGATGCCGTTAACATAGGTTTCCGACTCCGATGTACATCTTTCACCTCCTCGGCCGGATGTCTTGCCCTATACAAGAGCTCACACGGGTGTTTTCAACAATTCGACTGCATGCATTATTAAATTTCTTCCTACTGCGATGCATCTTCAAATGGATCTTGTCAGGGAGCAACTTCACAGAACGTTGGGCCAGAAACCCTCAGAGAATGCTGTAGGGTACCTTTAAGCGACCTGTGGGAGGACTGATTCCCATTGAGAGACGCGGCGAGCAGAAACCAAGTGAGGAATCGGACCCTTGGGGAGCCTGTCCTCTTTTAATTGGCAGTGGGCAATTACTGTACTAAAGTTAGAGGGTTTTTTCAGTCTTGCTAACTCATTAAACATATATTAGAGGGTTGGGATGACTATGGGGTTTCTGAGACATTTGGCTGGGAAGAACCGAGGGAATGCGTGGGAGAGCTAGGCAACTTGACGGCAGTTAGAAGGCGTGGAGACCAGCAGGCTTTTTCTGTCACTGGAGATGGAGCCGGATATCTCACAAAGAATGAACAATGCCATGCACCGTAAAGTCCAAAGCTGGATTTTGAGTGCCGACAAGTGTTATTAAAGGTAAAACCCTGTTTTAAAGTTGTATTGACTGTGGACTTTAAGACTTAGGAGAGATAAAGTGGGGTTTTCTTAGCTTAGTATATTGTTTGTTCCCTGAGACAATATCACAAATGAAATCTCTCCATTGTCTCATTTGTTTCTCCTTGTGAGCAAGGGGAAAAATGGAGAGGAAACACAATTCTGTCCTGTCCTTATGGCATAGGATGCAGAGACAGCTGTAAGTAGGCTGTATAGATTTACCTGGAAAAGCACAAAAAAACCTAGTTTTTTTTTATTGTTAATTCCGTAATCTAACCTCTCCTTTAAAGATGAAAGGGGTCATATGGCGCTAATACGTGTTTTTCTGTGTCTTTGGGGTGTTATAAGTTGCCCATGTTTGTATAAGTCACGTAAAATTGCACAAATTAAAGTGTCGGAACAAAAGATGCGTTCAATATAAAAGCGAATGCTCAATCAGACCTGCCTGAAACGCCTCGTGTAACCACACCCCCACAAATCTACTTCAGTTTGTGTTATGATTTGACTAAGACCGCCCAAATGTATACGCAAGTAAGGTGTGCGTACCTGTCAGTACAATTGCTTTGGAACCTGATGTTTAAAATATGGTAAGAGACGTTACATTTCCGTCACACGCTTGCAGTATTCGACCAATCACTACGCACTGGTTAACTGGCCAACCATAGCGATGAGCTTTGTAACAAATCCAAGCGTTTCAGAGAGGCGGGGCAAAGAGGAGATGCTAACATGCACGGTATGTGGAAAATAGAGTGTTTTTTAACCATAAATCGTGTATACACATTGCATTACATCTAAAACAAACGAAAATATTTGTTTTAGCCGTGTCATATGACCCCTTTAAGAGATCTCAACAGGGTCTAAAACGTGAAAGATCAGAGATTTAAAAATGAATATTTAAACTCTAAAAATAAGGTTTAAAAATAAGGTTGTTATAGTTTATTTATACTACAACTTTTAAAATATTTCCATTTATAGAAATCTAATCAAGTATAGGCTTAAATATTATTTGGAAAAATATAAAATAAACGAATATTAAAATGTTGCCTTATAGCAATAAACTGAAATAAGTTGAGGCACTAAAGTAATTAAATAATACAAATATAAACTAAATGTAAAAAATAAATTAAACATTTATAGTAATATAAAAATAAATTAAACAAATATAGTCATATAAAATAGTATAAATAAATAAGACTTAAAAGATGAAGAGCATATCCTATAACATCTAGTCAACATTTAATTATAAATTGTATTATAACACATAACATAATTGCTCAAATTGAACTCAAATTAACTTCAAAATAAAAAATATGAAAAATACAATAAAACTATAATTTAATTTATAATCTTATTAATCTCTCTACTGTAAGCCATGCAGGTCTCATATCATTGTCACTTGCTATGTGCCAAATGTCCACACACACACTCACTTAACTGACTGCTATCCTGTGTCATGAGCTTCTCTTTTGACTTCTGGAACTTTGATCCATTATCGCTTAAACAAGCACACACACACAGGTCCTGAACTGGCAACAGAATGATATTTATTCAGACGGACACCCTCTAAGTACATTATTCATAACTCATTTTAGACATATATTCACATATTTATGAGAGACTCTCTACTCCTGCACACACATGAGACTTTGACATATTATTATTATTTATTTATGAAAAACACACACATATTCCCACGCCTACTTGCGTTCTTATAGGATTTAAATTCATAAATGTATTTATAAAAAGGTATACAATTTATGCCTCACATGTTCACTGTTATGAGCATACATTTGTCCATTCAATTCAATTATATTATATTTATATAGCACATTGTGAAAAGCGCTATATAAATAAAATTGACAACATTGACAAAAATGATAACGTTTGGCAACATTTCTAATGTGGAAGAATGCTGTTTTTGTGACATTTGTGATGTGATTTCCAAATGACAGGTTGCTGCCTAATATAACGCCTAGGTTTTTAACTGTATTTCATGGAGTTACAGTGCAGCCTTCAATTTGCAGGTTATATTCCAAAATATTCTCCTTACATGTCTTTGGTCCGATAAGTAATATTATTATTTTATCAGAATTTAAAAGAAGGAAATTACTAGTCATCCAATGTTTTATATCTTCGAAGCACTCTGCCAATTTGGATAGATGGAAGTAATCATCTGGTCTCGATGAGATATATAGCTGAGTATCATCTGCATAACAGTCAAAGCTAATTCCATGTTTTCTGATTATGTTGCCAAGTGGCAGCATGTATATGGAAAATAACAAGGGTCCTAAAACCGATCCCTGAGGTAATCCATGATTTACTTGCGTTAGATTTGATGATTCCCCATTTAAATGGAGAAATTGATATCTGTCTGATAAGTAAGATCTGAACCATTGTAGTGCCTGTCCCTAAATACTGGTATAATTGTGTAAGCGATCTAAAAGTATGTTATGGTCTACTCCACAGTATTGAACGCAGCACAAAGGTCAAGCAGGACTAGGAGTGAGATGTTACTTTATCTGATGCTATAAGCAGGTCGTTTGTAATTTTACGAGCACAGTTTCAGTACGATGCGGTCTAAAGCCTGACTGAAATTTTCTGTGTATGTCATTATTTTGTAAGAGCACATCTGAGTGGACACTACTTTTTCTAGTGTTTAAGACAGGTATGGGAGATTTAAAATCGGTCTATAGTTTCCTAGTTCATTGGGGTCTAAGTTTGTTTTCTTGATAAGAGGCTTAATGACGGTCTTTGCGATAACTAGATAAAAATAATCATGTTTTCATTCCAAGTAATATCTGGTTTTGCAAATAAACTCTTCACAATTTATTTTTAGTGTCAAGTAAATTAAAAACTCTATAACAGATTATAAATGAAAATCTGTTTTATATATTGTCATAAAGAAAAGTTTTAGCAATTAAAAATTTGAAACTTAAAAGTAGGCCTCTTTATCCGTGTGCACTACTGATGGAGCCTCCATGTCTGAAATAGTCGTGCCTGAAATATTGGACATTATCAAGTGGACTCATCATTCAATCCCATAATGCACTGCAATAACAAGTGTCCAACCAATGTACATTCAATGCTTTTTAATCACTCCGTCAAGTTGACTTTATATTAGTGAAGGAATAAAGGAAATAAATGATGGTGTGGGGAGATTTTAGACACCCAGAAATCTTATTTCTTAAAACTATGTTTAAACTTGTTGGATTTTCAATGTTCCTCATGAGCATCCTCATCCTCAAAATCCGTATGACATTTCATTCATGTATGTTTGTTTTACAAGACAGATGAGCTGAGAGAGACAGGAAAAGGACCGAACTTGAACCTGCTTCCCCTTGAGCACAAGCACTACCCAGTATGCCACGACTCCAACAGAGAAATATAATTTGAAAAGTCGTCTTCCTTCCTTGCGGGTTCACGCTGGGGCAGAATCACCGGCGTCTCCCCAAGACCAGCTGTTTGGCTGAATTTCCCAGTCCCCTTTACAAAAACATTCCAATCAGTCCCATTCATACCAAATGAGATGTATAAATGCCAGAAAGATGCACCATGTAGCAGCCGGCTAGCATAAAATGCTTGCAGTAAAATGTACGTTTTTTCCTGCTTCCTCCAGATTGTCGCGTTTGGCAGAAGCGTAGCCATCGGTTTTCCTGGAGGGGATATGTTGAACATTGAAAGATTTCTATGTTTATTGTCTGAACATTATGGGAAATTATCTTTCGTTGTGCCGCCTTTCAAATGATACTTTTCAATCTGGCCGACCAGGAAATGTTAATAGGCGAAAGTCAGAGCAGTCAACTGCGTGAGCTTGTAGGATCACCAGCTGTCCTTCTCTTCCTGCTGTAATTATTTCTTAACCAGAATTCCTCATTTTAACACGTTTGATGAGTTAGATTAGAATTTGATTTAAACGGATCAGAAGTCACAGGGGAGGACGCAGCTTTCGATGTGTGCCAATGCCTTTGAGATTTCTGGTAATCTATGAAATTCCAGCTTCAATAAGAAACCCTGAATTTGCACTCGGGCCTTCATTATACAAAACCCTGAGCAGCCGTCAGCTATTGGCAGTTTTATGAGTCCTGTCATTTCTTGTTTTGTTGAGCTGCTTTGCCATTTCACATGCAGATCACTTTTTTAGCATTTACAGGAATCAGAAAGCATGTACATCAGGATAATTATCCTTTAAAGTAAGTTTAATCTTTAATTTTCCTAGGAAGAAACACACATGTATTTATATAATATATATATATATATAACTCCTGAGATAGGCGCAGGCTCCCCGTGACCCGAGGTAGTTCGGACAAGCGGTAGAAATGGAATGGAATATATATATATATATACACACAGTATGTGTTCAGTCATGTGTGGTGGGGTATTAATAAGAGTTTTCGCTCTCGTCAGTGATTGAAAATGCATGTTTCACCAAACTACATTTATATTTGAAGTGTTATTTTGCAAAAACGGATAACTAGACAACAAAAGCCATGTTGTCATTTTGCATTCCAAGTAATATCTGTTTTTGCAAACAAACTCTTCATGAATTTATTTTTAGTTGCAAGTAAAGTAAAAAGTCTATAACAGCTTATAAATGAAAACCTGTTTGATATATTGCTATAAAGAAAAGTTTTAGGAATTAAAAAATTTGAAACTTAAAATCATAAAAATAGGCCCATATATATACCCGTGTGCACTACTGATGGAACGGACATGTCTGAAATAGTCGTGCCTGAAATATTGCTTATTATCAAGTGCACTCCTCATTCAATCCCATAATGCACTGCAATAACAAGTGTGTTCAATGTATGTTCAATGTTTTTTCTTCATTCCATCAAGTTGACTTTATATTAGTGAAGGATGAAAGGAAATAAATGATGGTGTGGGGAGATTTTATTTCTTAAAAATATGTTTTAAGTTGTTGGATTTTCAATGTTCTTCATGAAAGTCTTCATCTACAAAATCCGTATGACATTTTATTCATGTATGTTTCATCAGGATCATTAGCCTTTAAAGTAAGTTTAATCGTTAATTTTCCTAGGAATAAATACAGTGCCTATAATATATACATATGTTTATGTATATATATGTATCTATATATAGATACATATATATACTGTATATATATTCATACATATATATATGTGTGTGTGTGTGTGTGTGTATATATATATATACATATAAATATAATAAATCATATATTTAATATATACAGTATATATATATATATATATATATAAACACACATATATATTTTTACAGTATATACATGTCATATATGTATATAAACATACGTGCATAGTATTTATTTAATTCTGAAGAGCCAAAAAACAACCATTTGAAATCCATATGAATAAACGCAGTGTCATTTTAACAGCATCCAGCTCCTTGTTTACTTGATTATTTGTTAAACAAGTAAACAAATACAGTTACAACCTTCTGAACTTAAATGTATTTTGGGACGTAAAGAAATGTGGAGACAATGACCTGTGGAATGAGTATGTTTATGAGTATACCGTAAATGTCAATCAAAACATGCCAAATTTGTCAGTTTTATATAAACATAATGGCATTGTATTCGACAGAGGTATACAAACTCCCTTTTAATATACGAACGAACAAAATAAATAAGCAATTATTTTATTTCAGTCGTGATCAAGAATGCTTTTATTAATGCATTCCTGAACTGTCAGATGAATAAACCACTTTATTTCAGATTGTGTTGTGGGGGTTAAATCTAATTACGGCATCTGAAACTCCAAATCCAGCCTACAATGGCCCCGCAGCAATATGAGGTCAGACTTGCTCATTTCTCCTCCCTGCTAAACGCAGGATGATCATCTTGGGCTGCTCCTGTGGTCACCATATATTATTCAAAATATAGTGCATAGGTCCATGCTGAGTCCTGCGAATATGTGAGCGTGTGTGTGTGTGATTGAGAGAGAGAGAAAGAGCGAGAGAGAGAATGTTCTGGCTGTGAGAGCTCTCATCCCAGACAGCACACCCTGCGGGAGATAACGGGAGAAAGATAGAGTAAAAGAAAGAGAGAGAGCGAGAGAGTGCGTCTGGGGAATGTAAAACTCAAACTAAAGTTAGCATATTTCCTGTCCATTCTGATAAGTGCTCTCTCTCTCTCTATCTCTCTCTCTCGCTCACTCGCTCTTTGAATGTGTGTGTTTGTGTTCTGGCCAGCTGGTGTTCATGGGCTTACCCAGATTGAAGTTGAAGTTCGTCTCGGAATGCTGAATGGCCTGAATCCAGCGGTAGTGAAGCGGTACGCTTTAAATTTTAAACATAATAGATATTTTTATCAATGAAGGGCCTCTTATCAAAACGGCTGATGTCTCAATTGAAGTCTGTATATGAAAGAACAAAGTTTTTCTCTGTGTTTTCATCGATTGCTATATAGTTAAAGCATACAAGAATGAACTAAAACCGTAGGATGAATATATTCATCAGGAATTCATTAGATTGTGATTAGTGGTCGTTTTCATCCTAGTATGAAGACTGAATGTGAATTTGCCGAGGATTGTGGCCATCTACCCCCTCCTGCAACACAGCTGTCACATACTTTAGAGGAGACTTGGACTTAGAGTCTGAAGGTCAAGTTCACCCTTGAGATCATGGTAACATTTATTTTATTAATGCTGTAATTTATATTACATTAGGTTGAACCGGCTTTAAATCACTGGGCTGACTATTATTTTTCCCTTTTGTTTTATATGTGTTTTTAGTGCTATGAAACATGCCAAAAAATAAAACTGTTTTATTATTTGCAAAACTTTTAAATGCATTTCAAAATGCATTTCTTGAACGTATAACAAGGTATTTTGCTATTAATGAACATGCATGGCCCACGTAACATTACCCAAAAGTAATTTCAGAGCAAGTTAAAGCTTTTGACAAAACAAACTTTTTATTCTGGAATAACCTGGACTGACGAAGACTTTACAGAAAAACTAAGAAAGCTATCAATAAAAGATTTTGAATTGAGTTCAAGTTGATTTCAAACATCTTATCTTTGTAAACACATCAAATATGTGTCCTTCCTCTAGACATACAAAGATGATGTTGATAAAATAGGCTTAGGTTCACTCGTGTTTTTCTGAGATGCAAGTAATTTCACAGAAGCAGCCTGAGGGTCCTCGCTTTGTGTGTATGGCAAAGATAGCGTCAGAGACAGAGTTGCCCTCAGACAGACGTAATAATATTTGGAGGCGCTCCGGGGCTTGGTGTTGTAGACCATTCAATACATGAGAGGAGCAAAAGCGTTTATGTGTGTTTGCAGCTGGAATGCAGCCAAAGATGGATGAGAGAACCCCGGGTGCCGGCGAAAGATGGAGGCAGGAACGTTTAAGAGGAGAGATGAGGTGAGGTCACAATCACCTTCATTTAGTTCCAAACCTGTCTGACCTTTTTATTCTTCAAACGTTCAAAATCTAAAAATAACAACCTTGCTATTTTCCGCACAATGAAAGTGAATAGGTGCAGCTGAGCTTGAAAAACCACAACAAATAACCACAAATAGTCCATACGACAGTCCATGCCCTATATTTCTAGTCTTCAAAAGTCATACGATAATGCGAAGTACATTCAGAATTTTTCTCACTCTCCCATAGCGCTCGAACGTCATTCATGTTCAGGTACACGTAGACACACTGCTCCCATAGTGGGGTGTCAATCTTGTCGTGACACATTCTGAGGTGCTTTTATCTCATGTGTGGACTTCGACAGCTCCAGTCCCCATTGATTTCATTGCACGCAGGACATCCTGCCTAAAATCTCATTCTGTATTCTACACAAGAAAGAAAGTCGGGATGAGTAAATGATGGCAGAATTGACATGTCGTGGTGTGTATTATATTTCCATGCCCTTTTACTACCTTTAGTCTCTCCCTCTCTCTCCTCCTACCCACTCATAAAGCTTTGTTTGTGATTTTTCTCATTCAGCACAGCACCAGTGAGCTAATCTTCTTTACAGAAATGTATCTCTCTCTAAGCCCACCCTTCACATTTCTCTTCAAAGAGATGGAAACATCACCTCTAATTCACCTTTTTACACATACTGCACACAATAGATCCCGTCTGCTCATTTACACACAACCTATGTCGTCGAGACGGGATCTGCAAGGGCAATTTAGGTTTTTACGCACTTGATTTTGCACGCTTTCGTCGTCACGCTTCTTTACGTTGTTAACTGCCGCCCCCTAGCGGGGGGTGATGGACATTACGTGGCGTTATGCATAAAGACGGCCTCGGTTTATCTTTGCGGGGAAGGATAAATATTACTTCTGGATATGTAACGTGTTGCTATGGTGACGGGCTCACGATCATCTTTACAGAAACGCGGCGAAACTAAGATGATTCAGAAGACAGCGGTGTAAAGGAATGCAGAGCCGATGACATTGTGCGGAGCAGCGGGCTGTTACCATAGTGATAGTGGATTGTTACATCCATGATGCGCGCCCACTCGGCGCGCTCACGACCAACGTGAACTGTTATTTTATCAATGAAACAACAGGTTGCGGAACAGTAAGGACTGAATGTAAAGAACTTTGTGGAGGAGAAACTTAAAGGTAAATAAAAAATGAAAGTGAAAGGTACGGTCAAGATTGTTTTAAAAGAAAAAATGGAGGATTTTATTTCAAATATTGTAACTTCTACGTTACAACACGTATTCGTGACAACCAAACAAAGATAAAAAAAAATATTTATTTGTAGTTTATTTGTAACTTACCGAGATGGCTGTTTGACTGAAGCCAAGACAAATTTCCCAGATTTGGGACAATAAAGTGCTCAGTGCCGATATTTCTATGGGCAGCTAAGGTTTAGACTTAAACGCAAATTCAATTTATATTTAATCTTCACAAATAAACTTTTGACCATAACTGCACAGATTTGCCTGTGATGCTCTTGGAAATTATTAGGCTTTACAGTCAGACTTACAAAATACATTTGTATCTTTTTTTGGCACTAACTTTGAGAGCAATTCTGTGAATTGACTTGCATTAAATGGGAATGTGTAAAATAACTTCACCTAACAGAGAATTCACGTAACAGTCAATAATAAAAGTTATGATTGAATGCCAAAATGTTTTGCATCTACTATGATTTCATGTGTATGTTCTTACAATAAATTGTATTACTGAACGTCTTGGTTTAAAGATAACATGGGGCATATGCTGCATCTTATCAGGTATATCTGTTGTCTTTTGTGCAGGTCACCTTTTACAGTTTTACACAACGTTTGATCACAATTTTCCTTGCAGTTTGTGTAAATCCAGTGCTCAAATTGAGGGGGGCTGGGGGGATCCCTATAAGAGGTCAAAAATAAACCTATGGGTCCTTCAGATATAAGGAGCTATATAAGGAATAAGATTTAAAAAATTGTGAATGAATTATTTACAATAATTACGTGTATTATGTCTTTTTAGATTTTCAATGCACGATTCAGCTTAAATCAAGTGCTTTTAGACAGAGTATAAGCTTCTTACACACTCAACAGTAATACACGAGCTGGCCTTAAATATCTTATTTGTCATGTCTCCCTCATGAAAACAACATGTTATCCAAGAATTATGCCGTTTTGATTCCTATGCAGATAAATTCATGAAAGTGCTGAGAAACAGCCGAACACATGGATGATAGCAGCCATTTTGAACACATTGTTATTAACAGCTGTTGTTGACAGGCTGTCAATTAAACAGTAACAGATTGTACATTTAACACAACATTGTGTTTATTCAACATATTGGTGTTTTAAGCCCACTTCCCAGGATGTTATGACAATCGGTCGTAAAAGTGAACAGTGTGCAATGTCTGACATAAGACGACAAAGATGGCAGAGAGAGAAGTAGTTAAAAGCTTGATTTCTTTAATGCAAGAATCATTATTGTACATTAACAATTCAATGGTCTCTGCACAGCTTTTTTTTTTTACAATATGTACCACAAGTCTATGTCAGCACCTACAGGTATTTACATTACATAATGATACACTGGAGACAAAGGTGCTGGGGAAAGTGTGTCAAAACAGGATGAATGAAAAAGAGAACAAGATGCTCTGGAAGAATGCTGAGAAACTGAAGTATTGAAGAAAAATAAGATGCATGACCGCAGACGTATGGCTATCGCAGCACTTGTGCCTGCTACAGGAGCAGAATTAAGAGAAGGCAAAAGAAAATTATGAATAACATCGTCAATAATATTAAAAAATTAAACTTGTTGCTTTTGAAGCCGCAGTGTGGTAACTGAGAGCTGGGGCAGTGACAGATGCTGGAGGAAGAGGCAGGTACCACACGCAAACACAAAACTGACCATTCGAACCCTCACACACACATCAGACATGTACTCCCATACAGTAAAACACACGCACACACACAATTGAACATATGTAGCTCAATATATTGCGAACATGCACACAAAGATGTTTTTTTTCTTGTTCCTGCGTTCAATCGTGTCAGTTCAGCCTTTAACACAAATCTTACACGCACACAGACGGTCAACTCACACAACAATATAGTGAACGGTGTTGTGTGTTTGTCAACAGAATCCTATGGAAGGGCACTTAGGCCTCTGCACTGAGCACCGCCTCCCACTGATGACCTCACTGGGCTCTTGTGACCAATCAGAGAATGTGCTGGGCTGTGGTGAGCACTGTTACTGGTTGCTTTCATTTCCTGGTCTGAATAAAGATGCGAGGATGAGTGAGGAGTGGCATTTTCTCACTTCGCAGTCGTTTTTTCTTAAGAGCTCAGATCAGCCTATTGCGTTTGTGAGTGGGCGAGTCTGTAATGACATCATTGCACTGGGCGGAGCTTCGTTTCCGATTTCCGTTGTCAAGGTGCAGCGCCATCTCCTCTGCAATGAAAGTGTTGAGGTCCACATCATGAAGGCCGTTTCTGCGACGGCTGGGGGCAGAGCTAGCGCTCAGGTGTGTAGGTGAACCAGGGGGTCCAGAGCGCATACTGATACTCGCCATTGCTCCGCTTAGACCTTAAAAACACAGAAACCAAGACACAGCGTTAATGATTAAATATTAATTGATACAAGTCTTGACAATGCCATGTAGACAAAGGGCAACATGCTATTCAATGTTTAAACTAGAGTTAAAATGAATAACCTAGAAAAAGTGATTAGATCTTTGCTTTAGTTTGCAATAGTACAAGATACGTAATTCAACTAGAGCAAAGCATGAAACCACCAAATAATAAACACATTAACAAGTCTCAGAGGAATCTAGTTTCATGTGTTTAATGTGTTTAACGCAACTTCCGTTATACTTATATATAAATATAGTGTGAACTAGGGGTGTAACGATATACTCAGCTCACGATACGATACACATCTTGATATATGAACACAATTTAAAACATTTATTTTCAAAGTATTAACCATTTAACAGCGCTTCAAGTGTCCAGAAAAGCGCTATATAAATGTAATTAATTATTATTATTAATTTCAGTAACTTTTTGGTTGCACATACAACCTAATAATAATCCTTGTCAATTTTGACAGCAAATTTTAATTTAGTTGTAGTCATAGTCTTTTGACTAAAAAATATAACAACTAAAATATCTAAATATTTAGATCAAGTCATATTTTGGTCATCCCCATCATTTTGAAGGGGGTAATGAAGGGGGTATTCATTCAGTTCATGCAACCAATGAAACGCTCTGACAAAGCTCACACTCAAGCGCTATTGGCTCATGTCTCTTTGAAGCTGCAATGTCTTTGCTTGAGACAGTATTGGATGAGAAATGCCTTTCAAAAAGACAAATTACATCAACTGTATTACATTTCTTCAATCATCCAAATCACATACTTTGTTCGGTTTTTAACATGTCATTCAATCTTTAAATATACAGTACGACTCACTTCCTCACTTCTCTAATCGGTACAGGACAGCGCTGGTTTCTTTTGGCTTACTTTGTGTTGCATATCAAGTTATGCAGCAGCTCACGTAAGCGGATAAATTAACATTGGCATATAAAAACGTTTGTGTTGCCTTTGTAAGGAGTTTCGGGGGGACTCGCCAGCAGTCACGCTTCAAGTTTGCTCTGTTTTACCGGTGGTTGTGAGGGAAAATACGACGCTTTGTAAACCACGTGGAGACACAGATTGTGTCTTGTGCTTCCCCTTATCCCAGAGACTTCTCTCTACCGCATGTCAGATAAGCACACGTGACGCGCTGGCGCAGAGTAGGTAGCGTCTTGACCGCTCAACGAATAGAATTAAACATCATATCGTTAAATATCCCCATCTCTCTACGATGCGCATCACATTGGCATCGCGGAATATTGTACTATGAAGTATCGTTACACCCCTAGTGTGAACATTTCAATTTCATAGCACGACACCAAAGAACTAAGTGTCCTCACCATGAAGCGCAATGGCCTCCCTGAAGGGCTGCAGATCGGTTTCTACAGAAGAACTTGTCTCTGAGGATGCGGGTCGGCTTGGCGACACCATCGTCAGTCTTGGAGGAGCTCTGGAGCTCCGTGGCGGTGGGGCTTTACCACAGAGGAAGCTGATGAGATCCTCACGACGAATCGTTCGCCTCCTTTTCTTCACCCATGCCAGGACATCTTTGTTCCGTCGCTGATGACCGATCTGGATACCCAGCTCGTAACTGCGCTGATGGGCATCAACGCTCTCTGGAAGACAAAAAATCAGTAAGAAATCAGTTTTGCCTTGGATCATACACTACAAAACCTTATCAATGCTTCCGTGAGGTGTACGTCCAATGATACATCACTTCCTTAACTCAATGTCCCCTAAATTTTAAAAGCAGCCAATCACACAAAACAGCACGTATTTATGTGAAATAAAAACTTAGTTTAACTATGTATGGCTATGAGATGTATCCTTTGCATATTGACATTATTAAACACATCTACAACATATAACAAAACTGCATGTTATTAACAATTCATTTCCATACATTAAATTCTTTTAGCATCAACTCCTCATTAACAGCTGCACTGTTCCACAATCCACAATCACAGTGGACTCCAAGACTTCGGACACACCGAAGGTGAGTGTTCACCAAACTTGAACACAGTTTAAGTCGTATGAAGTAGAATGGACGTGTTTTCCCATTCACTCGCATTTCCGGACTCCCCCGTACCCATCTGTATAAACAAAGGCAGTGGAGCACGAATATACGGTAAGACCGCTCCTTTTCTGGGAAATTTGCTTAGCACAATTACTCACAACCAGATATTTAACAGCCTAGTGCTAAAACATCTCAATGAGAACATCATATAAATAACGTACGCATGTTCTCAAGGGCATGTTGGTGCAAGCTGTTAACTGTGATTAAGAGATGAATTGGGTCGATACACATCAACGGAGAACAGAATGAAACATACTGCATCGACATGTATCCAACACAGGCCCTTATTAAGGGCTACTGAACACCATCGCATCCTGTCATACCCGTTTGTACAAACTTCAGACGACAGCAAAAAGAAATACTAAATCAGTTGATATGCCAGCAGTCATGTCCAGTAAACACCCAGACACCTCCCTGTTCCTGACAGCTCCTAATAAAGTGACAAATCACCCATGACATCTCACATCCTCCATTCATTATCCAAACCAAACTAATCATTTCTGAACCATGCTATCAACACCAGCAGTGCCTACATTACATAAGTCAACGGTGCTGCTTCGACTTAACTATTCTGAATTAGTCATAACGATGAGCACTACTTCCACTATTACAGATCAGACAGGTTGTATCCAGGAAAAGAAACTGATCGTTTTGATACAAGTCAGACATGTAGTTTCTAAACATGTGAACGAGTTATGCAAAACTGACAGCTGCTTAAAGACTTCTTGACATGTGGCCATTAAGCAAGGAAGTACTAAACTACAAAGTTTTCAAACAACCGACCAGTCGACTCCAGTCGATGTAAATGGCTATTGACTAATATCCTTACATTAGTGCTTTTGAAAAGAAATGCAAGTAATTTAGTCATAATTGACAGATGCAGCTTTTTAGTGGGTTTGCATGTTACTGTCCTTCCAGCCATCACAAAAATCGAAATTTGTCACTTTTGGTAAAAGCACCTGCCAAATGCATTGATGTAAATGTAATGTAATCCTAATGGACAGTGTTGCTGTACAGTCTGTTGCTGAGGTTTTCACTCCTGTTTATCTATAAAAAAATGGTTAAACAAGCTGAAATTGTGAACTCTTCACAGCGTCTTACGTAAGCGTTACTATAAGTTTGTGATGTGGGAATTAGGGCTGCCGCTATTGATTTTTTTAGTAATCGTGTATTCTACTGATTTTTCCATCGATTAATCGGGTATTTGGATAATAAGTACTTTTTCTTTATTAAAGAGCAATACTGAATATACAAGAGAAAATAAGACAGGTCTCTTAAAATGAACAACTCATTTGTTTCCTTTTTAGAAAAATTTACAAATTTATTGCTGAAATTGCATACATTAATATCTATGAAAACTTAACCCATTTAGTTCATTCCATTGCTATATTACATTCAAAATGCGGTATAATACATTAATGTATCAGTAAGAAAGATTAATAAAAATAGAAAGAGTCATATCAAAGGTAAACAACTAACTTCAGCTTATGCATGATGCATTTAGTTTATCTAAATTAGTTTTAGTTTCTTTTTTTACAATTAAATAGTAATACATCTGTCCTCATAAAAATACAGAGTTAACCAGACTTTTATTTTGGCAGGTTGTCAGAAGACGCTTATTTTTTTGTATGTCTGTTTCTTCACTCAAACAATAAAATGTTAGTGAAATAAACTCTCAGAGCAACTCTGGAGATGAAAAGTGAAAAACTCTCATGTGTTCGTGTCCTCATTCAGTGCAGTCTGCGCAGACGCAGACAAATTCATGAGCATCACGCGTGTAGCACGGTAAACTGTCATTCACTCAGACACGCAGAACAGCCAGATGGCAAGTGTAAATAACAGGATTCAGCATCCACTAGTCCGAATCTAGTTTTATGGACTTTTATGGACGCAAAATAGACAAACTAAGTAAAATAGCAGTTCACCATTTCAGTAATCTATCACTTATTTATCAGCATGAGAAAACCGTGTGAGCGTGTGAACTGACTAAAGTGCGTGAGACTTGAGAGCCCTGTAACATGTATAGAGTTTAGCGGGCGCCAGTAATAAAGGTCCGCGGGGAAACGCAGTGCTCCATGTGTACTGTACTTAAATGGATAAAACGAAGCTTCGAGGCAACAAAATTTCTCCGATGATTTGTTTGTATTCGAGTTACTCAAGGAATCGTTTCAGCCCTAGTGGGAATACCAACAGTGTCATGTGTTAAAACAACACAAAACCTTGAAATTCTTATGTTCACCTATGCAGTGTACTGCAATACAATAGATTCTAAACAAAGGGGAAAACTCAAGCAATAGCAGATTAAACACATTAAATGCAATAATCGTTGTTTTACTTACCTTTATATAGATTAGTAACGGCAGTTGCAGCATTTTGAAAGGGAACCCACAAGGAAAGCCCCTGTTGTTGTTGACATACTCTATCTGTGGGAGTGAACAGAGATCTCAGGAAATGCTTAAACATGGAAGTGTAGACACTTTATTTTCCATCCAAAGAACATAGAGTTGCCTGCTGTTCTAAAGGAAAACTGAACTCTCTTCAGCTTTACATATTTGTTACCTTCACAACCCTACACACTGTTTGTCTCAATAACCCAGTGAACTCCCAACCCATAAGCACTTTTAGACACCACAAGATGTCAAATGCGTGTAGGATACTTAGAAGTGTTGTCTACATAGACAGCACACTAAGTTTTGAGTCGCAGCCATTAATTACACGACGTCTATAAATGTGAACTAAATGTGATTTGTAGCCAGAAGACTCTACGCCATTTTGTTGAGTAGCTTTAGTTTATCTGACTGTACAGTTTAAACCCATCTATAACAATATAGTGATAGTCTAAATGTACGCTAGTTTTATTCCACATTTAGTTGAAAACAAAAACCGACAACCCAAAGGCGGTGTAACGTTACAGCGCTGACACAAAAACTCACAATCTTTGAACTTAGCCTGCTAATCCTGCCTTCGCCATTTTGTTTCGCATATTATTATTGTTTTTATAAACCAGCATGTTTAACGCGTTAATTGCACGTACTGTATCTACAATTGTTGTTTTGACACACGCACTACGCGAGAATTCAAAATAGAGAAGCTTCGGGTGGTAAATCGAGTTATTTTCTCCAGACGAACTCCTCCCTGCACTTCGCCATTTTGTTTCGCGGATAGACAACCGGCTGGGAAAGGTTTAAAAATATCAGCAAAGATCAACAAAACTGACTAAATTGACTATAAAATGTCTTATTAAGGAACGTCAACGTGTAAAACGTGATCTCTTTGGACTTTATTAACACAAAATACGGACTGATCCGCCAGTATGTCACTCCATAGCAATTTAGCATCGATGCTAATCTCGTAAACGCCACCGACCTTCAAAACAAACAAACAGAAAATAAAAATACTCTGAAATAAAAGTCTAAACGTGTGCTCTCATTACAAAACAAAACCTTTTCATATTCTCAGCTCGATTAAATTAGACTCAACTCGACGATTGCCCGTTGAGCATATCAGTTAGTGTCCTTTGTTTGGCAGTATGACACAATTAGCATGTTAGCCTCCTATGGCGACGCTTCGTTATGAATTTCGCACCTTTGTACAGTTGCGCGACGGCTGTGGCGGAGTTCTGGAAGAGGTGCCAGAGTTTTTGTTGGCTCTGCTCGGTTTCCTCCTCGCTCGGTTCCTGCTGCTCGGCCTCGGCTAGGCACTGCCGCTCCCATTTGGAGAACCAGTGCTCGGGTCCGTGTTCCTGGATCTCCGCTTCCCCCTCCTCCTTCTTCTCCTCCATGGCCGCAAAAACGGTAAACCGTTGCTATAATGCTGTAAAGTGCGTTTGAAAAGTTCTCCGTGACGATTAAACCCAACCGTGGTCGTTTGTCGGTGGCGGCCTCATCGACAGCTGTTAGTTTACGTCTGCATAGCGAACGGTGCACTTCTCCGCGACCTGGCTGCGACGCCACACAGTCGATGAAAACAACTTAACGTTGCCTGCCCTCAAACCCCACCCCTCTGAGTTACGCTCGACCCTCGTTGGCCGTTGAATCGCCGGGGCGTGGCTTGTGGACACAGGCTCGACTGTTTATTAGATGTGTCAACTGTATGTCATCTGTCAGGGGGCGACATGAATCCAGACCACGCCCATGTTTATGTGAAGTGCCACACCGCACACTTGAGCCTCAACTACACTGGGCAGGAATGCGGTATTGCGCAAACTGCGATAATGATCCGCTAATTAATGCACTGAGGCTTTTTCAAAGTGTTCTCCGGCTACCTTTTGTTCATTAAAGTAGGCGACTGCTAAACAAAGAGGAATTATTTTGTTTTTTCATCTGTTGTTATTACTGTTGATGGCCTACAGAGGGCAACATAACTTTAGACTGTGCAAAGCAAACTATATACACAAATGTATCAAGCCACTGAAATAAAGCCAAGTTGAAACAAATGAAGAATCTGATGAACTCTGAAGAATTTGATTTTTTTTTGTTTATATTATATTTAATTGTATTGGCTTTAATATAAACTATGTGAAACTCTACTGGTAATGTGTTAGTTTTGTATCCTACAGCTAACGCTTCATAATGGGATTTGTAATGAAAACCATTTAATAACAAAGTTATTTGAAAATATATATATTTAAGCTACAGTCTAACACACACACAAAATGTGTACATGCACTAAACGTGCAAGTTAAAGCGATTGCATAATGTTATTTGACAAAATGCTATAAATTAAGACACTTAAGCTTCATTATAACCTAAAAGGCGTCTATAATCCGTGCATGGTTAAAATAAAATTCAGGCCACTGACATCACACCAGCTAAACTAACATGTCATTAAGTGACAATATTAAACTGTTGAAGGACGTTTTTGTGTGATGCATGATGCGTTTTCACAATGTTTGAGGATCCTTTTCCTTATCATTATTCTTCAATTGAATTACACTTTGATGAAGGATACATTAAACTACTGGTATTTTGATTAATTTATCACCTTCATTTCATTACATTGCTGTTTTTCGTTCATTACAAAATGTCAAAACTTAAGAGGTTTTTAATAGTCACCATGTGGTTGTGGCTGGAAACGTGCTGCAGGAAAGATTTGTAAACACACAAATAAAAGAAGATTGTATTTAAATTAATTAACCTTTAATGTGTACTCAAATAGTAAAGAGAGGTTTAGAGACTCTTTGCAATGCTTTTTAGGTTAAGTTATAGTAGAATTATAATGGCCACTAGACGGCACTATTTTGACTTTTTATAGAGGGTTGAGTCCCAATGTTAAAGTATTTATTTTTTTAGTGTGGTAATCCGATAGGATTGCTACAGGTTTTCCAAATATTACCAGGACATTTTGATATATTCAAGCAAGCTATTTTGGAATGACCGAGAAACACCCTAACAATAACCTCAAAAACTCTATTTTGTCTCTCGAAGAGAAATCTAGTAAGTGGAGAGGGAATGCAAGAATTGAACATAAAATATTTTATGTTAAAAAATCTTTAATGTGTGACCAATTACCATTTTATATGTTGTTCCCAAGTGTTACATAGCAGCGTGTTACGTAGCACCTGCACATGTTAATTACTCAAAGGACTTTGGAAAGTTCACACATCATGTAACTCTTTGGATAATTAAAGGCACTTAAAGGGTGGGGCGTCTATAGACTTAGACCTGGTAGCAGGACTCTTTTTAGTTCTTCTTTACGTTCTTCTGCCTCGGCTCCATGGATGTATGTCAGATGAAAATGTTCCCACCTGGGGAGAGTGACGATACAGTGGTGCATGTAAAGGTGCCTGGTCCAACTTTGACATTCCAGAACATTCACTACTGTGTCAAAGAAAACCGTGGACTTTGCCGCAAGAGAGGTCCAAAGAAAGATATCCTGAGAAATGTCAGGTAAAGTAATATGCGACAAATAATTTCTTACTTGCTCTTTTTTTTTAAACACACACAAACATTTATTTAATCTTTATCTATTTTTATGGTATCAGTCATATTTAATAATCAAATTTATTTATTTTAAATTTTTTAAGTGCATTTGACACTAACAATATGAATAATGCTGAAGTATTGTTTTTTTACTGCATATATCAGTGGCATCATGAGAACGGGACTGAATGCAATCATGGGAGCAACAGGAAGTGGCAAAACATCGTAAGACGCCCATCAGAAATGATTACGATGCATAACATACTCAGTAAACTTAATTTCTAATACAATTTGCGTGTGAAGGCTGTTGGACGTGATCGCTGGAAGAAAAGATCCACGTGGTTTGCGTTCAGGTCAAGTTCTGGTGGACAACATGGTCGTGACCTCTGAACTCCGGCTCACGTCTGCCTATGTTGTACAGGTCAGTACATGCTGAGTTCTTTAGTAATTGTTCCACTAAGGTAAAAAAACATTCTGCTTATCTGGAGAATCAAATTTGACATTTACGTTATGTAAATGTTAATCTAATCTAAAAATTAAACTGGAAACACAGGATTAAACTGAATCTTTTGCTCAAAATGAAAGCATCTGTGGTCACATTCATTTGCTTGATTACATTTTATACATTTGCTTGCTGTCTAAATATGTTGTCTGTCTGTCTCTCCTTTGTAGGATGATGTCCTGATGGGCACGCTTACTGTACGAGAGAATCTCTTGTTCTCTGGAAATTTGCGGTTGCCAAGGCAACAGTATTCTACTGCTGATAAGAAAGAAAAAGTGGATGGCATCATCCGAGAGCTTGGGCTGGTGGACTGCGCAAACACCAAGGTTGATCACATATGTGTTTTTCTTTTGGATCAATTCATTTTCTTTTTTGAATACAGAATTAATTTATTAACTTATTTAAAAAAACATTAGAAATGCAATTTGTAGAAAATGACTTAAATACTCCTTATCTACAAATACATTTAGTCATTTAGATTGTTTGAAATATTATTTTTAGAAAAAATTGCCTGTGGCACATTACATGTTAGATAAATCTCCTCACTTTCTCTACTCCTTCCTCCAGATTGGTACAGAGTTTATAAGGGGTGTATCGGGAGGAGAAAGAAAGCGTTGTAGCATTGCAATGGAGCTCATTACGTCTCCTAGTCTTCTGTTCCTGGATGAGCCAACCACAGGCCTCGACTCCAATACGGCCAACAGCATCATTTCTCTCTTGCACAGGTACAGACTTAAAGATCCAGTGTATGAAATGAAGTGGCTTCAAGTGGCGAGGTTGCGAATTGCAACCAACGGCTCACTCCACCCCTCACCCATCCCTTTCGAAGCACTATGGTGACTGTGACAGCACTAAGATGTCGTCACGTTTTTTGTTTCTTTGCCGAAGGCGATAACGTATTTACCGACACGCTCTGTAGAGCAGTTTGTCCGTTTAGGGCTACTGTTGAAACAACATTGAGAATTTAATGTAAGGGGAACCGCTGTGTAGGTCATAATAACATAACGCTTCATTACGTAAGGTCTTTATGCACCTCTGAAGACACAATTATATATATTATATTGTATATCTTTCCATAGATCCTACAAAAAAATACACATGTAAAGCCTACACAACTTTTACATACACAGAAGAAAATGTGACATTTATTGTGATCTCATTTTATGGTCTTGCAGGTTGTCACGGGGTGGTAGAACTATTATTTTCTCCATCCACCAGCCACGTTACTCTATTTTTAAGCTTTTTGATCATCTGACGCTGCTTCATAAAGGCGAGATGGTTTACGCTGGCCCTTCTGGCAAAGCCATGAGCTACTTCCAGAGTCTGGGTAAAATACACATGTTTTGTGTTGGTTACGTAAAATTTTTATCACATTTACCAAATCATATTTAACAACAGCACAGTGTTGAAATGCTTTGGGTTTCTTTTGATAGGTTATACATGTGAAGCTTTCAACAATCCTGCAGATTTCTTTTTGGACATAACAAACGGGGAAACATCTTGTTCCATGCCAACAGGTAGAAACAATGTTTACATTGTGCATCTTTAATTTTGAGGATTTGTATACTACAAATGCAGTTGTGATCTCAATCTCCTTCTTTCTCAGAGAAGTCTTTAGCTGAACTTTACAAAGAGTCTCAGTTCTGTAATGCTGTCGCTGAGGAATTGAAATCCGCCACTGGCCCTTTGGTTCCCTCATTTGAAACCAACAGAAAGGCATCATCCTATGTCACTCCCTTCTTCTACCAGGTGTGTGTCATAAGTTTTTGAAGCACATGTTGTTCTGTGTGTGCTAGTAAATGGTTAAACTGTTATGCTAACTTGACACGCTCTTAAACTTTGTCCCATAGCTTTTATCAGGTCAGTTATGAGAGAATTACAGATATTATATAACAGTGAGCCATAAACCATGTCTGTTAAATGGTTTTATGTCTCGTTTGTGCGTGTGTGGATATCTGTGTATTTTGTGGGATTATGTGAACAGTTGTATGTAATTAAATGTGTGCGTTTGTGTTTAGATGAAGGTGGTGGGATGGAGGACCGCGCTGAATATTATTAGGAATCCCCAGACTTCGTATGCTCAGTTGGGTATGAACATTGTCTTCGCTCTGCTGATCGGCGTCATCTACTACCAGATGCCCAAAACTCTACCAGAAGCCCTACAGAACAGGTACTGTCACATCTATCCATCACTTTAAAGGTAGTCAAGATTTTTATTCGCAACATAATTCCCATAGCACAGGCATTAATGAGATTCAGAGTGTTTAAATAAAAAGTAGACTATCACAAAATGCATGTTGCATTTTTATTGTTGTGAATGTTCGTGTGGAGTGTTTTATTACTGTGTGTGTGTGTTTTTAGGATTGGAGCTTTCTTTTTCCTCATCATCAATATGGTGTTTGGTAACCTGTCAGCAGTGGAGCTCTTCATTAATGAAAGAGCGATCTTTGTGTGAGCCTGATATTATCAATTAAGATGAATATCATTTATGACATTTGAGATATCATTTTGGATTATAAGCAATTATTTCAGTTTATCGTGAATTTCTTTCGACTAAAGCACCAATGTTCTGTATGTTTGATTGAATGTCATGTTTTGTTTGTTCTAGACACGAGAACTCTGGAGGATATTACCGTACGTCTGTGTATTTCCTGTCCAAGGTGTTTGTGGATTTGTTACCAAATCGCATCATACCAGTTTTTGTCTTTGCTTGCATTGCATACTACATGATGGGTGAGCACACATCTTAGATTAAACATTTTTCATACATATTTATATAGTATGTGAGTATCAACTAAATCTATCCATTTTATCTGTTACATATTTATCTTAATCGAGAAATTTTGTTTGCATTATTTGAATGCTCAAGAAACGTTATTTTATTTTATTATTTATTTTATTTTATTGTTTTATTAAATTTAGCATTTTGCTTTACATCAATTTAGGCAGTAGTTACAGATTTAAAAAATTGAGAACGCACACAGTATACATGGTATTATACACAGTATCATAAAATATATTTTCAATAGTATGTGCATTGAACTGTACTGAAGAAACTGAAGTTTCGTAAATTTGAAATATCTATTCATATTACTTTAAACAGTGTGTATATATTTTATTTTCATGGGATGTATGTTTATTGTCAAAGAAATGCCATAAGAATCTCAACCACAGTAAAGTACATTAGATGTATGTATATGTGTGTGCAAACAGGGTTAAAGCCGGCGTTCACTGCGTTCCTCTGCTTCGCATTGACATTGTCTATGGTTAGTCTGGCAGGGGTCAGTCTGGCTTTTCTGGTCAGTGCTAGCGTGGGCTCGTTCGCCATCGCCAATGCTCTCATCGCCCTTCCTTTTATCCTAATGATGGTAAGATTCCAGACATCCAAAGATATTAAAAAATATATTCTGCATTTTCTCCATCCCTGTGACTCTCTCATTCTACATTGCAGGTTTTCGGCGGCTTCCTCGTGAACCTCAACTCCATGCTCAACTGGTTGTCCTGGCTCAAGTGGACCAGTATCTTCAAATACGGACTAGATGTAAGAACAAGCAAAATAAAATTGCAACGCAATGAGAAATCCAGTTACAAAATACAATAAGGACATATCACTTTTTATTATGTGCTTTTTCAAGATGAGGAAAAGCTCAATTAAGATATTGAGATCATATCAGCAGTGCCGATTTTAATTCTGTGTTGCTCTTTTGTAGGCTGTGACTATAAATGAAATGAAAGGTCAAGTCTTCTACAGCGGCAATACTACGTAAGTTGATTATACAATCGTAAAGCGTTACATAATTTAAAATGCAATTTGAAAACCACAACCAGAGTTACATAGAAAATATAGAGATAATGCTTAGAATAGCTACCAATCTGTCTATACCACACCACAATAACAACATCTATGTCAATAAAAATCAAAGCCTATTGCAAATGCCCTTTACACATTTAAACAGAAAATCTGATAGAGGTAAGATAATAAAAGTTGAGGGACAGTTCATTGAAAGTTCACAGTGAAGGCAAAGGTCAGAATTTAGGAGATGATGACCTCTCGCTGCACGGAGATGTTACGACTGTATTGTCGACTTATCATGATTCTCTGTATCTCACCATCAGACTGACAGGAGAGATGTATCTGGAATCTCAGGGAATCGATTACAGCACGTGGGGCTTCTGGCAGAATCAGGTGGCTCTGCTGGGCATTATACTCGTGTGTATAACACTGGCATACATCCAACTACGCAGAATCAACCGCTGGAAGTAACAGACAGACACAAACACGCATTCACAATATCTGTACTGTGTGTTGTTTTGTGCATTAACTTTATTTTAATGGCAGGCTATATTTGTTACACAGTTGTCAATGTAAATTGTAATGTTTTCATTTAACCCTTTCACTGCTGTGGCCATTATATGTTTTGAAAATTTAAAGTCCCCTTGAATTGGAAGCTGTGATTGTTTTTACAAATGAAAAATAGTGGGCGTGGCCTGTGTTTTAACTGCGAATTTATGGACCTTTTTCACAAGCCTGGGATGTATAACGGTCATCAGCATTGTTAATCCTCCAATGTTTTTCATATTTTAATTTCTTATTTTTATGTTTGTAAGTTTATAACACTAAACTTTGTATTATATTACCTTTGCATCAAATTACATAAACACAGTTAATGCTAGCGCGAGGGTGTTTCTTATACAGCGTCATAGTCATGGTAAATTTGACATAATTTTCTCTTTTGACTGCCGTTATCTTTTGACTTTTTCTTTCATTTTGTACAAAGTAGTAACAACACTATTGTTGAGTTTTTCTTTTGCTGTTTGAGCAAATGAGAATGCAAAAAATATATCTTTGGTAGTCTCCCATTCACCGCTAAAGAAGTTTACCCAACTATGACGACTTCCGCTGCTGAGAAACCTGGAAACGTGGAAAAGGTCCATTGGATGTATAAAACAAGCGTTAGATTTTGATATGGAACTGGCAGCAGACTGACGGTTGAAGGGGAGGAGTTAACAGATGCTCCGCCCAAGCCGTCTACCTTACGTCTTTGGAAATGGATAACCACTAGAGGGCAGATGTGAATTTTTAGATTTTAACTGAAGATTATGAGGGCACATGAATTTTAAAAAGAGAATGACCCACATTGGTAAGCTATTTATAATAAACGCTGCAATATTTCATAACAAAATATATATTTTTAATTTCACTGGGACTTTTAATACTTTTAAAACCTTTGAGCAAACTGTTTAAAACTAAACACACACTAAAAAGACTTCAGAAAACTAGCACCTGTGCAATTAGTATTTGTCTCTAAACCTAATGAGAAACAAATATTCCCCATGTAATAACTATCAGTATAATCATGTTATTTGCTTAACTCTTCATGAGCATGCAATACTTTTATTCCACAAAAAATGTCTTTACTTAAAATCTGTTCATTTAGATGTTTCTACATGAAGTACATTGTTTACTTTAGCATTTTTAAATGTAGAGTTTTTTAAATCATGCTTTAATCTATTTAATACACATTTTATATATATACTTATAATAAATATATGACAATGAAAAAATCCGGCGTTTTTAAAATGCACTGTGCGCGAGGGTATGTGAAGTGTGCGTGTTTAACCACTAGGCGTCAGCACTGATGTGTCTTTGACCCAATGTGATTCTTCGATTTGTTCCTTTGCTCTGATGTGAATAGACAGACAGAAATGTAGTTTGCTTTAAACAGTTCATGTTTTTCTCTCTCCCTCTCTTACACACACAGACATCAAAGATTGTCCCGTACTTAGGGTGTACCATGCATAACATTATTCACCTATAGCTTACATGATACTTTATAGTTATCACAGTACCATTGTACTTCCATGATCCCCAATGTCTTATTTGGTTTAATATTCATATTTTGGTTAATATGAAAAAAATGAAACAGACACATGCCAATTTCTCTCTCTCTCTCTCTCTTCCTCCCTCTGTGTGTGTGTGTCTGTGTAAGTATTGCAGTCATCGTGAGTTACGACCAGTCATGTTGTCACAATGCCAAGTCCTAGAATCTCCACATGGTTGAGATGGATAGAATAAGACAAGATAAATACCAAAACAAATAAAATAGCAAGAGGGAAAATGACAGCCATGTAGTGTATGAAAAAAAATACAAAAATGTTGTAAATTAACGTGGTTGGAAAGCATGGTTGTCTACTTCAGCAGATGTAAAAAATGACTTCAGCTGGGGTTTCACAGACAGTGTCAAACATCACACTCTGCTCCAAATATTCAATCCAAATCTATGCCCTTGATATGACCTGCTTGATTTTCTATTCAATTCATTTTCAAACCCATTACCAAAATCTTATTTGATCTAGCCTATACATTGAACAATTTTAAATCATTTAATAAAAATATTGTTGTTTTTTGTGCATTGATTTTGATTATTTATAACCATATCTCTGCCCACACAGCATCTTTGTAAACAAATTGATGATATTACATTATACTGTAGTGAGAAAACTACCAAGAACTAAATGACAACGCACATCTTTTTTGTTAGCTTTTTATTCATTTTTTTCTTATGATGTCCAGTTGTAAATGTCACATAATCAGAAGCAAATAAAAAACAGCATTTCACACCTTTGCGGATCGTATCCCATTGAGAAAGGCACAAACAATACTTCATCGTTTTTCTTCAACACATTCACATTGAAAAGCTTTGGCCGAAAAAGTGCAAATCAACATTCAATATGAAGCTAGTTACATCACAACACTGTTGTTCGTGTAAGGGTTGTCTTCGGTACATTCCCAATACAACCAAAAATGGCCAGGAACACAATACGACAATTTGACAAACAAATCATGTACATGATTTGCTTTGTGTGCATGTATGTGAGAGAGTTTTTCCTTTGGAAATCAGAGCCTCTCTCATATGAACAATGATCTTTTTCTCCAACATCTGAGCCGCAGAGCTGCTATTTAAAACCTGGCCTCATTACATTAACACTCTAAAACTGTTTTTGGAACAAACTCTATGTCCCTATCTATGACAGATACGTCAGTATGCCCATTTTGCATATGCAAATGATTGAATATTATGTAATACTACATTTAGATGTCCTAGTGACATCTAATAAAATGCAAAAAATAATATCACAGAAGCATCTGAGATCTTGCTTTGCCTTTGTGATGTTGCATGATGACAGTATTTCACTTCTTTAACATATCATTACATGTTGTCATATTGAGACAACTGAGACTCAGATGTGATCAGTCACATTTTTCCAACAATAATCAAGTTTTAAACAAAATATCATGTGTCAATTTGTGCTTCTTTAAAGTTTTTTGTGCATGTTTGTACTTCATTATGCAAAACGTCGACTCCATTCCCCACCTTTGTGTTTTTAAACCATTAGATTATTCAGAGATGATTTAGTATGTCATGTGCTTTGCATGTGATGCATGTTATTATCTTGTGCTTGCGCTGTAGAGAATGCTTCATGCTTACATTTAAAGATAGTTGAAAGAACACACATCATTTGTTTTGTGTGCCAATTTAAGATGGATGCCAACGTTACTCAGTATTCCCACAGTGTTGCGTTAGCAATCTCCTGACCGCTGGCTTTCAGCACCCCAGCGTGATCTCCCTTAAGATACTTGCCATCCTTCGTCTTAATGGCCACTTTATTATAATCACAGAACTCAAAGTGAAAGAAGACGGGCGTGTTACTACTGCTGACCACAGAACCGTCTGCCTCCACCGTCCAATACTTCCCCACCGAGTCTGAGGGGAGAAATAAAAAATCTTAAGATTTGCTTGACAATAATGAAGTCATTAAAACAAAATAGATTGTTTGTCTCACCGACCTCTGAGGCTGTAAGCATTGTTGTTGTTCTCTAATTGGAAGACGTCATAGGATGAGCGGTTGGAATCGAGGGTCCCGGTTCCTTGTTTGCGACAGCCTATAAAGCCGTGTTCCCCGCGCAGGACGATCAATGGTCTGTTGATGAGCTTCAACACAAACTCCTCCTGCTCACCTATAAAAGATGGTAAAATCCCACATATTAACCATCTTTTCCACAAGTGGGTGTGGGTGTCAAGCTTAAAAAAAACAATCATAAAGAAATAATGTGTTCGATATGTACATTTTGTTTTAAATTATGCAAGAAAACTGCTTTTACTGTATTTTTTTGACAGCGTTAATTGAATAGAAAACGTACAGCCAGGATATTTTGCTAAATGCTTTATAACATAAATGTATATGGGTTTGGAAAAACATGAAGTTGGTTGAAACACTAACCTGCGGTGTCCACGGCGGCTGCCAGCTGTCCGTTTTTCTTGGCTGCCAGGTATTTCCCATTACTGGCCTTCAGTGCAACCTTTGACCCCTTCCACTCCAGGTCAAAGAAACAGTTGGGTGACCTGGTTTAAGGAACAGTTTAATAAAGAGTGATTACGCTGTTGAACTGAATCGGTCAAAAATGTAAATGTAAATTCTCAAAATAAATATTCACATAATGGCATTTTTTGCAAGGAACCAGAAATGCCTTTTGCTAAATAAACCGTTTGAAGCAACCTAAGAATTCCTTTTGTTAGTTTAAGTCCTTCAGATACTGTCGGGCTGTTCCATTTCTATGACCTTGGCTTAGTTCTGTTTCATCTGGGCTTTTAAAGGGATGGTTCACCCAAAAATGAAAATTCTGATGTTGATATTCTAGCGGCCATTACAGTAATCTATTTAATTATATGCGCTACATGTGCCTTGTATTCAGTCTTTTGAAACAACTATACAAATTAATTTACTAAGTTTGAACATGACTGTGTAGTCTGCGAAATATGATCAAAACAGCAACCCCCTTAACAAAACCTGAAACAGCACACAAACCACATGGGCTTCCTTTCTGGTTTTGGAATTTGAAATAAATTCACATTTTGGGGTGACCTGTTTGTTTTTGTTAACCTTACTTGGAAGAGGCAGTACACTGGATAGCTCCATTAGGGGTGAGGCTCCAATACTTTCCACTGCAAGAGCGAAAGGCACATTGCTTTGTCTGGCTATCCATCTCCATCTGAAACACCTCCTGGTCTGACTCCTCATCCTGATTGGCTGATAAATCAACCCCTAAAACATTCAATCATAATGTGCTTTCAGCTTGCAGTCTATAACAGTGAAGTGTATTAATGTACACTTTTTGGAGAAACTGGGAAACACAAATTGAGGGAAAATTTAATTTAGTAGTCACAAATAAATATCATCTTTGTAAAGATCCTCTATATAGATAGATTTAAAAAATGTGGGTGAAAGATGATGTAATCTCTTCTGCATTAGCAAGAATCAGCCAAACCTCGTGGTCGTTTTATTCAAAGAGCATATGCATGCATAGGCAATTTAATTTAATTTAGGAAATGTGTCTATATTTGTATTCAAATTAATACACTAGGATAATATTTTGCAATGAATAATAAACATGTTCTTAATAATAGGCTAATTAAATCCATTCATACCCTGGCGCGTGGAAATGTTTCTCTCGTTGCTGGCCGTGAGCACTACCTGCCCGTGACTTTGCTCGAGGACAAAAAGCTCGTCTTTGCCGACACGCGCGCTCCTGCCGGACTTCATGGTCCCGGTGGGTCCCGTGGGCGCGATGTATTTTCCCGTGGCATCGCGGAAAGCGACCTTACCAGCCCGAAACTCCAGCGTGAACCCGGTGATGGTATCCGGCTTGACCGCCAGCGCGCCGCTGCACGCGAGAAAGCGGTTGTCAGCGGTCTGCAGATGATACCGGTGATCCAGGTACACGAGCGTGAGGAGCGAATCCACGCCCCACGGCACGTCCCGGTCCACGGAGAGCTCGTTGCGCTCGGACAGGTGCGCGTACCGCTTCCGCGCGATGCTGTATATGTTTACCTGCGGGTGGACCGCCAGGTGCACGTTCCACTTCTCCGCGTGGGAGATGCTCTGCGCAAAGCACGAGATCCGGTCCTCGGTTCCACCCAGTACCGCGAGTGGGGCTCGGATTGCATTGACCACCGGCCGTCGTCGTGAGCGATGACGAGAAAGCGACAATCCGGGCCGGGTTTCTCGCTGTCCGCGGTCACGTTGCCATCCTTGTCGGTGGCGAGGTATCGACCCAGGTGGCTTTTGATGAACACGGCGTTGGAGTCTCCGTGATCCCCGGACTGTGCGAGGGTCCACACCTGCTTTTTCTTCATGGAGGTCGCAGACGCATTGATTTTAAAGCCGAATGTCTCCGCTGTGAGATATTTGTTGTCGGCATTTATGAGGCCGAACCGAATCACCAAAATCTCGCCTAAACCTTCAGAAGACATGGCCATGCTGTTTGGGCGTTACGGTTCAATGAAAATTGGTAACTAGCGGTTCAGAGTGGGTGTGACAATGATACAGGATGGCGCGTGAGAGAGGATGCTGAGAGATTCTGCAGAGTGAGAGAGAGACAATGTGCGTCTCGTTTCAGAATGCGACATGTAGGCTATAAATATAAAGGTTTTCTTATCTTTTTTTTATATATTTTATTTCATATCTGTCTCCACAAGTGATTTTACTCAGTAAAATGGACTGTAGCACCGTTATACTCACGTCAGCATCTACTCTGTTGCTATGGGAAGAAAACACCTTAACTAGTCTACTCCTATATTTAGGTTTTTATACAAATTTAATATAAATAAATAAAATGTATAGATATAATTCGTACGTTAGTGTCAACAAAGGGAGATTTGTCTGTTGCAAAAACATGCAGTTATAAACCATGACCTGGTTGGGTTAATTAAGTCATATTAAATTACTTATTTGAATAAAATTAAAACATTGCAGGTTGATCTTTATAGAAATCAAGAGCAATACATTGGCTACATGACAAATTACCCATAAATACCAAAAACA
This sequence comes from Triplophysa siluroides, assembly GCA_006030095.1. Classification (NCBI taxonomy): domain Eukaryota; kingdom Metazoa; phylum Chordata; class Actinopteri; order Cypriniformes; family Nemacheilidae; genus Triplophysa; species Triplophysa siluroides. Next base: position 328,920 of record VCII01000201.1, on the reverse strand, counting down.
ATATACAACAATAAAACATCATGTTAAAAATCATGTTTTTTATTGTGCATTTCTAATACCAATCAAATTGCAGTTGGGTCGTTTTGATTTAGTAATATTAACTCAAAAAATACACCTAACTAAACCAAAAAATAAACATAACGCATTAAAAAACATGATCCTTGATATAAATAAAAACAGAGTGATCTGTTTTTGCAAATAAACTCTTCAAATATGTAACATATTTTATGAATTATTGTCATACAATTACCTACATTTTACACTACAACTATTACATTTCTGCTTAAGGAGCAGAAATAGTGGACAGAAATGATTATCATCTTACTCTAAACACCTTTTGCGTGAAGTATGTGACGAATCATTACCCTGAGAAAATACTATACGGAACCTGAGGTATTTATAACAATGAAAAATAGGTATTATATCGATGCACCCAAACATCTTCACTGTTCAGCTGAGTTAAGAGAGGATGAAGGAAACAGGAACTTGCAAAGGTTATTTTCAGGGCAAACAACAGCTTTCCTCTTCCTCTTCTAAAGGGCAGGATACTGAATGAGTCCAGATATACATGAATCTCTTCATTAGTGTTGTCTGCACATCTTAACACATGAAAACATCAAGAGGCATCGACTTGGTACAGTTATTGAATTCATGACAATTTTCCTTAAAAAATGCCATGCCTCAACTCAACATGTAAAATGACACTAAAGAAAAATAAAATGTTTTCATTAAATGATCTTATTTCTTTTCATGATAATTAAAAATGCTTTTCCCATCTCATGGTTCTGCATTCTGAAGACTTGAAGAATATAATTTGCAGGGTTCTTCCTTTGCAGAGGGGAAACAATTACAATCTTTTTCAATTTTGTGGAAGATGAATTTGGATTAAGGCAAAGCATTGCACATTACTGTATATTTACACTAAAGTGATGTGTTTCCCAAAAGACATAGCCTAAGTAGTCTACAAAACGGTTAGGATGCCTTAAAATATGGATAATATGAACAAAACAAGCTCCAGCGTCTTAATGATCCAAACACTTAGCCCAAAGCTGTATACATTTTAGGTTTGCATCCAGATTCTGTCCGTTCAAAATAAGCTTCGAATGAACTATATGCCTCTAACTGTCTAATGAAATGTTAGAGATGTACAAAGCTGTCAAACTAATGACCTTGATCTGTAAAGCCAACCAATTAGATCATTTAGTCAGATATTGACAGTTTGCAGCAATTTATAGAAATAATGGTGTATTTCAGACCTTTTTGGCTATTTGTGTGTTAAATGGACAGTTTAACCATAAATAACAATCTTTTTATAATTTATTCACCCTCATATTGTTCAAAACCTTTGTATGACTGTTTTAACAGTGGAACACAAAAGAAGATATTTTGAGAAATGTCTCCGAGGTTTTGTGTCCACACAATGGACGTCAATAGAGGACGATGTTGTTTGGTTACCAGTGTTTTCAAAATATCCTCCGTTGTGTTCTGCAGAAGAACAAAGACAGGTTTAGAATGACATGAGCGTGAATAAATTATGAGAATTTTCTTTTTTTGGGTAAACTATCCCTTTAAGCAAGGTTCAGGAATGCTCATTTTCAAAAATGTAGCACTCAGCCAGATACCAAACAGCATGTTGCAAAGACTGAAAGTCAGAAATATGGCTGGAATGTTTCATCCTGGAGTCCGTCGGGGGTTATGCAAATGATAAATCAGATATGCCCAAAGGTTAACGCATCATTGGAACCCTAGGAATCCGTGTGTCATGAAGGTCACATTGTCTTGCATAAATCTTAAATAAAACCTGACTGTAACTCACAGACTCAACAGCTCTCTCTGCTGATGATTTTGTAGAAGTTAAAACACACAGCAAGAAATACAATATAACATACAATAAGAAATTACCAAAAATTCCAGATGTTTATCCTATCATCTCTTGAAGTGTATAAAAAAATCTGTCATCATTTATTTACCCTAATTTTATTCAAAATATGATAAGATTTTCTTCTGTGGAACACAAAACAAGATATTTTGAGAAATGTCTCAGTGGTTTTATAGCCACACAATAGAAGTCAATGGAAGCCAATGTTGTTTGGCTACCAGAGTTCTTCAAAATCATTTATTTTGTGTTCTGCAGAACCAAATACAGACATATAAGTCATACAGGTTTGAAATGGCATGAGGTGGAGTAGATTTATCGAATTATGCTTTTAAAGCCAAATCAAATAAGTAATGATAGTATGATAGTACACACAACATGATCAAAGATTTGTTTCTTTAATTTCATGAATCGGAAAGGTCACAATAGACTAAGTTCTTTAAGACTATGTATGCAGGTGAAAAGGCTGGTTTTAGTGCGTGTTCTAACACATATACATTCCTGAAATGACAGCCACCCGGGGACGACCTGCTTTTCCTTATTTAGTATGTTAAATCAGGCAGCTCACCTGGTTCACAATGAGTGCATGTTTTTGTTACTTCATGATAGTTTCCTATTGTAGTTACATTGTAGACTAATTAGGGAACATACCGTTTGATTCTACCCTGCTCTAATAAATAAAAAAACGCCAAAAGCTATGTAGTACATCCATCAGAACTTACATTACCTTACAAATCAAGTCAAGCTGAATATCCCCCAGTCAACCCTATCGAATTTGGTTGTATTTCCATATTAGGAGTCTACCTGTTGCCTAGGGTGAGGTGCATCCATCAGTCCACCCTATCAGAGTTTTGCGTATGAGTGTCTGTGGTACCTGTCACTGTTTCCATATAGGGTCCTCTGTCTGATAGGCGGATACCTAGTGTATCAGTACACCAACTTCTATAGAAGGATATTTTATAGTATATAGAAGGCATATGTATAGTAATTGTACAGTGTTTCTATTCACTGGTATGTTGGTAAGGGGCAAATGTTGGGTTTAAAATAGCAAAAGAAAAACAAACCGAACAATATGCAATGGTGAGAAAGAGAGATATCACTCAAACACTCACTCACTAATTTCCGCTATGAGAGTCACATGACACAGCCATGGCGTTCCAACGTACCACGTGACTCACTCAAAGATTACCTTATAAGGAGATTGGACGAAAATCTCTTAAAGGGGCACAACCTCTGAACAGCGTGTCTCTGTAAACAAGACACAACACAAAGGTTATCTAATTAAATAATAAAATTGGGTGGCATGACAGTTTGAGCTACTGTATGTTTTCTTCCATATAAGGCTGTATAGAGAAAATATATGTTTATGCATCTTATTTGTTAAAATAAAGATGCTGCTCAATCTAATGAATGAATTAAAAACACTTATATACACAATTTATATACATTTACTACTCAATTTACATGTTGAATAATTATTTTCTTTCAGAGTGACCTTAAATATGCTTCAATCTACTAGTACAAACTATAGGCTACACACTAGTGTGACTTCCTCTCAGATTTGTCACATTGTGCCTGTAGTTGTAAGACTTGTCCTGCGTTGCTTTTCCTCTTCCTCTTTTTGTTTGAAACAACCTTATAAGGTCTTCAGTAATCTGCTGATGACAGAAACACGATGGAAACCAAAACTCATAAAACAACATCATAAACACTGTACATGCAATACATATTAACACACCCCAACTCTTCACCCACAGCTGATACTCACACACACACCCTGGAAAGAATATAGATGCTTTACCGATGTGCATGGAATGGGTAGTGGATAACATTGATTTGATAAACAATGAGGCGGAACTGACTCATTAACCTCTATGACTAACATTATCTTGAACTTCAGGTATGGAATTAAGCTGTTGAAATGCATGGTAGAGTCACTTGGCCTCTGTACATAAACAGTCAAACTGTAAAATTATGGCGGTCTATAGGTACATGTTCATCTGTGTCAATGTGTGTTTTGGGCCCACCCCAATAAATCGGATGTCATTGCAGTTAGGAGGACCATAAACCCAAATGATGTTATCACAACTTTAGGATTACTGTACAGTTGACAATTAGTAATACTTTAAGAATCTAGACACAAATTCGAACATTGGATATGTTTCTGAATAGCTATTTAACATTTTGGAAGTCTAGTTTTGGTTTTGGTTTCAGTGCTGTATTGATGAGAGAAGACAATAAATGCAGAGTGGTCACAACACGCTTCTACATGTCTACACATGCTAAAGGCAACACACACCAGGGTTAGCACCAATTTTGGCACTCGGCCCATGGTAGCCATAGTTCCAGTGTAATAAAAGTATTCCTTAAAATGGTGTTTTAGAATATTCCTCATTATGTCACAGTTTATTTCAGCTACAATATTTTGTAATCATAAAAAACATTCAAGCCTAATATGCAATATTTAACAATATTATAGGCTACTATAAAGTAAATGCAAAGTATAATATAATTTATCTAAAGCCATATAGTGCATATACAGTCGTGGCCAAAAGTGATGTCCAACTTTTAACCTTTATTATTTTATTTTAAGATTAGTTTTGTGCATTAAGTGTGCTTGGAGTGTAAATGAAGCTCAGCTTTGAAAAGATTTTAAGGACAGGCAAACCTTACTAAGGCGGTCAAGGCCTCCAATCTAAACAACAAATAGTCATAACAGATAAAATTGTAATGTATGATTTCCCTCAAAGTTTCCGTGTTTTTTTTTTTTTTTTAAATAATGAAATGAAACCCATATTCCCTAATATACTGTAAATATTGTACTTGCCAAATAATTGTGTCCAAAATATATTCTAAAAGCTTATGACTTTCTATATTTTGTACAATGCTCCTCACATTTTAAAGGTTTACTCTAACCTAAGGGGCTATTTAAAGCACATACTGTACAAAATGTGGCCCCCAGGCATAAGTTTTGGCTACTACTGTGTATGCGGCTGGGAAGAGGAAGTGTGAAACGTAATCGGTTATGACGTATTACGCAAAAGCCGGGTTCACCGGAAGTGCCCCAAAGCGACCCAGTGCAAGCGAGCTTCGTGCCTTTTTTTGTAATCCCCATCGTTTGAATCAAACCGATTATAACATTTGTATGCCAGAAATAGTCAGTTTGTCAGTGTCATGGACGACGATGGATAGGATTGACGTCAACCTGACAAGAAATCGTGTTTCACATTCATTCCTGCACTAAGACAAGCATCCGCGTACATAATGTGTACTTTCATGGGGGCCCAAATGATTGTGTACGAAAGTGGCATGCGATTATACGCGAATCGTGCAATATAAACAATTAGAAAGGTTTTAATAATAACGTAAGATGTCAGATCAGAATATCTCGAGACATTTTCTGTACTTGATAAGAGCCACGCCCACATAACTCATCTAACCTAAAACGACAAAACAGCAATAAAATGAGTCATGAATGCATAGGCGAATTAAGTGTGTTTTTATTCAGCGGATCTTACTTTGTAAAATAGCATGTCAAATAACTATTGACTGATGGTCAGCTCTTATACTGGTTGCATCACTGTTCTGCCAGTATTAAGTACTTCAAGTTTCACAACAAGCAGGTCAAATGATCGATTATAATAAATGTTTTAAAGAGTTCATATCTGTGCCAGTGTGCCCACAATGTTGTAAAACCGCTAAATGTTGTCTCATACCAGTTTATCACGTCCTGTGATGATGTACCCTGATTAGGAATGCTATGAAATGAATGTAGTTCATGAATTACAGGCAGTTGTGTTAGCTGTTCAATAGTTACATTACATTTACAAATTTAGCATTCGAGCAATCCGCACTAAAAAGCATAAGAACAATCACGTAGCTGCGTCCCATTCCCACATTTTAAAATATCCTTGGATTTAGCTATTTAAAAATGAGGATATATATAGTATTATGGTATGTAAACTCGACTGGTCAGTCTTTTTCTTTAAACTCGGTCTGTAGCATTAGCCTTGCGGTACATCATTTCATCTTGAGTCGAAACTTGAATTTCAAGCAATAAGCTTCAAACTCGCCAAGTGGACGACAAGTGGCCAATCAGATCGCTCGATGCCGAAAGTTTACCTTATATGGATGGAGCCGGCCGCCGCACAGAGCATAAAGCTGTGACCCGCCTCAAGCTCGGCATTGTGAGTTTTCAGTGCACGCTGAGAAGAGCTTTCTTTCCCTTGTATACAATAACCTACTAATTCACAGGTGAGAATGGCTTTGTGATTTACATTGTATTAAATATTTTCACTGCAATGTAATTTATTTATATTACCTGCACACAAAATAAGTCGAATGATTTTTTTTAAAAAAAATTTTTTTAATGACGTATTTGAAAATATAACGATTAAGGAAACCTTAATTATGGCTGGTATTCTTTAGTTATGCATTTATTATACGCTGCATTGTTTAATGTTTTTTCCTAAATACTCTTGTCAGTTGTTCGTTGTTTTATTGAATTGGATTGTCTAGTTTACAGACTGAAACTAAAGGGTTTTTGCCCAACAGTTATTGTGGCTTATTTTTTTTGAAGAGTTAAATTTCAATTGTGTTGTAACGTTAGTTAACGTTTAGTGAATGTTCGTAATTGCTCTTCTGACAGTATGACTGGTGGGTGTGGCTACTATACCGGCTTTTTGTAGTTATGCTAAATGTTCAAAAGGGTAAATTGACGCTTCGATGTGTAACTTGCAGAGCTTTTCTATCGAGTGTTTTATTGCGGCAGGTCACTTGAATAGTCATCGCTTAAAAGGATTGCGGCTTTTGCGCTTCGTATGTTATCTAACGTTAGGGTTTCCCCGGTGTGTCAGTTCCTCTCGCACTAAGGCAAATCAAGGGATTATTTTTGCGATTATCGGGCCTCGTTGGACGTCGTATTGTAAAGCGCTTATCTCGGCCTTTGAAACTGAAACTGGGAGTGGTCGTGTCTGTTGGTTAGAATCCACGCGCTGAATCGGCGGCATTGAGCTGCTGAAACTTATTGCCATATAAGGCAATAGTGAGTCTCCCTGACCACTTCCTTTGTCTAGAATCGCTTGGTTTCAACCCTGCGCCTTTGCGCCGCCTGCTGGCAAGCTGCAGCAACTGCATAAGTAGCTTTGCGAGAGATCGCCATCATTCTAACTCTTTAATTTGCTTTACAGACATGGATGAGGAAATCGCTGCCCTGGTCGTTGACAACGGCTCCGGTATGTGCAAAGCCGGTTTTGCTGGAGATGATGCCCCTCGTGCTGTCTTCCCCTCCATTGTTGGCAGGCCCAGGCATCAGGTATGATCATAGTTTTTGTTGTTATAATTTGTACTTGAAAATGTAAATTGTGGCATAATGATTTAACACATTTTAAATGGTAAGTTCTTTGAAAGTTACAGCAATTCCAGTCAGTTTTCTGTATGTCGTATTGTTTGCGTGGTCCGTAGTGCCTTATAAAGCATCTATTTTACTTAATTTTAATATGAATTTGCAGATCGAGTAGCGTGCGTTTACTTTCCCCTTTACATTTATGCTGTTTTATTAGTATATGCAAAGGTGTCTAATTGTATCCATTTTTTTTCTAGGGAGTGATGGTTGGTATGGGACAGAAAGACTCCTATGTGGGAGATGAAGCTCAGAGCAAGAGGGGTATCCTGACCCTCAAATACCCCATTGAGCACGGTATCGTGACCAACTGGGATGACATGGAGAAGATCTGGCATCACACTTTCTACAATGAGCTGCGTGTTGCCCCCGAGGAGCACCCTGTCCTGCTGACAGAGGCCCCCCTCAATCCTAAAGCCAACAGGGAGAAGATGACACAGGTGTGACTTCTTTATTTATATTGACAGTTTTTCAGTCCCATTTAATGGTCGGACTGTTCTGTTGCTTTTTTTTCCTTTCTGTTCATTTCCTTCCTATGCATTTCCTCTCAGGCTTTCTGTTTCTCTGCCATGATCTCCTATTAGGTGGTTTAAAAGGTTCATTCTTTACTTTATTTTCTGCATGGCAGCTCTTTTTAACACTAGTTTGAACGGTTCTGAGTTTTCAGCATGGTGTGTTGAGGTTTGCCTGCTCGGTTTTGCTCCTATTGTAATTGTTTGTTGCTATTTGGTTTAGCTAACTGATAAAACTCTGGTTCTTTCTTGCAGATCATGTTTGAGACCTTCAACACCCCTGCCATGTATGTGGCCATCCAGGCTGTGCTCTCTCTGTATGCTTCTGGTCGTACTACCGGAATCGTGATGGACTCTGGTGATGGTGTTACCCACACCGTGCCCATCTATGAGGGTTACGCTCTTCCCCACGCCATCCTGCGTCTGGATCTGGCTGGTCGTGACCTGACCGACTACCTGATGAAGATCCTGACCGAGCGTGGCTACAGCTTCACCACCACGGCCGAGAGAGAAATTGTCCGTGACATCAAGGAGAAGCTGTGCTATGTCGCCCTGGACTTCGAGCAGGAGATGGGTACTGCTGCCTCATCTTCATCCCTGGAGAAGAGCTACGAACTCCCTGACGGACAGGTCATCACCATCGGCAATGAACGTTTCCGTTGCCCTGAGGCGCTCTTCCAGCCTTCCTTCCTGGGTGAGTTTTCTTTAATTTTGAGATTTTTGATCTTGGCAGATTCCATATTTCCTGATCATTAAAATGTATTCAACTAATTCGTCCCTTCCTTGTAGGTATGGAATCTTGCGGTATCCATGAAACTACCTTCAACTCCATCATGAAGTGCGACGTGGACATCCGTAAGGACCTGTATGCCAACACCGTGCTGTCTGGTGGTACTACCATGTACCCTGGCATTGCTGATCGTATGCAGAAGGAGATCACTTCCCTGGCTCCTTCCACCATGAAGATCAAGGTGATTGCCCATAGCACTTGTCCGTTTACCCAATGTAGTTGCACTTTTTTGGCTAATGTGTGCTAACTTCTATTCTCTCTTTGCAGATCATCGCTCCCCCTGAGCGCAAATACTCTGTCTGGATTGGTGGCTCCATCCTGGCTTCCCTCTCCACCTTCCAGCAGATGTGGATCAGCAAGCAGGAGTACGATGAGTCCGGCCCATCCATTGTCCACAGGAAGTGCTTCTAAACAGACTCTTGCCACCACACCTGGCCATGCAGCAGGATTTAAATGAACGACCAACCTAAACCTCTCGGATAAGATGACATCAGCATGGCTTCTGCTCTGTATGGCGCATTGACTCAGGATGCGAAACTGGAAAGGGAGGTTGTTGTCTTACAGGAGGTGCTTTCCCCGAGAGGACTTCAATGTACATTTCTTCTTTTAGTCATTCCAGAAGTGTCTACCACTTTGCCCTCGTCACAGTGGGCCTTCATGACTTGTTATAGTGTTTATGTAAATTATCTGCTCTATACATTGTTTTTCTTTTTTGTACTTCAGCCTTAAACTTGGCCCAGTTTGTTATTGTTGCAATGATGGGGAAAGCTTTACCTTTTTAGTGAAGATCTTGCAGGACTTCCCAAGGCCATGTGAATTAGGGGTGTCCCCTGCCTATGTAAGCCAGGGTGTCTCTGTACACTGACAAGTGAACCCAAATAAAACGTGCACATGTAAAACCACAGTCTGACTACTGTTCTTTTATTGTGGATGATTCAAATCGCCTGATTCTGCTTTAAATGTGTCACCCATGTGATGGGACCATTGCTTCAAAAGGGCTTAAAATATTAATGGCTGGGTTAGCTGAATCACTTTTTACAAAAGTGCAAATAGTTGAGAACTTGAATACAACCCTTTTTCAGTGTCTCCTTTTCATCCATAAACCAGCCAGGAAAGTTTAATTTTCCAAATATTTTAATGTGAAGTATTCAAAACTATCAATATCATAAATCAAAGCACATTTTACCGGTTTAAATTATCAATAAAAAGTTTAGCATTAGCAATCCCCCTATAGGCTTACATATATGATGGACCCTTTAGAAAGCTGCTTCCCCATTTCTCTCCAATAATACCCAGGTCTAAGTTATTCCTTATTTCATATACATTTTTAGAAGCAAAACGGTTAAACTAACTACCTCACAACACTATCCTATGAAATGGTTCTGGTAATAAAGGTAGAAACTGATACGATTTTGTGATGTGGTCTAATAAAAGTATAACAATTTTGGTAGATGTTAAAAAGATGGGTCATAAACGGCTTGGATATCTTCGGGAGTACTTGTTTTTAATATTGCCATTTGGATTTTCTTTTAATATTCAGTGGAAAACTTAAACTTTAACCACCTTAAATTTCGAACTGAAAATGATAAGATGGAGAAGATTTTTGTAAGCTTTATCCCATTTTAAGCTAGTAATTGTATATAAAATGAAACTATATGAAATATAAGATCATACACCAATGTAAAATAAAACCAAACATATGCACAAATTGTTTTGAGGTGACAACGATGAGAAATGTTCCTTTTTTTTGTAATGTTATGATGGGACCTTTCATGTACAATGAATGATAACTGTGTTACATAAGACTGCAGACACTTTATGATTCACTTGACGACGGTTGTCAGGGGCCCGGGAATGGGACACGCTGCCCTGCGTGGCAAAACACCCAGCAAAATGGCCAAGGAGAATATATCTATATTTTTGCATTTGTCAGACGCTTTTATCCAAAGCGACTTACATTGCATTATATCATGCATTTGTTCCTAAGTATGTGCAACCCCCTGGGATCGAACCCACGACCTTGGCGTTTGTTAACGCCGAGCTCTTATCACTGAGCTACAGGAATAGAAGAAACAATGAAAAACGGGACTAAAACACGCAATTATTTGCTGAAAACACAGCAGATCGACTCGACGGCGATCCTTACGATTTCCCTACGACTTGCAAAGAAATCAGTTGTTCCTGGACACAGGAATGTTGCACGGAATTACGTTTCCTGATATTGTAAGCATTCACTTTGCTGAGGGTTTAGCCACCCACGGGGGCGCGCTCCGGCGTGCTCGCGTGGTAAAGTGGGTCCATACCCTAAATGCACCAACAGAAAAAGGCAAAGTAATCGCAGTAAAATAAAGAAAAACAGATAAAGGCGATACAGTTAAAGTAGAGACTAGCAAAAAAGCAGAATATCGATGTTTAAAAAAAAAAAACGTAACGAGCGTGTACCGAACCCAAGGACTTTTATCGGAAACGAGTACGTCTCCAAAAATGTTCCGGTTGTATTAAACAAGTCTGCATCTCGTTCCCGCTATGTGTGTGCTTGGTTCTGTGCCCGACCACATAGTTATCAATGGATAAATTATTATACATTCATTGACATGGCTATACTTTATATTACACGGTTGACACAAGAAATTATCCAAAACATTTCAATGAGGCAGCATGGATAATCAGATCGAAGCGGTAAGTTAAAGCAGAGGACTGATAATGCATGCTAATATTGTTAGTTAGCTGGCTAGTTGACTTCTGCATTTTCTTGCCTTTATCAAATCTTTTGTTCTCGATAAATGTCGTTAATAATGTCTTAGTTATTTGGACTAATAGTGCCTTACGAAAATAACATGGATTTTTTTTCTTTTGTGTAAGAAAATTCACATTAGCTATTATAGTTGAATACTATCTGAAGTTATATTTGTATTGAAAAATAAGCATCAGTATTTACAATGAACTCATGATTTGTGATTATCGCCACAGCACATTTAAGTCATTTGTTGTTCTTGTTGCTCTTCATGCTCAGTGTTGCATTTCTCAGACCTCTGTCAGCATCTCAGACTTCTCAGATGAGATTTTACTGAATATCCTCATATTCATTCCAAGCCATGATCTGATGCTCAGTGTGAACAGAGTGTGCCGGAAATTCAGAATACTCTGTCTGGATAAAACCTTAAGAGCCCATATATACCTGCACAAAAATTATACGGTAAGATCATGAACAACACACTGTCTCTTCGCTTCTCTACAGGCTTCAAAGCCTGTATGGAACACAGAAGATATTTTGAGAAATTTGTTTTTTTTTGTTCATACATTGAAAGTCATTGGGGGCCGTTGTTGTTTTTGTGTTCCGCAGAAGAATGTAGTATATATTTGTGTATCGTGTATAGGCAAAGTTTTTATGACACTAACGTACAAACATTTTCTTCATCATTACATTTGAATTGTTTTCTCATTCTCAGGCAAACGACGATGCTGTGAAACAGGTTTTAAAGAACCTTTCCAGTGACACCCAGACGCTGGACCTGTGTGGCTGTTACTGGTTGGCTGGCTCTACAGTGGACCAGGTTACTCGCTGTAAGGGCCTGGTCAGTCTGGACCTTTCAGGATGTCGATTGACGTCAGTCCGTCTTTCCCATCTGCTATCCGCACTTCAATCTCTGCGTTCGCTGGCTCTGGATGTGGGCCCGGGGTTCGACCTCCATCAGATGAGCGCGGAGGGGAAAGCTGCTTTGTCGCGCCTGCAGGAGCTCAAGCAGACATTGCTGACTCCCTCCTACGGCGTGGTGCCGTGCTGCAGCGCACTGCGCATTCTGCGACTCTACCTGGAAGCCAGCGAGGGCTGGAGAGAAGCGGGCGGTTGCGCGCAGCTGATGGTGGGCCAGAGCAGCGTGCCGCACTACCAGAACCTGCGCTGGTTTTCTGCACGCTTGGCACCCGGTGAGGTCAATCGTACCCTTTTGGCACTGTACTTGGCAGTCTTCAGTATGAGAGTTCCAGAGGGTCTTACAGGACTGGTTCTGTCTGTGCCGGGCCCCGCCCCACCTAGGCCGGTCGCCATGATGGCGCTCATGGAGAGCATGGTGGGAAATACAGTTAGCACGCTTCAGCTTCCTCGTACGTGGTTGGACGGTGCGATTTTAGGACGGGTCATAGCGCACGGCTGCCCCGCTTACCTAAACGTCTCGCGTTGTTCTTCTCCTGGTTTCAACCCTCTACATGTGATGCTTAGTGCGGGTCGTGACCTCTCACCCCTACGGAGTCTCAACCTGCGCGGTTGCGGCCGAGGTCCCATCCCGGAAAGCTGTGGGAAGGTCGGGGAGGAAATGGATGCGGAGAGCGTCAAAGCACTTACCGAATGTTGCCCGCATCTTGTTCATCTCAATCTGTCTGCCACGCACTATCATCATACTGTTCCCGCTGGAGAGGACGGGCACTTGTGTGGTGCGTTAGGACGTCTCGCCGCTTTGCGATCGCTAGCGCTTCCTGTCTGTGCCCTGGCGCAGTCCCCGCCTGCATCTATGAACACTCTGGACTCCAACACAAATCTCACCTCAGGGTCACTGCTACTTGGGCTTAAGAAGAGCAACCGCATCGGCGTGCCTACATATCGACCCAGAACCGAGGCCACAGGGGGTGCATGTGAAGGTCAGCAGCAGGACAGGACTCTGTGCATTCAACCGCTGCTTCAGGGTTGCCCGCACCTAGTAGAACTGGAGCTTATCGGTGCTGGCTTTTCTTCTGCCTTGCCACGGAATGAGCCGGCCATGAGGAAGGAGCCCGCTGCGTGCCCTTGGTCTCACAGTGTCGGAGATGGTGAATTAGCTGCTTTGGGAGGGCTGAAGTTTTTACGCAAGCTCACGCTTGCTCACTTACCTGGAGTGCTGAAGGGAACCGGGTTGGTGGAGCTTGTTCAGGGGTGCAGGGACCTTCAGTCATTATCGCTGGCACATCTTGGATCCTTAAAGATGATGAACTACACGCAGGCCCTGCTGGAGACTCTCACGTACTGCACACAGCTTAGGGACTTAAGGTGAACACACAACTGCTACTTCACAACACATTCCAAGCAACCCTTAAACTTCTTATTTTTTGCCATCTCAATAAATCTGTTCATGTTAAGACTTCAGCTTGCCAGTAGGGGGCAGCACCTGAATGTTCACTGCAATGACAGAATAAGAACTTGGTACACACTGGGTCCACATTTTATGGCTATGACTACTTTGATGAAAATGAGAGTTTTTCTGATCCTTAAATCATTGCCATTGCTTCACTTATGGATTAAAAGGTAATCAATTGTCGATTTATAGATAATATTTTATCTCTGTGTTGATGTTTATATTTACAGGCTGGAGCAGCCCTACTTTAATGGGAGCGCTGCATTTTTTGAAGCGCTCAGTAAGTGTCAGCAGCTGCGGCGTGTGTGTCTAGTTTCTCGACAGGGAACCTTCCAGCCCTCCTCTGTGACAGGCTTCATGCAGAGTTGTGTTGATGTCATCATGTGTCACATGTTCATGAATGGGACACTTGTCACCTGTAAAATGCTGCAGAAAACCCTGCTGGACAGGTTAGTCACCGCAACACTGCCAGGGTCATGCCGTCGATATCAGAGGATGTACTGATAAAACATGTAGCTTAAAATTGCTTTGGATTAAAATCTATGCCAAATAATCATTTTGAATGCACATTTTTAGGAATAATTTGTCTCTCTTTAAACACTAGCAATTTGTATTTCTCCTTCCCTGTTTTTGTAGTTTTTCATCATCTCGTCCTGCTCTTAGTGTGGTGATTTACCCTTTACTACATGAGGACCTGGAAAATGTGATCAGGGGTATGCCACTGTGCCATCTGGACGAGATCACACTTTTCAAAAGCAGAGTTGCTGAAGAGCCAATGAAAATGTCACTGACAAAACAAAAGAGCTAAAAAACATTTGGTGCTTTTACGTGGGTAATGCACGGACAGTGCTATAATATAATGCCGATATCATTTTGTTTAAAAAAGTCTTTCAGTGGATTCCAGAATATTGTTACCCTTTGTGTTGGCTTGAGAAATCTTTTTGCCAAGCGGATTATCACGAGGTCATTGTTTTTCAGAAAGCCAGTATGAAGAACACTCTGCATTGATGTGAAATGTAATCTTTGTGAATGTGCCAAAATTAAATCCACTTTATATCGTGATGCATTGTGTTCATTGCTGTCTCTCCCTCTGTTTTAAAAGCTAGCCAGCCTGTTATCAGTGAAAATTGACAGCAATTTCTTTGGACCTTTGAATATAATTCCATAAATCATCAGACGTCTTTTGTTTCTGCAGTGTTTATAGGGTGAGTGCAGGAAGGCATTTTCAGTTTGTTACTCACAAAAAATGTGCTATATTTATGCGCATTTCACAAATGCTGTCCAAAGTGACTTGTAATCCATGCAAGATGGTCATTTTTGTATGTGTTTCCAGGGAATCAATGCCAGTGGCATTTTTTTGTTTTATAATAATGAAGGATACACTTTGTTAGTTATAGGTGTATGGGCTATCATGGGCCTCATGAGTTTGAGCACTTGAACGCCTGCATGGACAATGTTATCACACTAAGACAGGAAGTCCACGTACACCACACATACGTTTGGAGACATGTCTAAGTCACTGGATTGCTCTTTATTACACTAAACCACGAGCTCATTATTACAATAAACCATGTGCCAGAGTAAAACTGCTTAATCATGTATCGTCCGATAAGCCCAGGAAATGTGTCTGGGAAAGTGTAGTTTGATGGGCACATGATATCCGTGTTTTCTTTTATTAAATCATGGGAGGTGGGATTTTTTATGTTCCTCATTTCAAAATCAAATTTTTTATAAACGCCACTTTTAGATGTTATTTTGTCTCTCCATCACAAGTATCTACACAATTTTAGCAAATTGTTTTTCAGCCTCAGAATATGTTCTCTGTCTATTCACAGATGTGACATCTACAAACAAATAACATTTTGATCAGCCTTTGCTGCTTACTGACAGTTTATTCACTAACAAAGTGTACAAAACAATCCAAAATGGGCCAGAGATCACACTTTCCAAAAGCAGAGTTGCCGAAGAGCCTGTGAAACGGTGACTGACGGAACAAAAGAGTTCATTCCTGGTGATTGTACTTGGGTAATGCACAGACAGTGCACACATCAGCATTTTGTATAATAGAAACTCTCATTATGTTTAAAAAAAGTAATTCAGTGGACTCCAGGAAATTGTTTACCGTTTGTGTTTGCTTGAGAGATCTTAGTACCAAGTGGACAAACACAAGTCATTGTTTTACAGTAAGCCAGTATAGACAAAACTCTGCACCGATGTCATGTGAATGTGCCAAAATTAAACCTTCTTTATATTTTGATGCATTGTGTCTATTGCGATGTCTCCCTCAATTGTAAAAGCTTTAGTCATGACATTAGTACATTCTGCCTTGTGCTCGCTGGCATTAACTGCACTGTACAACCAAATTCCGGAAAAGATTGGACGTTTTTTAAATTTTAATAAAATGCAAACTAAAAGACTTTCAAATCACAGGAGCCAGTATTTTATTCACAATAGAACATAGCAAATGTTTAAACTGAGAAGTGTTACAATTTTATGCACAAAATGAGCTCATTTCAAATTTGATTCCTGCTACAGGTCTCAAAATATTTGGGACGGGGGCATGTTTACCATGGTGTAGCACCTCCTTTTCTTTTCAAAACAGTTTGAAGACGTCTGGGCATTGAGGCTATGAGTTGCTGCAGTTTTGGTGTTGGAATTTGGTCCCATTATATAGGTTTCCAGCTGCTGAAGAGTCCATAGTCGTCTTTGACGTATTTTTTGTTTAGGTATTTTTGTGTTCTGCTGAAGTATACAAGGCCTTCCGTGAAATAGACCTCGTTTGGAGGGAAGCATATGTTGCCCTAAAACCTTAAATACCTTTCAGCATTCACAGAGCCTTCCAATACATGCAAGCTGCCCACACGGTATGCACACATGCACACCCATATCATCAGATATGCTGGCTTTTGAACTGAACGCTGATAACATGCTGGAAGGTCTCCCTCCTCTTTAGCCCGGAGGACACGGCGTCCGAGATTTCCAACAACAATGTCAAATTTGGACTCTGACTCTGGATTTCTGACCATAGAACACTATTCCACTTTGAAATAGTCCATTTTAAATGAGCCTTGGCCCACAGGACACGACAGCGCTTCAGGACCATGTTCACATACGGCTTCCTTTTTGCATGATAGAGCTTTAGTTGGCATCTGCTGATGGCAAGGCAGATTGTGTTTACCGACAGTGGTTTCTGGAAGTATTCCTGGGCCCATTTAGTAATGTCATTGACACAATCATGCCGATGAGTGATGCAGTGTCGTCTGAGGGCGCGAAGAACACGGTATATTAAAAAAATACAACTAGATTTTTTTAAGTCAGTTCAATATAATTTAAGTTTATTGACTCATAAAGCTCATTTGATTTAACTTAAAAAGGGTGGCTCGATCATCATCAGCCCCTGTTAATATGCAACATCAACTTAAATCTCACCACAGGGTCGCTGCCATAAATTATATTTATTTAAGCCTTTTTTATTCTTATTGGTGAACTGCATTGTGGGAATGCCTTCGTATTATCCTTTAAACTTTAAAAAGTCCACTTCTGTAGATTCAGTAGAAAATAATACTGTGGTGTGCCTTCATTTCCTCATTATTGTAAATGCAAACTTCACAACATTGTGTGATTTGTGCATACATTGCACTTTAATTTAAGTTTAAGAATGCATTGAACTTTGTGTGTACATTGAACCCAAAACATTTCTTAAAAGAAAAGGGTAAAACCCAAACTCAGCTGGTTTTAGTTCTGCATTTTTTTCCTCAGAAATATCGAAACATGAGACATTTGGCATAGGACGTTTTATTAATCCGCATTTTTTGTTATGTCTCCTATCGTGTCTTTGAAGTTAACTATAACAAAGTGCACTGGAAGTCACTTTTAAAGCACCTTTCTAAACAGCAAATTAAAAACTTTTTGTGACACCAAATAAAGTGAGACCTAACACGTTTTGCTTGGTTATCTTGTAAATCCAACCTATTTTTCCCATGAGCACTTACCATACACTGTGAAAGAAATGTACAGCAAATTTTACTCCAAATTGCTTGTTTTTTTATTTTATTTTATTAATGCTGAATGTCAGTTAGTGTTAGCTAGAATTTAAAATATATAATGCTTATAACTTTATCCAGCTTTTCCATCATAAAACACATTGAAATAAGCATTTCCAAAAAGCACCTTTCTAAACAGCAAATAAAACAACTTAATTTTTTTGTGACACCAGATGAAGTGAGATCAAACACTTTTTGCTTGGTTATCTTGTAAATCCAACCTATTTTTCCCATGAGCACTTAACCATATTATAAAGTGATTATGATTGTGGCTGTTGCATATGTTACAAGGGAAGTTACAATAGTACTGCAGTCTTTGGAAAAGGAAATAAGATTCTAGGAACTAAAGTCTTCCCAGAAGATAAAAGTTCACATTTTTGGAAATCATTGGGTTAGTTTCCCGGACAGGGATTTGATTTTTAAAAGGGGAAGTTGAGCCTCAAAAACAAGAGGCTGTTGCGTATGTTACATGGGAAATTACAATTGCACTGCAGCGTGAATGAAAAGATGACACAAGATTCTAGGAAGTAAAATTAAAGTTCAACTGAACAAGCTCACAGAAATTCATGCCATATTTACCCTCACCAATGCTGCCCCGTAAGACCCAACTTTTAGTAAAGGAGTATAGAAGAGGGCCGAAAGAAAGGTTGCAGAAAATTTGACTATACTAGTCATTGTTCAAACCAAATTAGGTAGAGAGAGACAGGAAGCAATAGAGGAGGAGAGAGGGCCGGGAAAGGACCATGAGTCTGAGCACTATCCACACGACCACAGCCTCAGACGATCATATTTTATATTTGATGTACGTTATCAATAGCATAAAAGAATCTGGCCCTTTGGTTTGCACTTTTGGTCAAGGAAAATGTCAAAACGTATTTAAACTTGGTCTCCATGATTGCAAATGATTTTTTTTGTACTAGGTTCATTGATGATGGAAAATCAAGTTTTTTTTTATTGTAAAGTAATAGAAAAAAGATATTTTAACAATATGAAATGTTTCTGAATTGCTTCGAGTTTGTACAATTCTTGAATCATTTCTCCCGGATCACAACACAAGCCCTCTTTGTTAAGATGGATTTTATTGGACATTGTAACAGGCAGTGTAGAAAAGACAGGAAATGATGGAGAGAGGAACAGGAAATGACACAAGCCACCCCAGCTCAACCAAATACCAGCTACATTCTGATTGGCTAGCATGAACAAACCCTTATATAATTTTACAAAAACAGTTTTACACTACCATTTTTTGGCCAAAATAGATGTACACAACATACAGATATTATATCTGAATAGTTATAGATGGTCATATACAAATATCTGGATATGCTTTATTTGATCCAACAACCCTGTTCAAAAGATCAGCATTGCTGGTCAGTGTTTTGGATATTGAAACACTTCTGGATATTGGTCCATCAGACAGATTTGATCTCGCCATGCCTCAGCATCCGGGAACTGTTTCACCTTGGTCAAACGGTACACCAATCGACACTCAGCATGTGGCCAGCAACATAAGTCGTCCCAGGCATGTAGCTCTGTAGTGTGAGTGTGTCGTTGAGCTTCAGTGTCTGAATAAAGTGTGCTTTTAAGGTCAGACTATACGTCGAATAGGATACGACAGACCCGAGCATCAGTCCAGCCATGTAGGATACAGTCATTGTGTTCCCTGTCAAGAAACAAACACAGTGTTTGTCACCAACACTCTCCAAAATATATTTTGTGCTCTGCAGAAGTAGGAAAGTCATACAGATCTGGGATGACATGAGGGTGAGTAAATGATGGAAAAAAAAATACCCCTTTCTCCCGAGCTAAAACTGTTGGTTACATTACATTGCTCTTAAATTTGTTTACCGTACCCACCTGCTATTTCTCGCTGTTGAAGTGGCACCTGGCCAGCTGCCTGTATCATTGGCACAGAGCCGAGATATCCGTTACTGACACCCAGCAGTAAAGAGAGAGAGCACGGCCAGGCCGGGTGTGTCAGCAGGGGGCGCTGAACGGGTGACACACACATCATGAACAGAGGCAAAAGGAGAACTCGCAAACAGGAGCACACCAGCAGCTGAACCCCACCCCACTCATAGGGACAAGCGGCCAAGATCTGCAAAGAAAGCAGACGAATGATCTTTAACACTGTTCATATTTTTCAAAGTATGAAATTTGAAACGTTATTTTAAAACTTGATATTATGAAAAAGTTATGTTAAAAGTAATAAGGTGTGTAGTAGCATACTCTAGTGGTTCCCAAACTTTTTTCCGGGAAAAACACCCCACCGGATCCCAACCACCTACATACACCCCCATATTGGTTTGATTTCAATATAATATGATTTTTCATTTGTTCATGCATTGAATGCTTTTAACAGTAACCAGTAGGAAGATATTACGAATCTACATGATATAAAATAATCCTGGCAGTTGAATTTATAATGTTGCAGCTGGCGGTACCTAAGCCTTGTCGCGCTGCCCTTGTAATGACCTTGCACTGTGATACTCTTTAACATTGCTGTCCAATTTCATATCATCTGCTTATTTCGATTTGTAAAAGGGTTTCGTGTGACCCAACATCACTTAGATCATCTCTATTTCACCTTGCCCACAAAGTCGGCCATGTTAAACAGAGCCATGGTGAGAATGGGCAGCCACTCTCCCAGCATATCGTTGCGTAACTCCGACTCCAGACCAGGAAAGAGGCACAGCGTGATGAAATATGTCATTGTTATTGACAGCATATAAGGCCAAATCCGTCTGGCAACAGAAAACCTCCGACCAAGCAGCTCTGTGAGAAAGACATAAAAACATCTCAAATAGTTTGCGTATAAAAACATTTTGCCACTAAAGTTTTCACAGAATAACAACAATAGATTACAATTGCAAAAGATATTAATAATGATTTAAGAGAGTATTTGCTAGGTTATATTTCAGCTCACCCTTGACACTAATCCACGTCCTTCTGGTGTCTGCTTTAGGTCCATCAAATCTGACGTATATGCCATCTACATGGGAACAGCTTCCTAGATGAACTCCATCAGCATCATCGACTGCGCTTGTCGCCCATCCTAATTTGAGTCAATTTTAGAGCAATTAATTATAAAAGTTTCCTGTTATAAAAAGCTTCCACCTTTTTAACCCAAAATAAGTACAAGAAGACAGCATTTCTAAACCTTATAAAAATTATATTTTATGAATGCAGCTTTTTGCAGGCAGCCCTAATAGGTTCTTTTTTTGCATCTGCTTTAGACATGTCCCTCAGATTAAACAAAAGACACGAAGCCACAAACCTAAAGGCGCCTTTAAGTGATTGTTCAACCAAAATTTAAAATTAAAAGATGATTTTTTTAAGAATGTTGGAAAGGGAACAACTGCGGTATATTGACTTCCATTGGGTTTATGTCTTTACAGTAGAAGTAAATGGGTACCACCACTGATCAGTTATCAGCATTCTTCAAAATATCTTATTTTGTGTTCTGCAGAAGAATAAAACGATTTAAATAAATGATGACAGAATTTTTACTTTGGGATAAACTATCCCTTTAAAAACAATATGCTTAAAAGTTCAAACTAAAAGAAAAATGCAATTTCTTTGAGTGTGAATGAATTTGTACCTCTTCCTCTGCACCGCTGTCATAATGTATCTGATACCCGCTGTGTTTCCGAGCTGGATTATCATGAATCTGTCCCGTGAACCAGGTGTGGCCGTGGCGAGCTCTTTCCGTGTGATATTGGACGAACCTGGTTTGCCGCACCACCACATGCAACAGAAAACAGAGCGCCTCTACTGAGACGGAGAAGAGGAAGAAGATGATGGTGTTGCTCTTCTCGTCTTCCACCAGAAGCTTGGTAAAAATCCGACTCAGAGAGACAATAACTCCTGCAGTGCCTAAAACAACCATTAAAAAGTAAAGAAAATATGAAATACAATACAAACAAATGGTAACACATTATTGTTGTGTTAAAAAAATATCTTGTGAAACATGATGAGAGCACACTCAAAAAAAAGTTGTTGAACAAACTAAATTAAATTAGGGATAACTTTCCCCCGAAATTGAACTACATTTCTCCAACAAAATCTTGTTTGTTTGAAACTATTCTTTATAATCTTGTTGTATGAACTTTCTTTTTTTAGTAGTCTTGATTCAATTAATATGTGTCATATACATGCATATTTGACATAAAACCAATATAGAAAACCCAATTTTAACGTTTAGATTATTTAATGGAAGCACTCAAGAACATATTTTTATATTATACATTTTTAACATTAATTAGCTATTATTTCATTTAACTTCAATAGGGAGATATTGAGTTAATATAACTCAACAGAAATGCAAATAAAGGATTGTAACCGCCCACGACCTAACCAAAGGCAACACTTTTCTCAACAATAGTGTCCACAAAACTCAAAAATAATAACAATCTCTTCAAAACCTTCAAAACCAAAAGATAAACGAACATTAAACGCTGACAAGTGTTTCTTTTTACTGAAAAATGCATAAAAGAACACTTATTTAAGAGAATAACTCTCAAAATGCAGTTATATGCAAAGCATGCTGGGAAGTCCTCTGCCCAATTGTAACTGTTTTATGTTAACACAACACAACTCCTTTATGTTGTCCCAACATGAATAGATTCAGTTATATGACTAAACATAGAAAAATCATGTTGTGACCAAATTTTCCAAAAGTTGTGTTGATTTAACTTAAGCAAGTTAAGTAAATTGAACAAAGAGCAAACATAATTTTTTTGAGTGCAGGTATATGTCATATTTTACCTCACAATTAAAATAAATGTATTTGAATGTTTAAATTACATGTAAAAATATATATTTAAATATTTGAGATATTTAGATTTTTCTATATAATACAAAACATATTGTCATGACCATACATTTTTTTGCATTTTAACATTATTTTGGTGATTATTTTGAATCCTATATCTAAATATAACACTTTATCATTTAAATAACATAAATAACATTTCCCCATTTTAGCAAATGTACCTGGGGGAAATGTGTATAATTGTAATACAAATAATGCAAAAATCTTTTTTATTTACTTTTTTTTATGATTTAAACTAGTACAATTATACATTCTGTTTACTGGTGATACTGGTTGTATCAGTGTAAAAATGCATCAATATGTATGTGTTGATGATGAAGGTTTAGCTCACTCTCTCCAGTCATCACGCCTTGTGTGTACCTCTTGGGCAGCATCCCCGTGTATCCATAGAAACTGGACTGCTGCACTACAGGGTTAAAAAAGCAATACAGACACAATTTAGGACAACAATCTGTGAGACATCTGCCGGACAACATATGTATGTCTAGTGTGTGTCTTTGGTACCTGTGCAACCAAATGCAACTACGGCCACTGCGACCAGAGTGAGAATGTAGGATTGATGAGTGTCAAACAGCTCCAGCCAAATGTCAAAAACGCTCACAATTACCAAAGGTCCCAAAGCAAAGAGATATCCTACATATGTGCAAAAGAACCAAGATGTCAAACAGCACCCAAAGTACAAGTGTTTTTATGTTTTTGCGAGTTTTCACCTCCACAGATCCGCGCGTTTAAACTCAGTTTCTCCACTAGCATGTTGTTCACAAGGACAGAACTTAGGGCCACTAGTATATACGTCAAACTCATATCGAACACAATAGAAGTCCCTGTAAAAGGATAAGAAAGGTGTTAATGTGTCAACCTTAATGTGCAGAGAAGTATTTTGATATTGTGATGCGTAGATCTAAATAGTCTCTGCCAAGCTGGTCGCCATAAACAAAGTTTTGTCCTTTCGTTGGTATAACGGGCATTGGGTCACATGATACTTACCTTTAAATTTGCGGTGGAGGTAGTCCACGTCTGTAATGAAGCTGTTGTATGGCAGTAAAAAGCCAACACCAGCCAATAGCATGGCGAAGTAAATGCCGTGGTAGCGATCATCAGGAACAGATCCCTCTGAGCCTGGATTTAACACACGAGATGAATTAGTACCAGCATTTTAATTGATTTCATTACAAATTCACCAATGCATTTTAATCTTTTATGGGTTTGGCTATCCAAGGAATAAATGCACATGTTTAAAGAGATTAAATGCATATATCAAATGGATCATTACATACATTAAGAAGTGTTTGTAATTCAATTTGATTGACAGATAAATTATATTCACTTCCTCACTTCACTTTGCCGATTTACTCGCCTCCCGTGGCCGAGTGATTCTATACATCTATATTCAAAATATATTGTAGTGGTATTTACATTTGTGCATGATCTTATAGTGCATCAATTCCAAATGGAAGCAAAATCAGTTTTTTTGGAAAAAATGTGCCTATTGATAACCGTGCTGTAATGCAGGTGTGCAGTTTAGCTGTGGCTCACCATGGGTACTGTGAGATTTTCTCCTCTCTCTTCGGTCGTCCTCTGACAGCTGACTAAAGCTGAAATTAGTGATCACAGGCCTCTGTTGACCCTCATGACTTCTGCCCCATTCTTCAGAGAACATACCTGGTGAAACAGTAAAGTGATAGTTAACCCTTCTTTTGTGTTCTGCAGAAGAAAGAGTGGAGGACATTTTTATGTTGATGCTTTTGCAAACTTGTGGTTTACAAACTAATGTAAGAATATTTATGCATTACTTCAACTAACACCGGTGTGAGATTGCTAGCGCCTTACTAGTGTTTCACTGATTTATCTTTGTGAATGTAGCGGAAAGGAGGCCTACGTGAGTTTTTTTTTGGTACAGAGGTCAAAGCACAAACAGTCTTCTAGAATGAATGATATCTTGTGTTGTTGAGAAGGGAAGATGCGCATGGCCTTGGAGCTGTGGATGAGAATGAAACATGGCATGAGATGATGTATAATGAGACTGATGATTGGTGGAGAAAGAAGGAGTATAGGGGTAAAGATGGAATGACAAAAAACAGAGATTATTCCACTCTCTGCATACTGATGACTGTCACTCGGTTTTGAGTTGATCATGCTTGCAAGCAATACAATATTTTTAAAGACAAACCTTGGTTTCATCTCTCAGAAAGGTTTCCACAACAAAAGAAAGTCATAAAGGTTTGAAAGAGGGTGAGTAAATGATGACAGAATTTTTAATTTTGGGCCAATTATCACATTAACATTGACAACATGATAAACTATTACTGTCATGAGCGGAAAGGTCCTTTGTGGTGGAAAACTGTTCAACTGACTGTAAAAAGGAATAGAATTGCTCCCTTCTTTTGACCAAAAGGTTATTTGGGGAAACAAAAAATGATATACCCTTGGTGCAAAGAAGATTACAGTGTGAAAACATTCATAGCTTTCATTCAAGAACCTGGCCATTTCTTCTTGCATCTACCAGTTGAATTTGTACACGCGTGTACGCGCCTGGTTTTAAATGCGCGACGTGACACGCCTTCAATCTATTCATATTTTCACAATCACAATTAACGCAAAATTACCGAGATATCAAAGCTGTTGTTAGGACTTTTAAACGAGCCACAAAGCGATAACATTGATTCACACAAATATTGATGCTGTATCAAATAACGCTGTTAATATGACGCATTCGATTGTCTTTAGGTCAACACACATTATCAATACACATTTCTATATACATAATGGCAAAAAACCAACAGATATGATGCTGATCTCGCATATGATGTGATCAGCATCATGTCTCAAGGTTGTCGTGCTCTCCATATGGTTTCGATGAGATTGGCATCTGTACGATGCGCTGGAGTTACAAATGGATAACAGGTCTCTTACCTGACACCGTGACGTGCCAATTTCTTCACACCGAACAGATCCGGGCTCTGTGTAAATTGATGCTTTGTTTTTTTTTTAAGATGCTCGGTGACACACTCCTCTCCTCTCCGAATCCGGTCCGCCCGCCCTCATGCGCAATGCACGGAGTCACCTAGCGCTCTTAAACAAGGCGATGCACGCCGGGGCATGTTGTCACAGATGCTGAATGGAATCATGCGCTTCTTTCATCGATGATGGGGCACACTGTGTGTAGTTAGTTGCCGTAATAAACATTGTTTATTGAGACTGCTTTAAAATTTGTATGAAAAAAAGTATGACAACTCTAAAACAAATTAGAAAGGTATTAATACAGGTGAAAAGTAGCAACCGTGGTTTTGTTTATCATTTGTATAGGTTTACCACATTGTAAACTATGGTTACTGTGGTGAGACAATTTAACTATAAATTAACTAAGTCCACAAAAACTTTATTTAACTATACTTAAATCACAGTTACATTTCGTAAAGATTTAATGAGGTTTCAGGTTTATTAACTTATCAAGCATAAAACTATTTATGAAGCAGTTGAAATGAAAAAGGTGTGACATACATGTTCCTGTCTGCTTTTTAGCACCTGCTGCTCTGAAGATCCTTCATCTTAATGCTTTTTTAATTAAGGTTTATTTTGACCTCCACAAGCCCTCAAAGTCCTTCCTGTAATGCAGAGTCACCAGGCTTTCATCGACGGATGGGAGCATTATAAACTGTACTGGACTAGACAACAAACCTGCAGCTCTTGATAATATCAAAAGTTTACATAGATATAAAAATGCACAGCATTAAAACATGGACTGTTTAACTCCAAGAAGGAGAGAGGGAGAAAATATTTATGATCACCAATGAACATAATCAAAAGTCAATTTTAGGTGGATTTTAGGAGGGAAATGGATAATAAATATGTATATAAAACCCTCTTCAATTTAGATTTTTCAATTAACCAGATCAAGGCTGCTCAGCCAATTGATGTGCTGCATTTGCATTTCAAGGCGTGATGTAAAGTTATGTTTTCTTTCCTGTTTTTCTCCATTTATTGTCATATTTTTGTTCTCATTCAGACATGACTTGCTCCTGGGCAGAAGACCTAGAGAGATTTTAGAAAAGCTGAACCTTTAAAATAGGTTTTATTCTTAATTAGGTCAGAATATACCAAAAGAAGAAGAATATAAATGAAGGAGTTACATTAACTATCTTGGGGAAAAATATGTGTTTGTCAACATTATTCTGCTCTTAATTATTCTGTTTGTCAAAACCCAAAAGAAGCAGTGTGTGTATGTACGCACACACATAACGCTTACAAAAGTAGTCTCCATGGAAACAATGTGAGATCTGGATGCTGCGGAAACAAAAGCCTTCATCCTCACCATCTCTGCAGCGTATGTGGGTGGTGCGCTCAGCAGTCTAGGGAGCCGCACAGTTAGCATTCCTGCAATGCAGTGTGTCATGGATAAAGACAGAAATAACTACTGACATGCTGCAGGAGCAAAGACACACACACACACACATCTATAAGCCACAGCTCAGTTGTTCACTATCACATGAATTTCATTGGTAAATGTATAATCAGCAGGGCCAGACCCAGAATAATCATTCAACACACTGCAGCAGAGTTTTAATCTGCACACACTTGTGTGTGTGGCCCACTGAGTTTAGTTGAATCGTTCTATTCAAATACAAGGAATATAAGAGATAATTTATGGAGATAATTCTACCTTACTTCAATCCACTAAAACCTAACAAATATAATATGGTTTAGTTAATTCCAAGTAAATACAAAAACCCATGTGTTTACAAGGAGGTGGAGAAAATGTACTTTTTTGTAGATAAAACTTAAAGAGTGCATCGATTTAGTATGCCAGAAAAATCTATTTTTTTAATAATTTATCATATCAAGATGTGGAACAAAACTGCAGCAAATTAAACAGTTAAAGCATTACAAGTTTGGCTAATCCAATATGCTTCACTTTTCGGACGACTGATACATCTTCAATGCAACTGCATTTTTAAGCAGAAACAAAGTAGATACACAGCAGAGGTGTGGTCAAATAAAAAGTACAGCACCATTTCACAAGTTTCAATTTGCTTTACTGACTTGATAAAAGTGTCTTTACATTGCCAAAGCATTGGAACATTACATATATGTGTTTACACGACAAATGAAAACAAATCTTACAAAAAGTATAGAACAGGCCTATACTGAAAAAATACATTTATTTTATTAATTAAATTAAAAATACATTTTTGGTGTCAATTTTGTAAAAGCAAATTTAGGCTACAAAAAAACTGTGCAAAACTTAAAAAATTAAGCTAATTTTACTTACGCAAAAAAATTACGTAGGCTAAATTAATTTTAATTTGATGAATTAAACCCTACTAGTTGTTTTTTCAGTGTATGTCCATAGAGCCTACAAACAGTAAAATAAAAGTACTCACGATCGGTCGCAAGATGGCAGCACCCACCATAGTACATGTAACAGCATTGGCCGAGAACAACGCACGATAAGTCCTACTAATCGATATTGTTCATTACAATTATTTATTTTACTCCTAAATTGTTTATTTTGACATTTGAAGTTACTTAAACATCTATTATACTTACATTAAAATCTAATTGAATCGTTTAATATAAATGTTACCTTAAAACAGTTGCTTGAGTATCATATTATCAACTAGTAATGTCTAGTTAAACTTCTGTATTTGACATCATGGCGACTCCCAGTGCGAGCATCATGCGAACGAACTCTTAACGGATTTCTGTAGCAGATTTAAATATTTAATAAATTATAAACATTTGGGTATGTCCAGGATGTTGCGTCCTTCACTTCTGAGGGGTCTTTTGACACGAAACGGCTGTGTATATTTTAAAACGTACGCCGCAGCTTCAGCAAATGTGCTCAAGTCAGCTCCTGTCTGTCCAACTAAACGAATGTATGAACGACCTTTGAGATGTTTCTGTGCATCAGTGCCTTTAAACCCTCACGAGGGCAAGAATATCCCCACACATGATTCCGATCATGCGCTGGATGAAGATGTCAGTGACGTTTTTGGTGATATTTCAGGAAAATTCTCCTCCAGAAAAACCTTCCTCAAAACGAGCCCAGAACAGCGAGATTTAAAATACAAAGATGCGGATGAGGATGTTTTCGTGCAAAGATTTAAGTCCAAAACGGGCCGAAGAAACACACCATATTGGTATTTCCTGCAATGCAAAAAGCTCATTAAAGAGGATAAAGTAAGTTAACTGTCATAGTTAAATATGATTTTTACATTCGTGTAATATATTTGAATGCTACAAGGTACTTTATTGATAAAGATTATCCAAAACATGCTTGTATTATATTGTGAAAAAGAAGAACCAATAATCCCTGCTAACCATTAAATCCATTAGATTTCTGTGATGTTTCTCTTGTTTTTTTGTTATTTAGTATGGAAAAACCTACTGGTCAGTACTTTTTTATTAGGGTATGAACTAGCTAGGGACCTAATCTTTAAATTCTGTTTAATTCTCTTTTTCTGTCTAGCTGGCCGAGGCATTGGTTCTGTTTGAAGGTGATATGCTCAAAGGAGAACGGTTACAGCCAGAGGAGAACAACTACACTGTGCTTATCGGTGGATGTGGACGTGTGGGCTACCTAAAGAAAGCCTTCCAACTTTACAATAATGTGAGATAAAAATACACACTTGGTTCTTAATATCTCTGATTTTAACCATAAAGTATGACTTTTTATAATCGTTACTTTGTACGGTGATGGTTAGATATAATTTATGAAATACCGTGTTATTTTCGATTTACAGAGGTCCCAAAAACGTGCACATTGTATGTATGTTTTGACTACCGTCAGACGATATTTAACTCTGTTATATGTAATTGATGTTAACACAGATGAAGAAACAAGGACTAGAGCCGTCAGACGCTACATATACTGCTCTGTTCAATGCTTGTGCAGAATCGCCATGGAAACAGTCGGGACTGGAGCAGGCGTTGAAACTCAAGCGAGAGCTTCTCAGGAAGAACATCCCTATGAGTGCCATTACCCAGCATGCCTTGCTCAAAACAATCGCCTTTACTGGAGATCTGAAGTCCTGCTTTCAAATTCTGAGGGTAATGTTTATTTTTATAAACCTAGTACTGTGACAGTCCACTGATGTATTTGAATTATTTATTCACTGCTATCACTGTGTTTGATTTGGTGTGTGTGTGTACGTGGGTGCTTGTGTAGGAGATGCTTCAAAGTGGCCAACCCATAACACAAGAGACGTTTCAGTATCTGCTGATAAGCTGTGTGATGGACAAGCAGCAGGGCTTCAGACTGGCTTTACAGGTACTTGTTACAGACTAATAATTAGAGATGGACAGCTCATTCCCATAATGCATTGTGAATGATATAACCGAGTCTCTTCCGTAGGTGTGGCATCAGATGCTTAAGATTGGAATAAAACCGGATACACAGAATTACAACATTCTCCTCCGGGCTGCACGGGATTGTGGGATAGGAAATCCAGAACTGGCTTCGGCGTTACTCCTAAGGCGCACAGAAGAGGTGAACCCGAAACTCACAAGTGGAGGGAAAAGCCGTAGGACTAAAGCCAAAGAAGAGACATTGTGTCCTAAGGTCTTAAACATTGATGCACTTGAGAATGAGCTATTCGTCAACTCACAGACTCGTGATGCTCTCATCCTAAACACACATTCAGCGCCCCAAGGAAAAGCCAAAGACACTGATTCTCAAAAGGAAAACGATCAATGTAAATCTCAAGGTGAGGTTCAGATGTTGCCTTCATCTCCACTGGCTGAACAGAATCTGTTAAGCGGCTCTCTGGTCTGTCGATCGCATTTATCACCACCAAGTCCCTGCCGCCCAAACCTGCTGGACCCTAGCACTTGCCACTCAGACGTAGTTGCCTTGGGGCCTGTGAAAAGCACTTCTGACAGGCTTGCTTTGATTGGAAACCTTGATGGTTTTCTGGAGAAGATGGCCAGTGATGGATTGGAGCCCAGCATCAAAACCATCACCCTATTGGCTGATGTCATGGAAGCGGGCAGCCAGTCAGTGCAGAGTCTAATTGTCGTGGCTAAAAAGAGTGGCATCAGGCTGGATGTGCCATTTTTTAACACTTTGGTCAGAAGAGTGGCCAAAACTGGAGACTTGGATGGGGCTAAGGTTAGAAAAATATCAAATCAATTGTTCATAACGTTATAGTAACATTGAAGTAACGTTGCCAAACTTTGCAACAAATCATTTCGTCCACTGCAACAATTGTGTATTGCTGTCATTGTAAACAATTTTTTTTTAGGCTGTTAAAACCCTCATGGTGAATAGAGGGCTTGCTGTTAATGCACAGACATTTTCTAGTATTGCACTAGCCTGCAAGAGACAAAAAGACGGACTGCAGCTGCTGTCTGATATGGAGGTCTGATTCTTTTATTATTCCTCTTTTTTTGCTAATAACATAGTTGGTGGTTACCAACAGTGCCCACAAAAAAATACAAACTGTCTTTATTTGAAAGTGCTAATATCTGAATGTGTGGTTTTATGTAATTGAACATCGTTTTTGTGTGTTTCTGTTTGCAGAGGTGTGGCCTTGTGCCAAACGCTTATGTATTCAGTGCTCTGATTGGCCAGGCAACTAAACGTTTGGACTATGCTTATCTGCACGAGCTTCTTCTTTGTATGCACAAACTGCAGGTGAAACCAAATGAGGTCATCATCAGACAGCTGGAATATGCAGCCCAGTATCCTCCATCATATGACAAGGTTAGAGTAAAGACCATGCTTACTCTATGCTATGCATTTTTAATTACAAACATTTGTGGATGCTTGGTGCATTTAAACGGAGGGTTCAATATAAACATCCTATTCTGTTTGTGTGCCGTATTTATAAACTATTATTTGATGTATTAATAGTAAGCAGCTGTGGTTGTGTGGTAATAAAGTAGACTTTGGCTGTAAAAGCAGGTAGCTTGACACATTACATTTTTAATACACTGAGGGTGTTTCATATCTTTCTTTCTCCAGTTAAAGTCACGGAACATATACATGGAAAAGATCGATGGTTTCCGTGGGTTTTACAAGGAATGGCTTGAGTTCATGCCTGGTCAGGAAACACTGCACCCCTGGGAAAAATACAGATCGTCAAAACAAAACACGGAAGTGGAAGTCACAAAACAAGTTCCTGAATAAATCCAATTTCAAAATTTTGGGTTGTAAAAGAAAAATCAATACTTCTAAGTATATATATAGATCTGAAAGTGGCACTGTAATAGTATTGTAAACGTTGTAAATTTATTTTATATAAAACTTGCTGATGTTTGATGTGTGGAAATGTTTGAAAAAAATTAAACAACAAAATAACTTGCGAACATTAAAGTTTTGTTATAACTGAATGAACTGCCTCTACTCCTACAATTTAAGATGCAAGGCAGCTACTTTTAATCAGATCACATTTTTATGTGGTTACACAATACCAATTCTGTGGTATACTTGTGTAAGTGTACTCTTTATAACTAATTCCTGAATTGAGATTTACTTTCCACAATAGCTTTACTATTGTTCTCAGTAGTGTTGTTGTCGAGACCACCAAAACCGAGACCAAGACAAGACTGAGACCAGAGGGTGTCGAAACCACGTCAAGACAAAGACTTTGAGGAGCAGAGACCAAGGCACTGAGTCGAGCACAAGACCAGCACACCCAAAATTCATTCAAAAGATCCACAAAACACTAAAAAGTCATGATAAAATAATAATAGAAGTAACTTTGGGTGATTTATTGTGCAGAAATGTATGTGTAGGATGTTTTATGTTCATGTTTTATCACCCATCTACTGTAACATATTACAATTTTCGTGCAGGTAAACATTACAACAACGTTCAATTCTGATCAATTCTGTGACCTTCAACAAAACAAAACATTCAGTGACTTAATTAGTTTCATTGCTTTTTTATCTGATCGATAGCAAAATAGCTGTGTGTAGCTCAGAAATGCACAAAAGTTCAGATTTGTTCTAGATTTGTTTGGGATTAGCCAAAATAGAACAAAAACTTATGTTTAATTGTGTCTAAAATTTAAGTCACTTAATAACTTTATTGAATTGAAAGTTTATTGAATAATTATATAAAATCCACATCACATGTTGTTAGATGTTATAAAATAAAAAAAACAAGATCTCATATACGTACCTTTTTTGCAATCACATTTCGGATTATGGGCCTTTGTGTGTATTGATTTTTTTTCTTGACAGATTTCTTGAAGACAATCCTCCATTCTTCTCGTACCAGCAGTAAGAGTAACAGAACAATCAAATAAGGAACAAGTGGTGAATGCTATAAAAGCCAGAAGTATTACATCCAATCACACAATGATGTTAAATCACACAATGCACCAGCAATTTAGTGTAATTCCCACAGTTGTGGTCTTGTCCGGTCTTGAAATAAAATCCCGAGACCACTAACTCGGAGACCAAGATGAGACCAAGATCAAAGACAGTCGAGACCGAGTCAAGACCATCAAAAAATGGTCTTGATACTGGTCTTGAGACCAAGACCGGTCTCGAGTACTACAACACTAGTTCTCAGCTTTGAGTCAAATTTAAGCTTTCATAATATGTGATATGGAAGCGGTTCTTGAAACATTTTTTCCTCATCGTGTGAATGTATATCAGCTTATTTTTCCCTGATTAGTTTTGTAAGGACATTATCTTTAAAGGCTTAAGCTACAGTGGAAATGGAAAAAAATTATCGTGAAATCATACAAAATTAAATCACATCTGTGCATTTAGAAGATGCTTTTCTAAAGTGACTGTACACTTCATGGGTTCCCAGGGGTTGCATTTAAACACAACTGTAAGCTGTTTGTTTCTGATTATTTACGTTTACTATTATCACATAAACAATTAAAATCTTCAACAACATGCCATTGCCATATTAATATATTTTTTAATTAATTATATTTTATTCGTTGTATTACCCAACATCCAACCCCCCATTTCGTTATCTAACGTTGGTATTTTTTATTATAATACAAATATGAAATAAATACCAACAGCACTTCCGCTTTTATCAGAATCACGTGATCGGACGAAGCGCCAATTCGAACGTGCGCGCGCAGTCATGCAATTTGAAGGAGGGGTAATGCTAAACACCACGTAAGTTTTAATTTAAGAGACAACGACGCGTTTAATGTTTATGATCGTTAACTCTCATCTTCTGTCGTGTTCTGTAGGATGGAGGAACACATACCGATCATTATTTTAAGCGACGACGACGATGATGCTGATGAATCGATGACGCTCAACGATTCCTCAGTGTTGTTTGTTGAAAATGAAAATAACGAAACCGGTACGAAACGAATACTGACACTAGCATGTTTTACCATAATATACGGTGGAAATGTCATGTTGTTTTGCACAGGGAAGTTCATAACACAATAGAAATACCATGGTATATCGCAGAGTACCGTGGTATTGCCTGTTGATCTGGTGCGATCATTGTTGTAATATCATTTCATGTTATCATGAACATCATTGTTAGTTGGTAATGAATCTGTTTGTCTGTTTTTTTTCTTCTGATCTCAGAAATATCAAAACACATAGAGCAGGTAGATGAGGATTTGGCAATAACATACACCCAGACTGGAACTGTGCTCCCACATGCAAGATATGACTGCACAACAGATTTCTGGTTAGTATTATATGTCTTTTCCTGGAGAACCTGTGCTGGATCTTTAAGTTCTTGTAAGTGTTTATAAGTCGTCATTCTTCTAGCCGTGCCGAGCAGGACCTCTCCGGGCCTCTACAACAAAATGCGAGGTACTGCGATCAATGTTTCTGCTATGTCTGTGACAAGCAGGTCTCCATGGTGAGTATTCACAGTTGTATCACATTTACATTCAGACTTGATGGTGAAACACACTTCATTTCAAATGACGTATGAAGTCTGTTCTTATCATAGTGTCATTTTCATTCATTACGTAATTTCTTCACACGGTATGTGAAAAAAAGTTTTACTTTTGACATCCGATTTAATATTAAACTAAAAGCAAGTCCACGTTTGGTTCAATAGTGTGAGTTCTGGACCATCCCTGGCATTTGCCACTGTAATGCACATAAGCACAGCGTGTATTGGAAGGCGCTCCGTGATAAAAGCCTCATGGGATATCTGCACGAACTCAACTTCGCCTTCGACCCGCTGGATATGGATTCGGACTTACGGCATGCCGGTGTGTTCTGTTTTGCTGAATTAAACTCCCAAGTTTTATTTCTCTTACTACTATATACTGTTTGTAAAATCATCTGTGCCAGCCATTAACCTTAACGTATGTGTGTGTGGCAGAGACATCTCTGAAGACGTTTGCTGGCAGTTTGGCGATGAAGTATGCAGTTTTTCTGATGGGGTGTGGGGCTCAAAAGACATCTGTGACCTGTCGGTGCAACTGTCACCGCATCAACGAGAACACTGGATTCAGGCGGGATGCAAAGGGTGTCAGAAACATCACTTGAAGGTTTTGTCGTTCGAGTACGCGACCTCTTATATTTCGATCTATAATAAAAATACATAATATTAAATTGATTCACATTCTTATTTTATTATATTATTTAAAATATCATTTTACGATATTATCTGAATGATCGATGGTTTATTTAAAGGGGTCATATGGCGCGTATACGTGTCTACTGCGTCTTTGGTGTGTTATA
Organism: Triplophysa siluroides; assembly: GCA_006030095.1. NCBI lineage: Eukaryota > Metazoa > Chordata > Actinopteri > Cypriniformes > Nemacheilidae > Triplophysa > Triplophysa siluroides. The sequence goes on along the minus strand of VCII01000201.1, from coordinate 293,720 downwards.
AGTTGCTCATGCATGTATTAGACACATTAAATCGTGAATGCACATTGCATTACATCTAAAATAAATGATAATATTAGTTTTAACCGTGTCACATGACCCCTTTAAAAACTTCTGAAAATCATTTAAATGTCTTGTGTAGCTCTAAAGGGCCTTCCTAAATGACATAATTAGATCTAAAAAATATTAAACCTGCTCGTCCCACTCACGCTGTGCTTACATTTTTGTTCTTTGTAGTTACTCTCCTGTGGATCAGCACATCCAGATGTTTTTGCAAGAAGCAATGAAGGAGAATCCAAAGGCTTGTATCGTAATGCTGTTAGGGGCAGTTAAGATCTTCATCAGTCACACCGCTCCTGGGTAACACGTGCACGCACACTTGTGTAGATAACATGTCTTTTTTCACATGTACACCATCTTGACACGTCATGTCTACTTTGCAGAAATACACACGCTGCTTTTGCCGTGTCTGATGCTGTGACATTGCTGCAATGGAGGTACGGAGTTTTTAAAAACTGTTTTGCGTGTGTTTTTTAAGTTGCTATTGTTTAACCATCTCGTTGTGCTTTTATTTTAATTCCAGAATTATAACAAAAGTGTGGATGCTTTTAGTCAGCTGTGATTTTTCCAGTTCCTTCGCAAAGCAGCTAGAGGCTTTTTACCAGAGGCTTTCTCTACTCATTGTCTCCCCATTGCCAAAAAGGTAATGACACTACACATTCTGTTTATATGCAGCATTCAAGGCTAGTTTTTAGTTAGACTGCGGTTTTTGGAATACAACATGTAACATGTTCATAATTTATTCTGTGGCTACAAATTGAATTAACCGTCTTTTTACTGGCTGCAGTCTGCACGTGCTGCCATGGGATGATCCCTTGCTCTCTGCCGTGATAAAGGGTCAGAACGTCACCGGAGAGAGACACATCAAAGGTCGAAGGGTTGAAATCTTGTTGGAACCTCTGGGCTTGATCGAAGCTCGAGTCTGTAGACTTCAACAACTAAACAAGTAATCTGAATTTGAATGCTATTAAATATACCAATGCTTTATCTATGATTTGTAAAAAATAACACTGACGTTAATGTCACATGTTTAGTGCGATACACTCATTATGAAAGTCTACAGGGAACCTGCAGGTATACAGTGCACACTGGATTACGAAAGAGCTTAAATATGCACACTTACTCAGAACTTCAACATGCTATATTCACTTAAGTTCTAGGCATTTATGCGTCATGCTTATTTGTTAAAGGAATGTTTTACTCTGAAATGAAAGTTCTGTTAACTCACCTATGTGTTGTCTACTTTTATTTATTTTCTTTTAGGACACACAGAGTAGAAATTTCAGGCAATTTTTTGGACGTATTGCAGCACCTGCCAAACAGTGACAAAAAGACCTGATAAAACATGCGCCGTATTTCTCCATGCTATGTCTTCAAAAGTCACGGGATAACTTTGTGCGAGGAACAAATTGGAAAGAAAAGTCAAAGTTGTCTTTTTTTTAAGCTTAATTTTTGAGCTTGACAACCGTTGACATTGTAAGGCATGAGCTGTTTAAAAGAATGAGCAAATGTGTAGGTAATAATGACAGAATTTACAATTAAAGTGATAGTTAACCCAAAAATGTACGTTTGGTCATCATTTACTCACCCTCTTGTTATTTCAATCCTATATGACTTTTTCTTCTGCAGAACACGAAGGAAGATATTTTGAAGAATGTTCAGAAACAATACAGCGACGGTACTCGTTGACTTGCATTGGTTTTGTGTTCATACTATAGAAGTGAACGGGTTGCTTCTTCGGTTTCACAACATTCTTCAAAATATCTTATTTTGTGTTAGAAAGTCATACAGGTTTGAAATGACAAGAGGGTGAGTAAATGACAGATTTTTTATTTTTGGGTGAACCATCCCTTTAAGTACGTTCTTCTAATACAAGCAGCACAGAGAACAGGAAAAGCTCTTCAGGTTCTCTGTGGAGCTTATAATTGCGAGATGATTCTGTGAGTAAGTTTGAAAGGACTTAATTAAAATGTAAAACATGTTTAAATCCAAAATTTTGTTTTTGTGTGTTTTAGGTATCGTGAGCTGGCTCGGTACCTCAAGATTGTTAAAAGCCACAATATCCCCCAGTGAGTGTCAAAGCATGATGTCAGATAACTCTGAATACCGTTATTGTTATTAGCGAGGCATACTCAGTTGATATTTATTTTGTTTTTAGGCTACAGAGACTCAAAGACTTGGTGCCTCTCTATCTATGCAAGGTATGATGGAATCAAATCTACCTACATTATTTTTACATTTATGTAAGCATTTTTTATGTTATCGTTAAACCACGCATTCGTGGTCATATTATAAAAAATGGAATGGAATGCATTGGGGGCATCCAATGAATTTTTGTTGTGTTTTTGTATGTGTGCAGGTTGGAGAATACAGTGCGGCTGTTAATGCTCTGTTATCACCAGTGCCTCGTGCTCCTTGCCCCGCCTCCAGACTCACACCCCCACAGTTCCGAGCTTACCTCAGAATTCTCTCATCAGGCCACGCCCCCAAGATAGAAAATCCACAATCTGATTCAGGAAATGTCAATACAATCATGCCCGACCATTTATTGGCCACTGGGTGGACACCCGTTGAAGGTACAGAGTTGTAAGCGTTCTTATTTGCATATTAAAATCTACCATAAAAAATCTATTTCCTTAACTTCATGTTGCAGAGGACTTTTTTCAAGTTTGTGTAATTCAAGCTGATGAAATTTGATTCAACAGAACACAATATAGGTAGTATCATACGTAACACTATGTCATTGCTTTGTTTTTAAGTGGAGTACGAGATCAGGATCACATTTTCTTTATGTAATTGTCTACAGAGCAACAATTTCACTTAAGTTTGTGATTTTCTGTAACTGTGCTGTCACAAATAAGCTGATATTCTCTGCCTTCACTCAAGGTTCAAATTTGCTGAGGAGGATGGAGGTGCTGAAGTTTGCTCTGAGGGTTCTGGACTGTAACAATGCTGTTTTTGCAGATGTAAGTCAAATGAATGGTTCATGTCGGTTATTAAGGAGAGCAAGTGTCTTTTGTCATGGCGGTTGTGTCTGCATGGTTTTGTTGTAGACTGAGAGCTGGGTGTATCTACTCAGTGTTGTCAGTAGCAGTCACATCGCTCAGGACGGGCTTGTTGTCGCTGCGTTCTATGATGAGCCTGATGTCAACTTTCAGACGGTGAGTGTTTGTGTGAAGTGATTATTATTGGGTGTGGAGAGGGTTTGTGAACACACTGATGTGACGAAACAGAACTAGTTACCTGGTTTTGTGTTTTTGTTCAGGTGTCCAGAGGCATCGCCAATTCAATTCTCAAAGAGCTGACGGCCACTTCTCGAATACAGATTCCCAAAACCTTTGAGAATGTGAGTCATGTTTTTCTTTCTCTTAATCTTTGATTGGGGGTTGAGCACTTGGCCTTAGAATGACAGAATATCAAATTCCATTGTCAGATGTACAGTAGAACCAACATGTGTACAGTATATTTTTTAAAAGTGCCGAATGGAATGACTGCGACCATAATAAATTACTTGTGATAAGCGAAAATTTTACTAAATATTTTGAAGAGCCAACAATAATTTAGTTTTGTAAATTCCATTGACTGTGAAGCACATTCTGTTGGAATGTCCTGGTTTAAGTGAAGTTTTTTTTTCAAACTTACATTAACAGACATTAAAAAAAACTTCTGCTGACAGGATCTTGGGTTTCTTATCAAGTATTAAAATGAATGTGTATATTTTTACTGTGTTTTTACATTGTTTTAAGTATAATAGTTATTGTATATAATTACCTTTGCTTGTAAAGTATAATTTAATCATGAATAAGTTTGCTTTAAGTGCTGATATGGCGTTAAAAAAACAAATAAATTAATTGGGGGTTGACTTAACATTTATATTCAATAGGTTGCCCTTTTTAAAAATAGAATAAATAATCATAGTAGTTCATTAACATTGATTTAAGTATTTAAAAAAAATACGTCTGGCTATTTCATTGTTTTCTAACTTTTGGAAATTCAAGCATAACAAATCACAAATTCAGCTTAGGAAAGATTAAAGGTGCAGTTTGTAACTATTTTGCAGTAAAATATCGAAAAACCACTAGGCCAGTGTTATATATTTTTTATATAGAGTACTTACAATATCTCAAATGTTTCCAACTACTTGTTAACAGTGAGAAAATCGCCACGTCCAGTCGCCTGTCAATGGCGTCATATCCGTGTTACCCTTGGTAACTGCCTTTACTGCAAAGTAGCCGCATGACAACAGTGTCGTGGACAAATGTGGAAGTAGTGTCTAGCAAGCCACTAGCTTGTTTCGAGCAGTCACTTATTTATGCACCACAATTATACGCAACATTTATAAAACTTTATTACTTTACCTCATCCGCTAACATGATTTCTCGTTTCCATCTGATTGATGGCCATCAGCGGTGGAGTTGAAGACAACAGATCCTATCATTCTATCCTCCTTCACAGCGTCATCAAGCCACGCCATTGTTGTTGTATTGAGCGTGCGCCCTCTAGCGGCGGTATTTACAAACTGTAGCTTTAAGAGACCACTCTAAAGTTGTTTTCAGTTTTTCTGAACGTACTATTTATAGGTAGACTATGTGTTTAGGTAATATGATCATTTATGTTTCTCTCTTTGCTCTACGTGCAACATCTCTTCCAAATTCCAAATAAAAATATTGTTTTTTTATCTGCCTTTGAAGAAAATGGCTGCTGATGATCTCTAAATTTCAAATATTATAATAAGGCTGGTCAAGATAAATCTGTCGACCGTAGCTTAGATATTGGTAATTCCTGAAATATTCTTTGTAGTTTGTCCTCATTGGTGCAGTATCTAATGTCTGTTGTTTGTCTTTTTAGCGCTATCCTGACCAGGCAAGGCTATTGCTGGCCACTCAGGCATTGGTACTGCGAATATTACACTCGCAACTCAGCCCCGTCCTGACCGTCATCTTGTCTTTCAGAGTGATTATTTTTTGTTTACGTACCACAATTCTACTCAAAGTTTACACTCTGCTTAGTACTTTGTCTAAGTTTAGCCTACGTTTTGGGTTGTTAAATTCCTAAATAATATTTAGGAATACAGTTATTCGCATCTCTTTATTTGCATAATCGCTTGTATTTTCGCTTTCAGTTCAACCGCTGGGCTCTTCGCACGTTGTTCTTTGGCCTTTTGGTGAGACCAGACGTGCTGCACTATATCCTGTGTTGTGTTGTGGAGGAACTGTCTCGCGAGCAATACCAAAGGTGCGGCCACATTTTTATGGAAAAGTGATTTCATTTTGTGACAATTTGAGCTTCACTGTATACGACTCAATGCTCTACCAATTAAAGTACAATTAAACTTGATTCTGTGTTTATTTTTTATAACAGCAAACGGAGTGAATCGGAACATTCCCTGATTTCCTACTTTCTCTGTCTGTTCTTCCTGGAGAACGACATTGTCCTAACCGCCACCACGTATCCCACCAACACAATACTTGCTACTTGGAACGAGTAAGAAGCCACAGTCAATGTTATATCACACATGCTCTTCATTATTGTCTTGTTTGTTTACATTACAGACTGATGTAGATGATAAAAATCATACAGTGAGTGCTAATTGACTACAGAATATGGATTGGACACTTATAGATAATCAAATAAACCTAAAAAACTTCTGTGGAATGACACATGATGGCCTCTTGAATCTAGGGATTGAATCACTGTTGAAACGTGCCATGAAATTGAATTCAAATGGATTTGTTTATGATTTCAGAGTGCACTTCCCTTGGCAGAACAGCTTGAGGACTTATCTTGAATGTAATGTAAGAATCTCTTCCCTTAGTTCATGTCTTGATGTAATCTAACCTCTAGACTCTATTTTTTATGACGTTTGTTGAGTACATCACACCACTTCCTTTGTATTACTGAAGATTTGTGATTGTATCGCGTCATCATAATTAATATTGTGGACCTTTTCGATGAAAATGCATTTCCAATCTGCAATATTGATTTGTCTTTCTCTTTCAGATCCCTAGTCTTAGTAAAGAAAAACGCCAAATTCTGCAACAAATTCAACTCAGAGCAGCTTACCCACATCCCGAATAAGATAATGTTTTTGTGCTGCGTTTCGTTAAGGGTATTAAGTTTGGCCCAGAACAATTTGATGATCATTTTATGCAGAGAAGATTTTGATATTATATTTTTTCAGTTTTGGCCTGAGAAGGCGCAAGACGTGTTCCTGATGTAATTAAGTGTTTTTGTTAATTGTGTAGTGAGGTAGTTTTGTTACAATTTTCAAAGCTATTAAAATAAAAGACTTTATTATACATTTCACATTTTCAAGAAAAAATGAATTTTGTCAAGTTTTTCCAAGTTTCTTTTAGTGGTAGCGGTTTTAAAAATTATTTTGTCCAACTTGTCAAATACAAATGACATTCAGCAGGATGGTCTAAAATCTCTGCACATCCACAATAAATAAATTACAAGCCATTTAAACAGCACAAATCCTGCAGTGTACATTAATACAAAGCTTTTTAATATTGATAATATGGGCTCGTAACTAAAGAGTATTGCTGTAATAATGTTGTAAAGCATGCAGAAAATGTGTTGACAACTGTCAAAAATGTGCAAAAACTAAATATGCTTGCAACCAATCAAACCACACTTTAAATTGAGTAGTTTCAGTGTAAATTCGTTTTTTTAGAGTTTGAATACTGAGTTGGCGGTGTAGCTGAATCGAAGGACGTTTGGTGGAACGTCTGTGAAATGCAGTTTGATGAGCTCAGATAAATAGTGCAGGATTTTCTTGTCATCTCTGTGAAGGTGTTCATGACCTAGCACCGTCTGTGTACTCTTACGAGAGTTTGCGCCCATTTTTAGAGTATGCGAGAATGCTAGGAAGAAGGCTCTGGCAACCAGCTTGCCTAGCACACTCTGAGCAAACAAGAAGTAGGTGCTCCCTCGTATAATGTGGCTCTTTGGATCCACCAGATGGTTGATAAGAGTACCGCTGTAGGTCGGACATCGCAGTGTCTTTTGATCTGCGTCCAGAACGCTGATGTATCGGCTATAATGGCCCAGACAGTGCGGAAAACCCGGAGTGGGAGAACACATCCTAGAGGGAAACGAAACAAATTTTAAACTTGTCAATTCTATAGTTTCAACAACCTAGCCAACAATAATATTTTTTACATCTGCTTTTCTGTCCATTGGCAAAGCAATAAACGTTAATGATGTTCGCCAGTGGTACTTAACCAAGCTTTTAAGTTGCATCCTACAGAGTATTACCTACTCAAATAAAACCAGTTCATCAAAATTTTGGGGTTAGTTTGAAAACAACGGGAGGTGCATTAGGGCAAGATGAAAAAAGCAGCATAGTTTCACTCCTGGATAAACGTATACCTGTTGAATCCGACAAGTTTCCAGTTAAGCAGGTCGATAAGCTGCAGCTGTGTTGAAATCCAAGGTTGAACACTTTCTCTGTAAATACTTGAATGTGGTGTGTAGACGGACAGTGCCGCTACCAGTCGCCTTACTGTACCCTCTTCACTCCCTAGCACCACCAGCGTACGCCCGCTCAGAAGGCTAAACACAGCGTGTACTGCAAACGGAAACTGTCGCAGGAATTTCAATGCTGCCCGTCCTACTCGGCCACACCTCTGTCTGCTCCCACCTTCTCTTTTATCCCCATGAATACAAGCGGAAAAAGTGTCAGAAGCTGTGGAGGCTGTGGTGCTGCGAAAACTAAAGCAGTCGGATAAATCATCCCGTACCGTCGGGCAGGGTTCTTCCAACAAGGAGAGATTGGTACATGATGCATGACAGTCATTCTCAGAAGGGAACGTTATAGTAGAGTCTGGTGGGGATAGAGTTATTGATGGACAACCATGTGGCTCCTCCACAACACACTCAACTTGTTTGTCCTTTTGGTTTTGAGACATCGAGTCTTTCCCATCAGTGTCTTTCTCCAGGCTTTCCTCATCGATAGCGCATGGGTACGAAGCCTGCAGGTCTTCAGGAAGGAATGAGTCTGTCGTGCTAAGCACTTCAATGCTGTCCTCACTGCAAGTCCGCCCGGTTGGTACCCTCGGTTGCTTTAGACCCTCTGGTGCTGCTGTGGTACAGGTGGGTGGAGTATTTGGCATTGCTGTATTGCTAGGTATACTTGAACACTGTGACCTGAAGGACTTTTCTGTTCCCAAGACCTCAATACTGTCTCCACTGCTAATGCTGGTCTTCATCGCAGCTGCATCTTGGGAACGACCGCAATCTGGTGCCGAAACTTCGCCATTGTCTTCAATTTCAGCATGTACTTCTAAGTCATCCGATGAAAGGGGTGGGTTCTCATCAGAAGGACCACTAAAGGTCCTTGATAAGGTTACAGATTGGTTACTCACACCAGACTCTAGTTTTATAGGCACCATTTCAACACAAGAGGTATATGATTCAAGACTCACAGGTTCACTCGGAATCGTTGGTGCTGGAAGAAAAGACGCTTGATGGATTGAGGAATGACTGGCTGCTGTCCCTGGCTGTAATCCTGCAGCACCTTCTGAGTCGTAAGTATCCTCAAACACAAAATTTGTAGATTTGAGATTGCGGAGCAGATTTTGGCACAGTTGGTTTGTGTAGATATGACTGGCGTCTCCTCTGAATGTCTTTTCAATGGAGTGCAATTGCTGTAAGGCCTGCTGGTGGAAGTACTCGTCGCACAACTCCTCAAGAGTTTTCAGGCGCCGGTCAAATCTCCTGCATGAAGTGGTGTTAATCAGCTTTGGAGAATGCAAGGGTGTGTTCATGTAAGGAATGACACTGCAATCTGGGACTGGCCCGGAGAATTGACCATGTGGTATAGAATCATCCAGGTCAGGCTCCAGAGAATGAGGAAGGTCGTCCGGTTCATAAGGAGAGAACTCGGAGTCTCTGAGCTTTCTTGTTGGGTAGGAGGTGACTTGTTTCATAAGGCTGTTATGTTCTTGAATAGATTTCTCCACATTCATCAGTTCCTCTGTTATTTTATCCACTGGCTTTGAGCAGTACTCTTTCTCCAGCTTGTCCTTCTGTTCTTCCGTTCTATTGATAAGCACAGCAGACCTGTTATTTGAGGCATTTTCACTTTCAAGCTGCAACGTACAATTTCGTGTCTCTACTTTCTGTCTTGGATGACCAGCTTCCTCTTGTACTTTCACTTCTTCTTTGTGTGGCAGTGATTTCTCCTTAAGTTTCTCATTCTCTGTTTCTCTCTCTAATGTTGGTATATCATTGACCGTCCATTCCCTTTCATTGGTGTACTTAACAGATGAGTTCATTACATTCTCTCCATCAGTCTCTCTAAGTAAAACAACTCTTGTATACTCTAAATCCCTTAGTTTGGTTTCAAGTTCATTTGCAAAGTTCTTTCTGTTCCCCGTTTTTAGACATTCCGAAACCTTGGAGAACTCGGAAGAGAAAGCTGCTGAAATTGCTGTATGATTTTATTCTCATCGGACGACACGTAGGCAAGGCAGAAAGGGCGCACAAACCCTCGAGCCTCCAGGTCATACAGCGTGAAGTGGTGTATGAATGAAAACGCTCCCTCTTTGGAATCTAAAACTACTTTGGAGTCCTCCACGAAGTTCAGTTTAGGGTTGTTGATCCCTGAGCCGGTGAGGGAGGTCTGATAGTCCACTGACATAATTCGGAGGGAGAAGTGGTTCAAATCAAATGTCCCACAAGCTTTGGTTTCATGAGGAACTGTAAGCAAAGGCTGGGGTCCAACTTGTTCGGAAAACTCAGCTAAAAGGATGAAATCCTTTTTAAATTTCGCAATAGACATCTTAGACCACGGTGTGCCGTCACCAGTATAAGAGGGTACAGACAGTTCCTCTGGAAGCGCAAATGGATCGATGGGTATATCTTCGAAATCAGGCTCTTTAGTGAAGGCCAGCAAATCTGGAGAACCAATCATGGTGGTAGATAATGTATCTATGTGAAACCAGCCAGGGGTGTAAAAACTACAGAGATATTATACTTAAGTATACATTTAAGCATCAAGCCAAATATGTTTTTGACAAAGCTACTATTAACTATCAAGGCTGCACAATATACCAGATTTATCAGAATATCGCAAATGTGCATTGAAAAAGTTTGCGCAATAACTGAATGATTTTAATACCTCAAAACGTTTTAGTAAATGTAAAGTAGATGTTTTAGGTCGATCCAGGTAACAGAAAAACTGGTATGTAAAAGGTAATGTCTATGCTCGGCATGTGGATGGTTTCGAATTTAGTGTTTAAATTTGACAAACTTAAAGAAAATTATCCAAAAATTAAGTATCAAAGAGGGCAGCCCTTGTAACTTTATGACGCACAATATTTGTAAATCCACCTGTTACATGACAGTTTTACTCAATGTCTCTGGGACACAAGATTTTAAAATATTACATTTTAGATAGTGGCATCTTGTTTTGGTTTCGTGACATTTTGTATACAGTAGTAATTAGACTAATCTATAGTCACAAACCAGTTGTTCTATCTTTAGAGATGTTATAGTCGGAATTCATTGATAAGCACAGAACAGAATTCAATTGTTTTCACTTTAAGATAGGCTACAATTCAGGAGAGCAAGATTATCTCATTAAGCTGATAAAACATTTGTATATTTTATAAATGTTTTATATTTATAATACATTTGTTATACTAGGATTTATAATTTTACCTGTGTAAATTTAACGATTGCCTTATTCAATACTTGAGGAAAAATTACACAAATTTACAAGAAAAGTATAAGAATAATAAACTAAAGAAAAGTACTTCGAGTACTTAACACCCCTGGAGCCGGCTCATCCACAGTAAGTGTTCATGTCAAGTTTGCAATCCAATGCGTCCCGGTTAAGTTTAAGTACGCACTGTGTGTCCAAGTGCGCAGTAATACTTCAAATATCACCACGTTAAAACCACGACAAACATAATATGATCCAGGTTACACCGACGTAAAAAAAACATGCCTGAAATATGACAGCTCATGTCATTGTAGAAAAAAGTCAATAAAAGTAACTAATCCATTGAGAAGCGCATTGATCAAAGTCGCGGGAGTACAGCGGGTCCGCGACGCAATGTTTACGCGTTAGTTTAGTCGTTCTTTAGACGTAAACAAAGATGAACGCGCTTGTCAGAGAGAAGTAAACTAAGCAGACTTTGCCATAGATGGCCATGTGACACAGCTGGCGGGGGGTGTGATTATAAGCAGCTCAATGTTTCCGCTTTAACCCTTATGTATATACAGTCATTTACAGTAATAAAAAAGATCCATGCGTTTGTGGTGTATATAGTTAGGGTAAATTAATATTTGACTCAAAATTTAACAGATTACTTGAATGACAACCCATACTAATAAATAATCTTTAATAAAATTAATATGTAATCCTGAGCGAAATGTTATTCATTTCTTAAATCCAAAGTAAATGAATACACTAAAGAATAATTAGTAAAAATATCTGGACAACTAATTTGATCACAAACAAATGTTATGACTGATACGGCTTTCATCAGATTCATACAAAAACATGCAAGTAATACAAAACAAAAATTGTGGACAATCTTTATTTAGACACACGTCCCAGTTATAAATAGTGAAAGGCATGGTTTCACAATAGTGGAACAGGTACAAGTTTGCTTTAACTGTGTTTAAGAGGTAATTATGAGCTGGTCTTGGTGATCCGTTTACATTTTATTGCTTTGTATTTTCTTTTATATGCACATCATTAAATGAGTTGCAAACCTTTAACTGCTAGAAAATGACAGTGCGAAAATACTTTTGTAAAGTAAAAATAAATGCCTAACAATGACAAAGTTTACAGATTTAACACAAATACCAGGAAGAGCATGTTCATCCATCAAACGCTGCATCTAGAATCCTTAAGCAAAGTTTACACCAACACCTACACGTACATGAAAGTTACACACGCTTTTCCTTAAACAAATACATATTTGGTGGTTCATTTTATAAACTAGAACAAAAACGTATATGAGAAAAGGCTGTCATCTCACAGCAAAGCATCATTTTACTGTTTTGTTGCCTCTTGATTTTCCAAAGACAACATGGTTTCACTTCATCTATATCTAAACCCATCACTAAACAATATAATTATACAGAATCTCATGTTTTTAAGAAAATACTTAGTCCAATACCGACACTCTTTCAATTGTACATCCCAGCCAATCTAACGTGTCTAGATAAGCACTGCATATTAATGAACTTGTTGCCTATGTCACTCATTGCAAGCAAAACCTCTTATGGTGTGATCACAACAAAATAATAAAGAATCTGTTTCAAAAGTTGCTGAATTCCAATCAAGAATTTGCAAAATACAGAATGGCACACAAAGATATTAGGCATGTTTGTTTAAAGGGGAAGTTCACCCAAAAAACGAATGTCAAAGACATATGTTTCTTTAATTCACATAATATAGCACAAAAGCTAAACACACTGCTTCATTTGGTTGGACTCACTTTTAGTTCCACCTTCACTTTTAAGGGAACTATTCCTTTAAAAGACCACTATTCTAGTTTCTTTGTAAACGGAAAGTCACATGTGATGACATAAGGGCAAGTTATAATAACAAAAATGTAATTTTTGACAAACTATTCCTTTAAAAGTGCATAAATGACAGTTGCCACACAGATAAGTGTATTCATACATGTAATACTATGTGCACCCGTGAGTTTTATTTTCATATGAGTAGTATCTCAGGTTCGGTAACAGCACAGTAAAGCATAAAGCCCATTTCATCAATGTCATCCTCAGTAAAACCCTGAAACAGATTCAAACTCGGTTTGAAATAACTAGGTAAGATTCCAGTCTCTAGATAACCAATCAGCTCAGCGATCGCCTGCAGGAACCTATCCGCCAAGGCAGATTCCGACCAATCGGTGTCCTTTTCACTCATGTGCAGGATGACGCTGCTAAGATGGCTTCCGTTGAGCTTGCGTAGCGCAGGGCAGTTGCGACAAACCGCCTTTAACATTTTCAAGCACTTCCTTCTGACCTCCGAGTCCTCTTTATCAAGCGTTGCCAGTCTAGCCGTTTCACTGGTGTAGAGGCTCTGGTACCAGACGTAGTCGAAAGACCCGGTGATCTCTCGTTGTGCCGTAAGCGTCATCTCACCGAGGCGCACTGTTGGCAAAATAGTGATATAGAAGCGTTCTCCGTCATCATACCCACATTGACTTAATCCATGAACCTCTAGTTTGAGCTCAGGAGACCCAAGCACTGGTCTCACATCACACTCAAGTGTTCCACTTAGCGATGGCCAGTTCATAGACTCCATCACTGCCTTCCCTAGTTGCTCAGAAACAAGCCGTGACGATAAGTAGACACCCAACAAGTGTCGATCCCAATAGCTCCGCCCTCGCGGGAAGTATTCCAGGTTCTCGCGGCGCACCATGCAGTACTGAGGGTGGCCCACAAACGTGTCCTCTCCGGCAATAGGGGTCCACAGGCTGGACTCCAACTATAACAACACACATAGATCACGTATAATATTACCAAAAGGTAATACACAATCAAATAAACACACACACAATCTTGATACCTGTAGTGGCACGATCAGGCAGGCGTGGTCAGCTTTAACCACCTGCAGGTCGTCGAGCAGCGATCCTCCTAACATCATGTCTCCCAACGGCATGTCTAGATGTTTGGAGTGCAGGAAGGCTTGAATCTCTGTGGCGATGTCTAACGCTCGCTGCTGGGCTACACACACTTCCTCAGCTGACAGACACACTCGTGTTCTGTAGTACTGCTGCAGGCGCTCTGCGAACGTCATCGCGCAGAGATCCATGCGTCTCCGTCGCTGAGGTGGCTCGGTGTCACAGCGCTGGGGCTCGGGGGAGGGCAGGGGGATAGGTTGGGACAGCTCCGCTAAATACAAATGCAAAGTAGTAAACCAAACTAAACGGGCTTTGGGGTACAAAACAAGATCTACTGGTGTAGATCAATATAAGGGTCACATGAAAAAAATAAAAAGACTTAACGTATGGTCTCTTAAAAACATTTTTTTTGCATTGTGACATTTATATGGCAAAAGTGTGTTTTCATTTTCAAGCATGTACCTTTCCTGGTCGCAACTGCAATCTGTTTCATCAACACTCCTTCAATTCCTTTGTGGAGCAGTTTGGGTGAGGTGTTGACCAAGTTTAACTCCTCCCAGCTGTCCGTCATCTTCTTGTCAGGCTTTTCATCAGGAGGCCTGCCTGCTCGTTCTATCAGCTATAACACCAAAGGAAGAAAATTAATACATGACAGACAATAACAAACAAACCCAACGATTTATTGTTTTGAGTGGTTGTATATTGGCCCACCCCTATGTCTCCATCATCCATCTTTAATGCGTTTTACGGTCCACCAAACCCACAAAGTAATACCACGTCTGAACTGATCCAAATATTACTATTTTTGGTCAACTGAGGTGATGCTGCCTTGCCTTGAAGGCAACAAATTATAGGAAATTCTTTGAAATAGGAAAGTTTGTTCATTACAATACAAGGGATTTGTTAGCTTAAAGCTAGTTTGGGATTTAAAACCACAATCACATGGTAAAATAGTGAATATAAATAATCACCCGTTTCACAGCCAATGTAGCAATGCCCAGCACTGCGGCTCCACCCAACCCCAGCACCAACCGGGCATTTGACAACAGGAAGTCAATGACAGCAGCGATTCCATCTTCACCTCGTCTTTTGCCAGAATAATACATCACTTCTGCTGAGAGAGTTCCTGAAAATAAAGTCCATAGAAAAGTAAAACAAACATCTGGGGGAATAAACATATTTTGAGATTAATGTCACAATACAAAATAATTACAATGTGTATTCTAAAGCCGTCAAATCTGTCTGAACGCTCCTGGTTGAGCTGCCAATACATAACCAGTAGCAACATGTGTTGTCTTTCCTTAATAAATAATATTTAAAAAAATTAATACATTTTTTACTCTGTGATTTTTCCGCTTTAAAAAAAGTTGTCTTTTAGGTTTAGTTTTCTAAACTCTTTTCATAATTTTAGGTTAATGTTAAAATTCTGTTTAATTTAGTTTTTTTTTATTATCTTTCATACGAGATTTAATTAAACCTTAAATGTTGCCAATTCTATAATAAAAAAGGTTCAGAAATAACACTATTAGAATTTCATTTTTAAAAAGTTAATAAAAATACAGTGATTTGTACCATGAACCCAGTAGTGTGTATTGGATAACAAATTGGACTAATAGAAGACTAATAATATTTCTACCCCCAAGTAACCAAACCTTTCAATTGCATTTCATTAAAACGAGATCGATTTGAGCTTTTTTAAATAGTGAGGACCAGTAGAAATCCCTCATAAGTTTTTTGTCGTGACATTTCATTACATTAGTGAGTTCATTGAGAATCGGCCCTCTCATATATGGCAACACGCACGTGCACGCTTGTCTGCTACGTGACAGCTCAGATCAGAAATAGCTTTGGATCTTTAAGCACGTCACAGACATCACAGTATCACAGCTGCAGCTACAATCCTGACGTGTCTAAATTTAGACCCATGTGGCTAACAAACTACCCACTTATTCAAACCATAATTTTGTGACCCCAAGTTCCAGCTGTGATCTAAACATTACACTGAACCCTGGTTTGAACCACAGCATTTGGGATTCATAATATCTCATTAACAGTTTTGCAAACTTACAGTGTTTTTCCCCAACACTTGTTTTGGAAGTTAAATGTCTTTTTTAACCAACAAAATGAACGACTGTTTACGTTCGCGTTTACTTCAGGGTTAAACCGTGAAAGGCCATCTCAGATAGTACACTAACATAGATGACAAAAGGCCTGCATACAGAAGACTTTAAACCAATCTGAGCTCAAACTAATAACTTTGTTTCGATAAACATCTGATAATACACGTGCATTGTAACATTATCAGTTTAACTCAGTTCAGCTCAACTGTGTACAGTACACGAGCTGTTTGACACGTATCACATGTAACGTAATAACAATACCTGCAGTTTCCCTTACTCGGCGTTATATATATCACATTCAACGACATAGTTACGTTTATTTTGCGATTAGATGTGTTGTTGCGTTCGCTAGATTACAAACAACATTCATTTAACAATCAAACAACAGTGTTTTGCTGTGTTAGCGTTTGCTAACTTCACTTGCAATCTAGTGAAGAAAACTGAACTGTATGATGACATAATAACCAGTCAACGCCTTTAATGGGTTTAATGAGATTTAAAGCGTTAACTTACCGTTAAAAATGTGTGTTAGTTACTCACAACCATTGTGGTAGCGTGTGATCTGCAGTACTTTTGTCTACGCACCTCTGCCCTCTTACCTACAAACACGTCCTACGTCACTGGAACAGCTGATTGACGTATGTGTGAACCAATGAGATGTCAGTGTCTTCTGATGTCACTTATTTTCGACCTATGGGAAACAAAAAAGATAAGGCATATCCTGAATCAATTTTATTACAAAAACAGTTATTTAAGCAATACAATTATACTTACATGTATGATAATGTATATATTATAAATACATAATTAAACGTACCAATTCATTTAAAAACTGGTTCAGACCAAAATCTGGTGCGCAGCTCTCTCGTGCCACCTAGTGAGAAGTCATATACGCACACTGCCACGAGATACATTGCCTCGAGTAAAAAGTAAACTGCAGGGGCTTTGATATGGTCTACAGTATTTTTATGCATATGAAAGTGTATTTAAATAGTCTCAGCCAGAGCAGCTGAAAAACAGAGTTGCGACACGCCCATAGACGGCCGTTGGAAGAATGGAATGCGGAAGTAACTCGTGTCATGAGCTGTGTCCTAATTCAGGGGCTGTAACCTTTAGGTCGCGGACTTAAAATCGAGGACTTGGTTTTCAGAGCAAGCAGCCTCAAAAGTCCAAGAAGCGAACTGTAATGAGACGGTCTAGCCGTGCGGAGGATTTCCTAATTGCGTGATTTGCGTCACCTGCTGCTCCTGTTGCGTGGTGACAGCAGGACACAGCACAGACGTTTCTGACTTTTTTTTTAACAAATACGGAGCCAGAAAATTACATTTTATTTTCCAGAATCTGACACGTTTATGTAGATTAAAACAGCCGAACAGTGTATTAAATTAATCAACCTTAAAAATAAAAACACAATAATGCATCAATAATGTTAATTTACAACATATTATATTAAAACACTAAAATTGACCGTTTTTGTGTATTACATACCTTTATTTAACTAAAGTTTTGATAGATAATTAAAAAGTGTCAAGACGTTACAGGGGCGCAGTGAATCTCGGGATAGCCAAAGCTGTGAAGGATACATTCGTTCTATCCTTAAAAACCTGCAGAAATAAGGTCGCATTTTGGGGCTGCATTTGAAGCAACCTTTGTACTGATGATCATAGAAGCATAAGAAACAGATGAATGCATGCATACTGTTAATGTATTGCACATTATGCATTCTTCCTATTCAAATTTAACACACAAAACTGATTAATACCGTCTCTTTAGCACTCAACCGACAAAATGTTATTATAAATTGAATCAACATAGTAATCATCAGTGCATATATTGTGTTGGTATTTCGTGAGATTTGTTGCAAATACAGTCTCTCCCCCTTAAACCCATTCAAACAGACTGACAGTTTAGAACCATTGAGCGCTCCATGAACCACGTGGCGGCGAGATCAAATTGTGTCGCAACTCTGTTGGCTCTGGTCTCAGCTATGCATTTTTACTCATGCATACGCTTTAGCAAATGGCAAAATAAAAGTCCGTTTAAGAAAGGACGCCAACTTGTGGGAATTTTTATGCGTGTTATTTGAAACAGTGCACAGTGTAATTCATGACAACCAGATGTGGAGCAAGAATGCACATTTTCTTATATATTTCAAATGAACTACATGTGGATAATTTAATGATTTTTTTTATTAATTTACAAAGCAACTGAAAAAAGTAAAATTTTAACAAATAAAACCTTATACGGTTGAGAAGAATTATTGCCAGTGAACTTTGAGGAGAGCTAAGATTTCTTCAGGTTCCCTACAACATTTTGGTAGAAGTAGAAAAACAAAGGAACATGAACTTTCTTAAATCTAAGCGAGAACAGAGAACATCAACCTTCGAGTGTTTTATTCATTCTTTTTAAATTGCTTTCATCCCTGCACATCCTTAAACCAAAATACCTCCCGTCTCCAGCGCTTCTACACAAAGTACAGTCTCACGTAGTTTGATGCATTCATTTTAAACCTCAGACACATTTTTTCATTTCTCCAACATTTCCATCTGACCTGTACACACAGTATACAACAGAACAAAACAACAAATCTTGTCGTCATAATGGCCTTATACATGTTTTGATCAACAGCTCTCATGTTGAAATGAAGCGTCCGGTCATTATGGATCACCATGGATATCATTAGTTTCCATGGCAATACCTTTCATGTTATAGCCACCGGCAATCAAAGGGTACTATAAAATAATAAGGTTTTTTTATGTCAATGGCTCAACTAAATTTCCAACAAAACCTTTGGGGGACCACCGAGCAAGAAAAACTGGAAAAAACCTTCAGCTGAGAAGGATGTAACCATCTCAATTTTAATTAGAAATACTGTGCTTATCATGCATGTCAAACTTATTTTTTATCCTTTAGACCTTCTCAAACGAAACATCCATATACACACCGTGCACATGCAAAAGCTTCTGTAGGTAATTCAAAACTACACAATGTGATTCGCCTTTTATTTACCTCTTGCTTTTGAACTGTGTGTAATTTAAGATTTGTCAACATTAATAAAAATGACAAAAGGAAAGTACCACACAGCCACAAGCTAAATATGCACCGATCCTGTGTGTTTCAGAACTGAACTACTCTTTCAAAAATCCACCACATTCTTGTTTAAACATGTTCTTCGAATGACCCATCATAACCAGAGAGTGCATACAAATTCGACTGAGCCATTAGTAAATTCCCATTGAAATCCACTAGTCAGTTTAGATGTTCTTTTTATTCCATAGATTTCTTTTTAGCACACAACAAAATAAAGTGGATCTTAAAGTAACATGTTTTGATATGTCTGAAAAGACCGCTCAAGCGTCTCAATATATAAAGCATAACATCCTGCAGTCTCCATCTAATGTCTCTGTGAGCTCTCTTTTACGTTCCTCCCCATGAGCGCATTTAAAGTCGCCATCAGTTCTGATGCTCAGTGGCGTCTCATCTTGACTCTCCGTGCGGGGGCGTGGTCGTGTGTGTCGTGAGAGTGCGTGTAGCGTGAGCTCGGCTCTCTCTCCTCGACTCTTCTCCAGGAGTTTTCCGAACCGTTGTCGCTGTGACGTCTCTGTCGTGAGGACAGCGAGCGCCTCTGCAGTTCTTTATCCATCTCCAGTACACGAGGCCTGAGAGAGGAGCACAGATGAATGCTTATGCAAACAGCATGCGAAGTCTGTCTTAAAGGCGCAGAACAACATTCATACTAGGAGTGCTTTATTACTCCGATAAAAAAGCCCAATTTTATTCAGCATGTAGAAGATTTTCGAAGTACCTGTGCGCAGCATCTGGATCAGCCTTGCGGTGCGAGCGTTTGGCTTTGAGTATGTGTCGTTTCTCAAAAGATTGTAAGGATGGGCTAAGTGATTCTGAGTCCAGCCGTGGGGCATCTTGTCTTGTTCTACGATAAAAGTCGATAAAACAAACTGTCACACTTTTATAAACCTAATCGTAATTCAGAAGAGGAGTAACTCACTTTCTCAGAATGATCACAGCTCTTCTCTCTTTGATGTCCTGTGGGCGGATGCAGTGTGTGATGTCATCAGCTGCATAGCCACTGAAAATGAGTGCACATTCATCACCACATGTGTTTACACAAGTATCGTGGTATTTCATAGTTCTACAGACACAGTACTTTGGAAACACCTACAGCTTTTTAATACATTAATTGCCATGGTCGTGATAATATCACAGTATGTAGGTACACAGTATGTAGGTACACAGTATGTAGGTACACAGTATGTAGGTACGTAAGTAATAAACATGACAAAGCAACGACTTTTAGAGCCTTTATATCGCGGTACCATCATGTCCATTTCGGGCATAACACCGTACTGTTTACCGTGGCGCCATACCACGGTATGTTCTGCGTGTAAAGGTGCCACATTCCAACCGGACATATATACTATGTCTAACACAGAGAGTATAAGTGGAAACTCACCTGAGGATCGTGACGCTCCCGCGCCGCACGGGCAGGTGGAGCACGGGCTCGGTCACGCGAATGGGCTTGAAGTTGAACTTGCATCCGAAACAGAGCGCGCTGTCGCTGAAGAATGACACGGACACGATCGGCCGCTCGAAGATGTGAATAGGATCCACGTGGGACACGATGCAACCCCCGGGCTGGTAATCGTTAATCACAGCGCTGTTCACGAAGCCCTCCGGTACGACGCCGTGCGCGACAAGCCGATCGATGACCAGCTCGTGCACCCAGTCCGGGATATCGTCCACCTCGCCTTTGGAGTACAACCGCTCCTGACCGGGGCCGCGCTTCTCTAGCTGGGACCCGTACGTGTAGCCCTCCCCGAAGAAGTACTTGTTCCGGAGGGGCGCCCGGTCCACCGTGTGCTCCCGGTAGAGCCCCTTGTCTCCCTTTGCGACCACTTCGTCGATCTTCGCCTCGATGCGCGCGCATTCCTCCGGCGTGAAAATGCTCGCCTGCTTTATGCCGCTTTTCACTTTGAGGGCCTCCGCGTCGCGACGCTCCTCGAACTCACTCTCTTCGCCATCCGACTCACGGTGCTTGCGCTTTTCGCCGTTGTTGTGCTCCGAAACTTTTTTATAATTGTCCCTGTGAGGCGTCATTGACTTCAGCTTATCCCGGAGATCCGAAAAACCAGACATTTTCGCAACCAACGCGCCAACTTTGCGGTAAAATGAGGTTATTCAGCGGTATTAACTTCAGGTCCCCATGATATATTAGTGTCGGTCACTGAAGTCATACGTGACGTGACCAAAGACACGCTGCGCAGCTCGCGATCCGTCGGCCCGGAGGGTGTAACGTGATCTTTCTTCCTCGTTTCCTTTAAAAATAGACAAATTAATAAGGAGACAAATTATTTAAAAAAAAAGATCAAAAATCGCTCCGTTTACATCCAACTTGCTTGATTTCGCAGCGCAACACCTCAGACTGCCTGTCAATCACCGAGTCCTGCAGTTCAGTCCCATAACATTAGCACGTACGTTAGCTGAGCTACGCCACTATTAACTGACGATGGACAAAGGCGTAACTTGCATGTTCGATTCACAAACCTTTACGGCATTGTAACCGGTCCGCCGATCGGTCTACTCAACGTGTCCGAAAATAAGTTGTTATGCTGCCGGTGCATGAAGCCGCGCAGAGAACATAAACTCGTGTTACCAAAACTGTTAGGCAAACTGCGCATGCGCTCTCTTCCCTGCGCGTAGACACGAGGGTCCGGGCGAGTGACAGCTAGGGCTGTTCGATTCCGGAATTCTTTCAATCGATTCCTTTCTGTTGTTTTTGATTCTCTATTTACGAAAGAATCTCGATGTGCTATTAAAAAATAACACATTTTTAACACAAACACAATTATCTAAGCTTTTACTTCCCACGCTTTCTTATTTTCAATTGTTTCTATGACCTTAACCAAATATGTTCTGTGTCTATGTTGTCCTCCCATTCCAATGTATCATTAATGATACAAACTCTCATCTTTTTTTATTTACCCACTGAGTAACTATATTTTAAGTTATTCAGCAGTGTACTATAAAAATATTGTAGTTTTCAGATAGATAGATTGATCTTGACTTCGATTGATTATCCATAGATAGATCTTAAAATCCTACATGGAATGCCGATTCCATAATCCAGTTTCTCCAATATACGGTAACGTTACAGTATACAGCAGATTCATGTTTGACATACAATAGGTTTTTAATCAATATATTTATTAAGACAACAGTAAAAAAATACACATTTACTTAAACAACCCTTATCTTCTTTAAGTGTGCATAGGAATGTGTAAGATTACATAACATTTTTGTTATTGTGAGTAAATTTCGAACTTGCATCTGTGAAGGTTTATTATAACATTTGAACAGTTTTAACAATCTAACACCCATTGTTGAGGTTCTTTTGCACGATGACGCCCAAAATTAAAGTAATTCACAATCCAACTGTAGCCTACGAATGTTATGCATTTAATAAAAAAATAATTATTCATATTAATTCGAACATCATCTATACATAACAAATACATATAATTAGTGCAAACATTGCATTAAGAGGTTTGGTTTAGTTCAGGTGAGACAATGAAAAACGTCCGAATTACAAAGGACATGATGGAAATTGTAAACAGACTGTGTGTGTTTGCATATGTGTTTGTTACAGCATGGTGATTTCGCTGGGTGGCAGCGTTAGCCTCTTCTCACGGACCGAGAGCATGTTTTCAATGTGCATGGCGATCACCCGACAAAGCTCCAGACCCTACAAGCAACATTATATTGTCAATCATTCTTTTATCTTCTTTATAAGTTTGTGTCATGTGTCGATTGTGTATTACCTGTTCTAGTTGTAACTGTGTGACTCTGTGGTTGGCTAAGTCCCCGATCAGGATGTCAACATAAGGATAACTGGATCCAGTGCTGGGCCGCTGTGTTTGAGCCGACTGAATCACCTTTAACGGGAACTTCACCTGAACTTCCTGCCAATAGAACATCAGTAGAACAAAATGTATAATGTGTACAACATTCCCAAGGCGTTTGTGTGTATGTGTGTGAAGGTTATACACACGTGAGTGTCTTTGTGTAAGAAGTGCAGTCCATTTTGACTGACAGCAAGGATGCATGGCGCAGAGATGACGCTATTGCTGCTGCTCTGGATGTAAAAGAAGGACGACCCAAACATGGGAAACGCACACACTAATCCTGAAACAACACATACATCCAGCGACACCATTTAACACGCATGAATGATCACGTTGAATAAAAGCATCATGAAAGTAAGTAATTTACCCAGAAACTGAGATCTGGCCTGGTGAGGGTTCAGGCTTTGGACCGCCTGAACATGTTGGGCAACCAATTGCATCCATTGCTGGGGGCCTTGTCTGCCGAAGATCTCAACAGAGATGTACTCTGAAATCTCATGACTAGAGAGAGCGTGTGAATGAGAGACAGTCAATGGGCTAAATTGTAAATGGATGTATGTATATAATAAATAATGCACAAATATTATGTAAAAGTATAGCACAGCTCAGATAATCCATGTTAAAATCTAATCGCTTTTAATTGCTTATGTTATGATTTCTCCTAAAGCCTTAAACAAACATGACCATTTCTTCTCAGAAAAACAAAATGTCTCAATTTGATCTCCAATCGGGCTCACCAGAGCAGAAATAATAGTGATGTCGAAGGATTGTAATATATGTTTTTATAGGATATGATAGACACCATAGTGTCATAAGTTACTTCAGATGTCATTTCCAAGTATTCCTTACTTAAGAGTAAACGAAAGTAAAAATGTAAAGTTTGTTAAATTGTATTAAATAGGAACATACATAGTAGGTGTGTAGAGACTGTCTTTGGCTCTGTGCTGAAGAGCAGCGAGTTTGGCATACTGATGAAACTGCTGGTCGCTGATCTTTCCCTGAGGCACGACATTCAACAGACTCTTCAGGTAGTCTGGCAGCACCTGCGTCCATACAAACACAACATCAAAGTAATTAAAGGTGCAGATATATTACAATATAATTATTCAACATTCCTACTTTAAGTTTATAATATTGCCACACATGTAATATATACCAGCAAACTATAATTTAATTGTAAAAAAATGTCCAGGTTTTTCTGTCCACACTAAAAGCAAAGTGACAAACAAGGAAATGTCACAGTCCCTGTGTGACTAGACACATGAAACTTTATAAAATTGACAGAACACGTACATCTGCTATTTGTTCATGCAACAGTTTTCATCATTAATCCATATTTCTGGGGTGCAAACCGTTATTCTTACCAATTTTACAAGCACGGAAGAATTATTATGAAACTTCTAAAGCCGGCAAACACGCGTCCCTCACGCATTGCCAATTTGCAATGTAAAACCTAAAGGTAAATTCTGCTCAACTCAGACGCTTATGTTGTCTGCTTTCTTAAAGGAAAAGTTCAACCTGAAATATTTTTCTTCATCATTCATTCACCCTCATGTCGTTCCAAATCTCAAAAAAAAAATTCTCCTGAAGATATTTTGAAGAAATTGCCCTCCATTGACTTCCACTGTATGGACACAAAACCGTTTCTCAAAATATCTTCTTATGTGTTCCACACAGTCATCATTTACTCACCCTCAGATTGACAAGAAGATATCTGGAGGATTGTCAAAACTTACCCCCCATTGACTCCCATAGTATTTGTTTTCCCAACTATGGCAGTAAATGGTGGGTAAGATGTGCAAAACAAAGAAATTTACACAGGTTTGGAACAATCTAAGGGTGAGTAAATGATGACAGAATTTTCATTTTGGGTGAAGTATCCCTTTAAGGCACAGCGTGAATAATATTGTAATAAGACAGAAATGTCATGCCTGGTTAAAGTGCATGGTGACGCAAAGCTCATTGTCAAACTTGAGCGGCTGGGCCCAGATCACCCGTCTGAACCAGAAGCTGTAGTTGCTGTCTATTTGCTCCGCCTCCGTCGCAATATCCAGGATGTACTCCCTCTTATTGAGCGGCCGCACGTTCTGACCTGCAGCACAAATTCTGCTGTGAGATATTTATCATCATATGGTGAGAAATCTAGAATGAATCAAACGTTCATGTCATGGCGGTTTACAGAGAAAGAATTCAAATCAGTGCCTCTATTGGTGACTATGAAAATGGTGTATTCGTCCATGGCTTCGATCCTTTGTAACGCCATCTCGTAACACAACTCTTCTATCACATCCAGCGCTACCTGCCCATACAACCACAGAAATGCATTCATCATATAGCAAGTTATACGCACAGTTAACACAGAGAATGCACATGAGAGTTTGAGACGGACATACAGTGCAGGTTTTGATCTTTACATGTCTTTCAGTTCCTCCAGGAAACAGGAAGAGCTGTCGCTTTGAGCTCCGGCCAGCCTAAAAAAGACACATTGTTACCTCTCAATAAGTGTTAACGGGTGTGATGTGTGTCTGTATTTGATAAGGCTGTGTTTTTGCATGCATTTATTGACCATTATGGCTTTGAGCTCCATGTTACTGGGGTAAACACTCCTCCCACCAAACTGAAAGGTCTTTCTCAGGTTCTGCTCACAAGCTTTAGCAATCCCTAGACATCACACGAAGAAAAACCATGAAACAGGTCTTTATTAATCATGCTTCATACATCATTCTACTTATTATTTTCAAGTTTCATATATGCTTAATATTGTATTTATCTTGTATCTTTTTGGACTGTAAGTACATTGCAGTTTATTTTTACGGAGTGTCTATTCACAGACTATTT
This sequence comes from Triplophysa siluroides, assembly GCA_006030095.1. Lineage (NCBI taxonomy): Eukaryota > Metazoa > Chordata > Actinopteri > Cypriniformes > Nemacheilidae > Triplophysa > Triplophysa siluroides. Next base: position 268,187 of record VCII01000201.1, on the reverse strand, counting down.
GCACTAGCTCCGCCCACCAATATGTGATTGGTCTCTATAGCTGAGAGACCAGGGTTTTAATCCCCCTCTTGCTGAAACACTCTTTAACCTTTTTTTATTACCTTACAGCTCATAAAGGCATTTGTTTTAATAAAATTGATTTAAGACTTAAAATTCATTTTTATTCATAAAGTTTAGGGTAAGGTTATGGGTAGGTGTAGGGCTCTAATATCTCAGTAAGTTGCCATCATTTTAATCATTTTTATAAATATAATGATTTACACTGTTATTATTGCATAATGTTTAATTCACAATACTACTGAGGTGCAAATAGTAACGTTATCTGTCACTATTTATAAGTAAATAGCATCTAACTAATATTTCTACTTAATCCAAAGAAAATACAGCTATTTTCGGTTAGTGTAAATAAATAGCATATCGCTAAGAAATGTTGTTATTTTCACTTAATGTAAACAGAACCTACTACTATTGAAACTTGGTGTAAATAGCATCTGTCACCATTTACACTAAGTGCAAATAGCCGCTGCCATATTTTTCAAGTACAGTTTGTACTTATACTTTACATATTCGTTTTTTATGTAAGAGTATATCTACCATGAAAAAGCACTTCTGGACTTCTGCAGACGTCTCGTAGGAATTTGAGTAGGAACGGTTTCAGTACTTCAGAACAGCGATAAAATGCTGTCAGAATGTAAAGCAAACGCCAGCCTTTCTGACAGCTGTCCCTACAACACAACAACACACAAAACAATAAAACACGCACGCATGCACACACACACACACTGGTTTCCATGTTTTATGGGGTCATAGAGTACGGCTGTCACGATTATTAAATAATCGTTTCATCACGATTGTTTGACCTCATCGAGATGGTTTCAGATCATCGCACTTATTGCACAAAGCTATAGAAGACACAAGGGGGAGCTGTAGTGTCTGCATTTAGTGTATATATTGTAACTAAAGTATGGTAATACTGGTAAAATGCACCACAACGAAACCATCACTTAAACAAAACTTAAAGCATATAAAATAACCTGCAGTACAATTGAATATGATTTATGCTAATCTCAGTGTGAAAACAAGTCTACCAAAATTTTATTAGAAGTTACATTTTATTGAAATCTTGCAAGTGAGAATAAAACAGACTAGAAGCTTTTCTATGACTGATAGCATTTTAATTCACCCCTGATCAATTTACTCAATTGTCGGTTAGTTGGCGTTTGTATTATTGACACGTAGATGCCAACACCTTGATGATGAGCCCATTTTTTCCGATGTATTTTCATCTTATATTCAGATAATTTCAAAGCCAAATAAAAAATGTATGAGAATAAAATGTCAAAGCCTCAAAACAGACAATTCATCGTCATAATCGCAGTGATTTATTAGACAATTATTCGTCAGCCAAATATCACGTCACGTCAAACTCTAAACACAAACTCACAATAAAGTAAATTGAGTACGTGTGGACTTACGGTTTGGAACTGGTATTAGCTGTGATTTGTTTGAGGACTTGACAAAACGCCTCATCCTTCATCAGTCCAAATTCCCCTGTCAACTACAAAAAAAATATGTATTCGTGACCTATGATCAATTCCACAAACTGAAAGTAAAATAGAGGCTAAAGTGAAACTGAAAGTGAAGCTAAAGCGAATTACTCCTGAAGTAAAAGTCAAGCAAAGCTGAAAGCAAAAGTGAGGCTTAAAAAGAAAGTAAAACCATTTAGCAGCCATTCAAATCACATTGCAAAAATGATTTGTCCGCTGGGTAACGGATGTCAGATTGTGTTTTACCTTTAGGATGGTGCAAACCACAAACTGCTCCGACTGGCCTCTGAGTGGATGATCTCCCATGAACTTCATTATGGCTAAAACCAAATCAAATTGAACCAAAGATCAGCATCAACTTGAGATATACAACCAATAGAAACAAAATAAAACAGTGTTTCTGTGATACATCTCACCTAGGAAAATATCAGATGCAACACGGTTCATGTTGGGATCTGTGAAGTCTATAAGAGACTCTACTATTGGGTGCTGAAGAGAGAGAGAGAGAGAGAGAGAGAGGGAGATCAGTACACATGTGGTTTTTAAGTGTGTGTGTGTATTTCTATGTTTTTGTGTAGATGTAAATATATTAAAACTATACCTTGCTGAATTTCACCATCTCTGCAGGGTCTTTGTTTGCTTTGCTTTTGGTGGACTTATCTCTAAATGAGTCACTATTCGAACAAAAAAACTTTGTGAAAACTCTTGTTATTCATAAATAAACAGCTTTTTCATGTAAAGTAACCAAATTTACCTCTTGCTGCCGTTCGACGTTCTAAAATATTTCCTGGCAAACTCCACCATGTTGTACTGGCTGTCCAGAAGAATGTTTCCTTCAACGTCAGAGCTACCAAAATCCCCAAATCCATCAGAATCCAACTATCATATAAAAAATAAATAAGGATCATTATTTTACACAGAGCTTTCTGTGACGTCTGTATCAGAGTTTAAAGAAGTATCAAAGATCAGATCTAAATAAGACAATATACACGCGTGACCATAAGAGTATCAGATATTAGGGTTGCCTTAGCATGTGTTTGAATTGCTCAATGATTTTTACAAATTCAAACTACATATACTTTAAATCAGGTGCTCATTGGCTACTGTACATTACAATAATAAAAGCTTAAAGATTTTGTGTCATCATTTTCAAGCTGATCTTTCAGTTTGAAACACATTGAAACATGTTTAAAAGTGCTTTTTATTGTTTCTTTTATTAAACACTATAACAAACAAAAAAACATGACATATAAATAAAATCGGTCCATTTTATAATTTATTGGCATCCTCCAGAATGTGTATGTTTATGTAACGTAATAAATATATATAAGTAAACCTCTAGCGATGGGTCTAGCTCATGTGCGGCAGCGGTGGATCCCACAGCGAGAGCGATGGCTCCTGACGCCGCCACCCGGCCCTGTCTGTCTCTCGGCTCGTCTCTCCTCTCTGCAGGCAGGCTAAGAAAATCAGGAGCAGCTACAGGAAGAACACAATCCATAGGGAACGCTCCACTGCGACCCTGCACCGCCCCAAACCTCCAGCCTGGAAAACAAAAGATGAACAGATGAACAGTGCTGCCTATAGACTGTTTCATCGGTACATGCGCCTGGCCCGAAGTTACCTTCGATGGTTTGTGTTTGTTGATCGGTCTGGCAAGTGGCTAATAATACGACTATTTATATTGAATTTCAAATATATTCATATGAATTATATTAATATTTTATTGTATAATAATTGTATTAAATAAACAATTTTTTGCATTTGAATGTATATTAATTTAATGAAATAAACAAGTTATTTTACTGGTGACCCAAAATAATACTGGCTAGACATACTTTAACTTGCTAGCTAATGTAATTTGCTTGTTATTTCTTTAGCTTGTTATCAGAAAAAAGTCTGCAGGGACTATATTCTTTGTGAATGCGTACTACAGATGAAATTTAGCTCTGTAGCTATATCTGGGGCAGTCATTGGCTGTCCATTGTCCCTGTTAAATAAATAAATAAATACAAATTTTGCACCAAAAAACACCTAAATCTGGGGCAGTCATTGACTGTACATTGTCCCTGTTAAATAAATAAATAAACAAATAAATAAATAAACAAAACACTTGCGCAGTAACGTTTGTTTATGTTGTTGCTTTGAAAGCATCTATAACCGCTGTAATTTTATGTTTGGTTCACCACATTTCATAAAGAACTACAAATTCCAATTGATATTGTACACTTTATGAAGCATTTATAAATGTGTTCATAAATTATTAATAAGTAATTTACAAATGCGTTATAAAGCAGTTATAACCGCATGAATAAAAAGGGAGATTCTAACGAAATACCTGCCAAATAGTGAGCAGGTATGAGAAAAACAACATAACACCCTAAAGTGTCCAGTCTGACAGCCTATATTGGAAACAACATCAATATAATAATGAATCTGCTTTAGAGTCAAATAAATAATGAATAAAAACTAGGGCTGTCAAATGATTAATCGTGATTAATCGCATCCAGAATAAAAGTTTGTGCAATATATGTCGGTGTACTGTGCATATTAATTTTGTATTCATGAACACATACAGTACACATGAGTGCATATATTTGAGAAAAATAAAAAATATAACAATTAAATAACGTTTATTTAGAATTTCAATTATTGCTAAATATAAATTCATACATTTAAATATTTCCTAAATATATTGAAAAGTATGTGTATGTTTGATGTTTATAAATACAAAATGAATATGCACAGTAAACAGATATATTTTATGTAAACACAAACGTTTGTTCTGGATGCGATTAATCGTTTGACAGCCCTAATAAAAACATTTATTAATAATTATTTATAACATGTGAGTTAAAAATGTCTCACTATTTGGCATGTATTTCGTTAGAATCCCTCTTTTTATTCATGCAGTTATAAAGGCTTCATAATGGATTTGTAAATGACTTATTAATCATCAATGAACACATTTATAAATGCTTTATAAAGGGTACCTTAATGTAAAATTGGTATTTAGTAAATGTCTAACCAAAATCTGGTGTGTCTCTCTTTAGCTCCTCGAGGTAGATGACCTTCTTTTTCACCACACATCCATAACTCTGACCTGAAACACATCAGACAAACACCATGAAACATTGTTCACGATGTAATCCAGAACCAGTAGTTTACATTCAGTCATGAACTAGTCATGAGACACACAGGAATCGATGAGATTTATTATTGACGTTCTGACCCATCTAAATTCAGCGTGCAGATTTCGATTTATGTAAGTAAGGCACGAGGGTGAGATAAATTATAAGAGCATTTTCATTTTTGGGTGAACTTAAAGCATATAAATGCCACTAGATGGCAATAATACTATAGGTGCTTAAAGGAACGTTGCTTCTTTCATCAATGTGTGTGTGTGTCTCACCTTCCTCCAATCCATCCATTGCCTGCAGACGAATGATATCTCCTTTATGAAAGCTGAGCAAAGCTCGATCATCCGTGATGAAGTTCCTCTCTGCTACTACGTACTCTGAATCCTGTGGACAAGACCAGAGAAAGTCTACCCTTTGAACATCAAATTCTCATTCGACATGATAGATGAATACGAGATGAGTTCTCCTGGTACCTTCTTAAGATGAGAGATGAAAAGATCGATCATTAGTTTGATCTGAGGCGCTTTGGCAGAGAAGAGAATCAGCTTTTCATTCATTAGATTAAACTCCAGCATGTTCTGAGATGGGATGGTCACAAACAAGATGTCGGTGTAGCTGAGGGAAAGAAATGATAAATTAGAAAAATATTTAAGTGTTAGAAATACATTTAGTTATGTACATTTCCAGTACCGCAAAGAATCTTATGTAATTGCACATTTTTAAATGTGTCCAAATACATTCTAGGGAGATTGGATGGATGATGTACCTGTACGGTCGGAGGACTCTGAAGTAATCTGGAGATTCAGTGCTGCTCTTCACTGTCTTCAAAAGCTTGATACCCGAATGAGACACAGCCAACACCTGCACTCCTGTACCCACACTGCCCTGCAACACACACGTCAGGTTTACCGCTGCCAGGACTGGTCATTGGTACAATCTAAAGAGCTGCCAAGATGAGGAACTCACTGAGGCGGGGAAAAGGCGAGAAAAATAAATCTCCCACGATTCCCTGGCAGCTGATATCACAGTCTTCTTCACACTCTCATCTTGAACATCTATGTTCGGCGCGATGTTGTATTGCGCTATAAAAACAAAAGAATTCCATTATTCAGTCGTGTTATTATCATCAACACATAACAGAATCATGAGCCAGTAATGCATTTTAAAGGTTATGAATTTACATTGAACAATACTTCTGTAGCATTAGTTCATCAAAGTTCATGTTCATTTCAGAATTTAAATCTGTTAACATTAGTTCATGCACAAACTATATTAAACTTTGTATTAACTAAAATTAGGATTAAAAATGCTGACTAATAATATTCGTTGTTAGTTCATGTTAGCAAATGCATAATGTTAACAAGTACTTATAAGCACCTTTATGAGTGTATGTGAATCATTTTACAAAATAACCTTTTTGTACTTGTGAAGAACACAATAGTAGGTTTAGATTAAAATCTCTCCCTCACCTAACAAAGATTTCATCTTCTGTCTCTCGTCTTTGGTGATGCGAACACAGGCTTCTGTAAATGTGTCATTAACAATCTGAGAAGACACAAAGTTGAAGATGAAAAATAGGTTTAGGCAAAAAATGCAAAAACAAAGAAAACTGTGGGGGCATAGAAAAACAGTTTATTTACAATTACAGAACAACTGGATTTGTTCAATGTAAAATATCAAATCTGAAATAACATTTCAAAACATAAAAGGAAAATATGAAAATGATTACATAATTTACATTTTTGGTGGTAAACATTTGAAATCATGTTAAAAAGAGAAAAAGTTTAAATTAAATTAAAATCACTTTTTTAAGGTTGAAAAGATTTCGTATTTTACTTATTGTGAATGTTCGACCGAAAAAAAGCATGTTTGTTTGCAAAATTATATTTCTGTCTACTAAACTAATTTCAGACATTTAAATGTTTTATCAAAATGTTATATGCTCTCCTATTTGTATGTCCCTTTGCATAGAAGTCGCTTTGGATAAAAGCATCTGCCAAATGAATAAATGTAATTTGTAATAATGTAAGAAATATAATTTAATCTTCAGATTCGGCATATATTACTCTGAATGGTATCGGTGGAGAAATTAAGTATCGGTGCATCGCCAATAATATCCCATAATGACAAAAGCTGTCATCCTGAACAGACGAGATGGATACTAAAACATGAAATAAGGTTTTGTCCCACCTGTTTAAATATGAGGTCCAGCACTAGAGGATGATTCCAAGTGTCCTTGGGATAAAACACCTAAAGCAGTTTTTACAGCAGCGTTAGTGCTGAACATACACATCAGATCTATCAAACTATTATGCGGTAAATGCTGTATGAACTACACACAAACCTCTTTCCTGAGGTAGATCCTCCAGGGAACATTTGTGTAGGTGTAATAGTCCTCACTGCTGCTCCTGTGCAGTTGTGTTTGAATGCTTTCGGATTCCACTGGAAGATCTCTGGACACTGATGTGTGTGTGTGTGAGCGAGAGAGACCACTTTAATATTTAAACTTGGCTTTTTGTCACAACAGTGTGAGTGTATTTGTGGGTGTGTTGATTACCGGGTGGTGGTAAGGGCGGTGGAGCCTCGGGGGCTTTCTTCTTGGTACTTTTGGTCGGTCTGAGACCTCCCTCTCTGGGCACTGGAGCAGCTGGAATGGAAGCGTTTCTCTACAAAAACAGTTAACAAACAAAGTTTGTATAAAATATACTCAAACAATAGAAACAGAAAAAGCAGATAACATGGTAACCGTATGTTTAGTGTTTTTTGTCTAGTTTTCCCAAATAAAGTACAATTAAAATAAGTATAACAAAAGGGTAAAAGTGGATTCTGTTGACCTAAAGGAATTATATTGACCATAATTGAAGTTTGTATTTTTTACCCTATTGGCATTTTACATGTTTTAAACAATAATTCACTTATTGTGACTTTTGTCTGAACACAAGACTTCATTTCTGAGGTGTTTCTCATGTAAAAGAATTTTGATTTTGGAATATCTTGATTTAAACACAGGGTAACACTTTACTTAAAGCCTTTATTTATAATGCATTATAAAGGGATATTAAAGGGTATGATGCATTATAATTGTTCATATACAGTTGTAATACATGTTGTAATACATGAAATGTTGTTGTAAAGAATTATAACCAATTAAAAATGCGTAACAATGAATTGATAAGTGTTATAATAAACTGTAGTTACAATTATTCATAAGACAAAATAATGCAATATAAGGTGCATTACAAGGCACAATTTATACATTAAAACTACCGAAAAACAAGACAAAAGTACTAAGAAACACATTTTTGTCCAGTGTGTTTCATGCTTTCAACTCTTTAAAACTGGGTTTTAAAAGTAAGTTATAAATGTTTCTCTGTGAGGTTATTCAGATGAATCTCAGTGCAAATAATTGCTAGTAAAAGCTTGAAATAACTTTACTTCTTAGTGTACTCAAGACACAAATCCATAAGAGAAAACCAACATGTTGAAATATGAATACATCTTTACAAAGGACTTACGTTACATTTTTTTTATTAAACACAACTTTATTAAACTATACGACTTTATTAAACACAAAACAAAGAGACAGGCGCACAGGTAAACAGAGCTCACCTGTGGAGGAGCTGGATTGTTCATCGGTGTTTTTAGGATGTGCATGGCTTCATCATGCGGGTTCAACTTCTTCACAAATGCTTTACCATCTCTCCTGTGATCAGATGCATGTCATAAATCGAGTTCACAGAATCCGATCTTTCCATCTTGTCCATGAAACACAAACACATACCTGGTTTTCTGTGGCACGGGTTCTGGGACCGGTGTTTGATATTGCTTGATGATATCTTTGATGTTGTGGCTGGGAACGATGTGCTCAGAGTTCGAGACGGAGTATTTGACCACCTCTGTGGCAGGAGCAGGGGCAGTACGCATGGGCCCTGTCACCGCAACAGGAGCTGGGTGAAAGAGAGAAAGGGGTGAAAGAGAGAAAGTGGTAAAAGAGGAAAGGGTTTCAAATATATATGAGAAGATACAAAATTGCAAACTGTTGACTTGCTATATATTTCAGTTATACAAACATGTGAGCATACCATGTTTTTTGGCAGGCCTGTTGTCGAGTTTAATTGGTGCAGCAGGAGCTTGTTTCTTCCCCAAAGACCCGTTTGATGATGTACCCTAAAAATAATTTATTCAAAGCTGTTATGATCCTAAAACAGATCACGAAAAATATCTAATAGCAACATACCGGCACCTGTGTAGCCGTATTCTTCTGAGGCTGGGCGGTTTGAGCGCTGCTCTTCTTCAGGGCGTCACGCTGTCCCTGTGAGCCACCAGGGGTGGTGTTGACCGAGGTGTAGCCGACGACCGGATGCGGGCTCATCGGGGGACTCGTGTATGCAGACAGAGGAAGGGGCGCATAAGGACTCGGGGGGAAGTTTGCGTAAGGACTGGGTGGGATGGCGGGGTAGGGGCTGGGCGGCAGGGTGCTGTAGGGAGTGGGTGGAGGGCTGGTTGGGGGGCTTGTGAGAGGGGACATTGGAGGACTGGACACCGGGCTGGTCACCATAGCCATGGCCTGCATGGTCATCTGTTGAGCCTGATGGAAAAAAAGTTGAGACTTAAAATACTCAGCATCTACAAAAGAAAAAAAAGAGAAGAGTAACATTTTTAAAAGAAAATGTTTAAATTTTTTTTTTTTTTTTTATTATTATTTAATTATTAAAACACTTAAATTCAATTATTAAATGAGAACATTATATGAATACGTTTTTCAAACTAAATTAATTAATCAAATAAATTATTAAATTAATGCACACCCGAGGTGGTAAATTCGCCATAATCCAAAGCCAATATTTTACTTCATTTGATTTTAATTAGTATTGTTTATTTAATTTAATTTTATGCTTTATTTTATTGTTCCCAAAGTTGCTAGGTGTTCAATAATTTCCTATACTGGACAGCTTAACATTAGCGCCAGGTGATCACATCACAGTTTTATAGTACTTTGTCACTTACTTTCGTACTCTGTTACAAAGTTTATCACTTTCAGTTTAGTAATGGTAGTAATAACATCAAACCACATACCTAGATGTACACAAAAGAGCATTTTAAAGATACAGAATACGCATATTTCAGATACAGTTATGGTGATAAAAGCATTTCTTGTGATTGTCACACATATACATTTTATGAACATTTGTACCACGGCTTATTGATATAATAAACTCTGTAGCAATTGTGTACCATTATAACAGCTTGCTGGTTGATGATAGTTTGCTGTTGTTGGGCCAGGACAACTTGCTGTTGGTCTAAAGAACAGAGATAAAACACAACACTGAATGATGCTTTTTATTTTCTTTAGCAACTCTTTGTACCCGAAAAGTCTGTTCATTAGAAATACCTGGCACAGGGGGCGGAGCCACGGTCCCGGGCATGACTGGAGTGACTGGCATGGGTGGGAGAACTCTCACCGCTACACAACACACATGCAAACCAGTACCATAAACACACAAGGATATCCAGTGGCATCCTCATTTATAAAAAGGATATAAAAAGAATAATTTTTTTAATGCAAAAGTGCAAATTTTATTCGGTTAGGCTTAGGTTATAATGGATATAACCTATAATGATTCTCAACATTCTTCGTTGTAAGGCTGCTTTATGTAAAATGCTTTTTGAAGAAGCAACCTATACAATAGACGTTTATTGAATGTTCTCATTAAGATTTACCTCCAGGTTGAAGAGCAGCTGAGAAAGGGGGTCTAGCAGTTTCTTGAGCTCCATCGCCACCTACACCTCCTCCACCCTTCATCCGGCCGGACAAAACTGAAGCATCCAAATCCTACAGTGAACGAAAGAGAGAAAATACCAGCGATAGTAAGACTGCAAGCCCCAGTGAATTATGAGACAGCCTGCATGTGGGGTAAATGTGGGGTAAATCTCATAAAAAAAGGACACCCACATGTGCATGCTTCCTTCCCAGGGCTGTGCGTAAAACAATCGTAATGCACACAGCCGAGCACACACACAGGGATGAATCTGAGAATTACAGTAACTCCGTAATGCAATCTCTTCTTCTGACCCATACTCTCTGTCTCGCACGCATACACACACACACATACACACACACACACAAGAAGGGTCAATTCACAAGCATGTGTGTGTGTCTGAGTTAATCAGGTGTCATCGTACCCCAGCTCCATCGGACAGAACTGGGTCAAAGAGGCTGTCCAAATACCGGTCCATTCCCTTGTGAGAAGTGTCAAAGGATGCTTCTGAGTCTAAAAATGGGAAGGAGAGAGAGAACATTCAAGAATTATGATCTTAATTAGGGTCAAAAATGTAAAATAAAATACATACATTTTTGTGGTTGGAATATGAATCTCTGATACAGTTTGCTTAAGTGAATGGTATTTTTAAAACATTTACATCTGTTGTATGCGATTTTCAGGAAAAATGTGTTTGTTAAAGTCCCAGTGAAATAAAAATTACAATTCTTATTTTTTCATGAAATATTGCAGCGTTTATAGTAAATAGCTCATCAATGTGGGTTATTCTCTTTTTAAAATTCATGTACCCTCATAACCTTCGGTTAAAATCTGAAAATGCCCTTCCGCCCTGATATGGCGATTCATGTCAAATGACATAAATTAGACGGCTTGGGCGGAGCATCTGTTAAACTCCTCCCCTTCAACTATCAGTCTGCTGCTAGTTTCATTTCAAAATGCAACAGCTGTTTTAATACATCCAATCAATTTGCTGTAAAAAAATGCAAGCCACGCCCACTCATTTTCTCCTTTGAAATTCCTTTTTTACTCGGAAATGCGTCTGAATACGGATGTATAAACGATCACAACTTCCGGTTCACGGGGACTTTAATTTTGTTAATTTAAGACAAAATTATAGAATTTTTTTTTAGATGAGTTCTTCCCAAAATTTAAAGAAATGCAAATACTTGTTTGTAAATACTTCAAATAATAAAGATTTGTAAAAAAAAATTGTTAAGCATGTCAAGGAAAATAATTTATTTTAATATAAATCACGCTCGCACCACATTACTTTTTTAAGGCTAATTCATAGATGAAAAGCACTTAAATCACTTAATTTTGAATTTCAATCTGCATTTATGTGTAAACAACATTCTTAATGCTTGAATAACTTCAACCATAGATATTATTATTTATTTATATTGTAAAATTGGCCGAACACGTCATTGACCCATTACCATATGCACTCGGTACAATACATTTCTTATTGTGCTTTTTCCTCATAAGAAGAGGGTGTAGAAGGGGAACAAGTACTAAATTACAAGACAACAGAATATACAAAATGTACAGTCAAGGGCAAACTAAGAAATCAAAGAAATACTAAATATAAATGATACACAATAGTTAAAGGTGAATTTACACTATAAGAAAACCTGTATGCAATCGAAACTCCAGACCCTCTCCAGACCCTCAAACACATATAACGTTACTCATCCTCGGCGCACGTGCAGAAGATTTACTGTAAAATCACCATCTGGCCTGATCCAGCTGTATGTAATTAAGCCATTCTGTGTGTATCGATTCTATTTTACATGCAGGGTCACAGATCTGCTAGTACAGATTAAAATGGACATTGCATTCACTGCAATTCAAGCACACACTGCTACCGTCGTTTCGCATTTCTAATGGTCACACTGGGTTATTATGGGATAGGTCAGTAGGCCTTTCGTTGAAACTGCCGATCAGATTAGGACGGGTCAAAGACTTCTGAGCCATCATTTAAAGGGATAGTGCGCCCAAAAATAAAACTAACTCGTCTTTCTAAACCTGTATGACTTTCTTTCTTCTGCAGAACACAAAAGAAGATATTTTGAAGAATGTTGGTAACCAAACAACTTTGACACCCATTGTATGGACACAAAGAGACATTTCTCAAAATATCTTCTTTTTGTGTTTACACAAGCCTGAGATCTGTACTTGTCAGAGTAAGTATGTGAAGTGTTTACCTTGAGTGTAGTGGCTTTCAGAAATCGGTAGACTGTTGGTCGCAATGGCGCTTGTCCGATTTGCATATGAAAGCGGCCCTTCCTCATCATCGAATCCACTGCCAAACAGACTTCTGCATATACAAGGACACGTACATGTGTTTTGACTAAACATCCTGTACTTTCTAAAACTGAGTCTGCAAATGGGGACACATTCTGTTTTCATACGAGTCACGTTGTAAGTAAATGATGATTGAATTCTTAATTTTATATTTCTATAAATCTTTTACAAACTATATTGGGTGATCTTTAAAAAGTATTTTTGCGTACATGCTCGCATTAGGTCGAGCCTTGTTGGGGTCTTCGGTCGAGATGATGAAGTAGGTTTTCTGTTTGGGGAAGTCTGCCAGCAGCTCAAGGTCACACACCAGATCCAGAACATAATCGTGACCCTCCAGCTCCACCCACTGGCCCGGCTCCTTCATCAGAACGGACCAACCCCACTGGCTCTCTGAAGACACGCCCCTGCCAAATAACACGAACATTGGTTATTGATCTTAGATGCTAAAATCTCGAATAACTCAATGTCGTAAGACCCATCACCTGTGTTGCAGAACATCTCCTGCGATGTTCTCTCCATTTGTCCAAGAATGTACAGGACACAGAAAGGACACACCTATATGGAGATGAACACAAAATCTCAATCTCAGAGTCCTTCCTTAAACTCATCGAGGTGCCTTAAAATCTGTAACTTGACGAATAATTGAATTACAAATACACGAAATAAAAGTGTGACTACTAAAATTTGCCGGAAAATGTTTCTCTGATGTGAGACTTTTATTTTGAAAGGCGTGCGTGAAAGCTGTTGGCAGATGCCTGAGTGAGTGAGCGCTCGCTGTCCCAATTCAATATCTGCCTTTAGGTGAGATGTTGTGAGGCTGAATGTCAGTGTCATTATTCTATCGTTATTTTCTTAACGGCTTGATGACCATGGGAAAATGATGGTCCCATGGCCAAACCCGAGGAGAACCATATGAGGTGTGTCGTGGTTTATTCTGCGATAACATCCGGCTGGCTGTACATTATTCCTTATATAACAGAGTCGACAGGTGAAAACGGCAGTCAGAGATAATGAGCATCAACTGTACCAGCACACACACACACATCTGCACACTATCACATATCGACTAATCTGCTCCAGTTAAAATGGGCGAAGACAGAGACGGTGTAACTGGATGAGAGCGAAAAAAATACAGAGAGACGGAGAGAGCGTGTGAGATTAGATGAAAGCGGAGAGGCCGAACGAACGATACAGAGAATGACAGAGGGAGAGATTAAATAAATGAAAGGAAAGTAGAGATAGGTGACACCGGTCCTGATTTCCATTCTGAACTAACCGCATACATTAACACACATTCATTCACAGAGTGAAGGAGGCAGGAAATTATTTGAGTACTTTAATGCTACTGGGGTAGAAGCACTGTACTTTGATGTTTACCATGGTACTGAAATTAATTTCCCATTGTATTCCCATTGTATTTTTGTGGTACATCATACATCGTTCCAGTTCAAATGCAGGGTCAAACATTAACACTTCACTAGCACCATATGCTAGTAAAAATTTATTTACTTGCTTCTCGGATATCAACTTTATTGTGAACATAATGCAAAGTTTATATAAAAATATTCATATAATTATATTATTAAGATTTTTTAGTTTATTATTAAGTTATTTTAAACTTCATTGACATTGTGGATAAGAGCGTTTGCTAAATGAATAAATGTAAATATAAGAATTAATGCAAAACCCATGGTCCATGGCCAATAAAATAAAATAAAACAAATTAAGTAAAAATAATTGTCCAGAACATATTCTCAAATTATTCATCATAGTTTAGGTTGAAAATAAATAGCGTATTTCCTTCTTGTATGAGGCAATCCCAGAATGCATTGCTCATTAAAAAACCTAAATGTTTACTCAATATTTGTGCATGCGATTTATATTTATTTATATTAGGGATGTCAAACGATTAATCGCATCCAGAATAAAAGTCTGTGTTTACATGAATGTATGTCTGTGTACTGTGCATATTAATTTAGTATTTATAAATACATACATGTACACAACTGGTATATATTTAGAAAATGTTTACATGTATTTATTTATAATTTAAATGATATGTTAACTTTTATTAATATTAAAATTAAATAAAAATCTTAAATAAATGCGTATGTTTTTATAAATACAAACACAGTACACAGACATACATTATGTTAACCCAAACTTTTATTCTGGATGCGATTAATCACGATTAATCATTTGACAGCCCTAGTTTATATTAATCAGAATATTGCATTTGTTCGTTTAGCTTTGTCTTACCGTCAAAACAGTAGACCTGTAGCACCACACGTGCTTTCTTGCGGTTGACGGTCCACTCCAGCAGCGACGGCGGGTACGTACGTGATGCGTTGGGCACCAGTTTAGACTTCTGCATGGCCTGAAGGAGCTTGTGTTGGCACAGTGCCTTAAATCCATTCAGAGCATAGTCCGACACAAATCTGACACGGATAAAATCAATTAACTGCTTGGAAAAAAATGTGATTGTATTGTATGTCTGTGTTTGTGTTCTTACTTTAGTAAATATCTCTCCATCTTCTCAGACGGGGCGAAGGAACTCAAGCAGGCGGCCATCAGCAACCAGCCTCTCTCTGCGTTTCTGGTGTTTTCATTCCGCCACACCTGATTGGCTATCTGTGCGAGGATCTCGTCCCTGATTGGTGGGGTGGAAAGGCCTCTCTGAATGATGTAATTTCCAAACAGGTTTTCTTGAGCACCATTCAGGTTTGGATCCCCCATGAAACGCAAGATCTGTTACAACATAGGCATCTTAAAAACAGCGTATGACAGCAGCTGGTCCAAGCTGGTCAAGTGTACTACCAACTGGTGAGACTCTCCCAGTTAGACCATCTTGGTCAATTTGGTTAGAACGAAGAAAGGGAGTAAAAGCTATAACTTTATGTATATGTTCTTCGTTTTTACTATAATTTAAATAAAGTTTTATACTGCATATAAAAAACATTGATTTGAGCGACTTTAAATGTGTTTTTAATGTGACTTTACCAGTATAAACACATCAAGAGCATCATGTTTCAGATCGTCTTCCAGACGCGTCAGCGAATTCTCCAACGGTGCCGTCAGCATCCCGAACTGCAGCTCCTGCACACATTTTACCCATAATTCACTGCATGGTCTTTATATCGTGAGCCATATGAAAGTATGTTTTATGCAAATAATCTACCTACCCTGAAATGTGTAAGAGTAAACATTCCTTTTTAATTGGATATTTTCTTTTACTGAGCAATGCATTCTGGGATTGCCTCATACACGCAGGAAATACATAACATATTGGCAAACTGCCTATGGTGAGTCATTTGAGAATACATTCTGCAGATTATTTTTAACCACAATAAAATAAAGCTTTGCATTATTTCTTAAATTTACTGCTGTTAGCATCCCGAACTAGAGCTCCTGCACACATATTACCCATAATTCTCTGCATTGTTTTTATATTGTGAGCGATATGAGAGTATGATTTATGCAAATAGGCAGACCAATTACCCTGAAATGTGTCCGTATATATTTGGTCATCAGATGGTTGTTGATGTCCAATGGAAGAGTGAGCTGAGGGTCTGCTTGTATTCTAGGAGCCTGAACGAGGGCCAAGCAATTCGAATGACGCTCCCTACCGGCTGCAAGCAAATTTAAAGCATGTGTTGAAATATTTCAGGAGAATATCAGTTAATATCATTAAATAATGTTAGAATGCGACAAAAGGTGCAGCTATTAAAAACACACCACCAACCGAGAACACGAACAATACTGACGCTTGTATTGGCAAACGCCACTAATATTTAAGAAGACAGTTTTTCCAAACACTGGTGCATTGTGAATAACCTGCTGTGGCTTGTAACAATCCTCCCAACTCTGCAGGAATCACCAGCTGAGAGACATTTACCACCTCCCTACTTATTCGCTCCTACAGAGAGAGATGAAACGCACGATAAAACTCCGTCAAGAAGTATGGAAAACATTAAGCTGAGTAATTGAAATGTGAATGTGTCAGAGTTTTATCAGTTTGTGAGTTTAACACAAGACAATATAAATCTGTAATCCTGCAAAGGGAAACTTGGAGATAACTTCAATCACCATTAGTGTGATTAATGGATTTCCTGAAAGATGTTTTAAGACATCGCTGAGAAGTCAAGAACGTTTCTGTCTGTGGCTGTGACGTTCAAGAATATGGCAGGTTCTTATCTAATAATGACAGAAGGGGAAAGACTTTACCAGTTCAATTCTTCTCCTCTCGTCTTCTGCTCTTCTTGCCATGAGGAGATGGTCCTGTGACAAAATCACCAGCCAAAGGAAAAGCAATCAAAGTGATTTATTTTTTGTTTACAAAAGCTGGACTATTTTCAATGTCATATTTCATATTGGCCATCTTTAACATCTGGGTAATTCCATGCAAACGCCTCCGTTAAAATAAAAAAAACTAGTTTTACACTATAGTGATAGGTGAGAAATATTTGGAGATTTAAATACCCATGTGAAGTCTCTCAAAGTTTGTGTGTTTTTAAAGCATATGTTTTCACAGTCAGGTATGTGAATTGTCACATCCATAACAGATCATATTCCTCATAAAATGGCACATAAAAATGTAAATATAGTAACTAATTTATGTTCCATTAAGAGTTCTCCCTTCCCCATTTGTTGGGTATTATTGCTTCTGGTTTGTACATTTTATTCACAGAAATCCTACAAATTATTTTGTAATATAATATAATTTTCTCTCTTTTAAATTTGAAAACTTGTGCATAGACTGACATTTCTGATCTGATTTCTAAACTCAACAGGGGTTTAGTCAAATATGATTCAATAAAAAACAGATGCTTCTTCAATATATTGGTAATAAATACATTCTCTGAGAATGTATATTTCAAGTTTCGACTGAAAATGTCAATTGCCCAGCATATTCTTTTGTTAACAGTCTAGTAGCAATTAAAATGTACAAACTTACCCTGATGTATCTTCTGCGATTGGTGATGAGCCTGACCGGTGAGCGGAACTTGATCAGGTGGAAACGCATTCGCAGAAACCGCCGTCTAAAATACAGATGAAGCTACTTTTGTTTAAATCACATAAAGGGCTAATATTCAGGCTAAATCAGCTACAAATAATAATAAACATATTTACTATATATCATTATATCATGACTTTGAACCATAATATAAAAATATTAAGGGTCCTGTGTAAATTTAGTGGTGTAAATTTAGCGCTAGTGGTGAGGTTGTGAATTGCAACCAACGGCTCACTACACCCCTCCTCCCTTCCTTCCTATGCTCTACCGTGGCTGACACAGAACAGATGTCAAGTTTTCGCTTCTTTCCCGGAAAAAGATAACGTGTTTACGAAACGTGCTCTGTAGAGCAGTTTGTTCGTTTAGGGCTACTGTAGAAACAACATGGCGAATTCCATGTAAGGGGACCCGCGGTGTATGTAGATAGAAATAGCTCTTTCTAGGGTAATAAAAACATAACGCTTCATTATGTAAGGTATTTATACACCTCTGAAGACATACAGTTATGTATAATTTATTGCATTTAGTGCCTTAATATCACACATTGCACCTTTATACATTTTCTTACTGGTTTAAAAATGACAAATTGGTTCATATTTTTTTACGGTGTTCAATGAAATCATACTTTACCTGAGCAGGTAACCCTGGCAGCGGGCCTGCAGGTATGTTATGTCCTGACGGAACTTGAGAAACCTTTTGCGGGTCAAATACATCCTTACGTAGCGCTGAAGGGTGAGCGCGGCCACGTGCATCATGCGATCACGCTTACTCTCCAATAACTGATAAACATCCTCCTTTAGAAAGAGCTTGGAAAGTGAAAACATCAAACAAAAATTAAATAAGATTAAAAAAAATCACTGTAATTGAAACAATGAGTCCATGGGTGCGTTCCATTTGGCTGTAAGTGGGGTGTGAAGTGGACTTAACAGGGTGATCCGTCATCATAAGTGAGATTCCAATCCGAAGGAAGCGAACATGTTCAGTTTGAAGGGCACTGCGAACGGCGCAGGGAATCAGGAAACAATGATTCATCACTTCGCCGGAAGTTGAAAGGGAAAATCCCCCAACTGCCATTGCACGCCGACGTCGCGTCAAGAGTCAGAAAAACAACGGACGAGTTTACGTATGCCTTTGTATATTGCAAAAGTTTATTTAATTATTGTTAAGTTTATTAAATACTGTGGTTTTCTTCAAGTAAATATGTTATTTTACTTTTTGTAGCATTGTTATTCTGTAGGCTACACACTCAAGATGATGAATGTATTTATATTTTATTGTGAAATTAAAAAGTAGTTTTCATATGTGTAAGGATTCATCAATTTTGCTATTATTATACAAACTAATGTAAAAGGGGTAAGCAGCAGCAGTTCTTTTTTTATTATGTTATGTATCATCCTGTGTATTAGGCGGGATAATGTGCAGGCAGCCGCGGTTGTTATCGCGAAATAAGCCCCTTCATTATCTTGCTTATTACACAGCTACTTGGCACACAAGAAAAGAAACTGCTGTTCAGAATCTGTTGCTGCGGTTCCGCAGCTGGATATGTCTTAATTTTTACCGAATGCAGAACTTCGCTGAGGAAAAGCCGTTTACTTTCAGTTTTAAGTTAAGAAATTACGTTCAAATGTCACGAACAGGAAATTTGGTTTAATCATTTGTAAATATAATTTAATATATGTTATAAAAAGACATATTTATATTTAATTTGCCAAAAAAATGTGTTATTAGTTTTGAGTGGTTGTTATCTGGGAATAACGAACTTGCAAATATCGCGACTGGCCAATCAGAATTAAGCATTCCAACGAGCCGTGTAATAAGTTATGTTATTTACCTCAGGAATGTTTACGGCTGCACAACATGCGAGACCGACGCGAACATGGTTTAAGAACACATCTTCACATAGTTGACCAAATTAAAATGTATTTTTATATTGCATAACAGTAGAGTTTCAAATAATCAAAGCTGCATCAGTCAAATAATAAATAGAAGCATAAATAAAAGTTTCGATTATATTGATTAGATACATAATTCGTATTATGTTTATATATACGATATATGAAGTCCACTTCAACGGATATCCCGTGCTCAGGGTGTAGGGAGCAGTGAACACTGCGTAGGAACCCTATCAAATGGAACGCAGCTCATGTTTTATTATGTTACTTCTTACTTTTGACACGCCCACTTGATAATCCCCTTTGTTGATTGGGCTGAGCTTCATTAGCATAATCATACAGTTATCCCCATCTGGAGGTGGTGGCTTCTTCATTCCCAGCAGGCCTTTGTACCTGGGAAGTGGGAACCACAGATGTTCTCAGAAATGCTTTGAATGCATTCTAGCCTCCAGTGCATGTCTATATATGGCACCAGACTGCGTTACACACTTATCAAAATGCGCTGTAGGTAACAAGCACCAGCTGTTGAGCAGGATACCTGTTTAAGAATTTATGGAAAGGCACTCTGATTGGATAACCCTCCTTCCTGATGCGGATCGTGTCCAGGATTCCTGAATATCTGAGTTGAGTAGCAACCAATTCGGGATCGAATATACATGGTTCCTGAACATACACCAATGCAATTAATGTATATATCGCAATTCAACTGGAATATATACAGCTCAATAATAACGTCTGATAGTACCTTGTTATTATTTGGCTTTATGCAGCGCACGAAAAATGGGTTGCACCTGAAAAAATGATATAAAGAGGAAACTGAACTGAATTGACATACACTGATACAGTAATGTCCTAATGAAAAAGTTAAAATGTGTGTGTCTGTCGGTGTGTGCGTGAGACCTTTCCATCTTGTCTAAGAGCTCCTGTAGCGATTGTTGGAACTTGGCAGCCACAGTTGACGGCTGATATCTCCGAGTTATCGTGCTGCTTCGGTTCATCGCACCTTTCTGTTGGTTTAGCATCTCAGCATGCTTTATGAAGAGATTAGATACCATCTATAAAACACAGTGTGCATATGTTCATATTCATAATTCAGCTTACAAAAAACATATGATGCAAATATTTTGATGTACAGCCACACTCAAACAATTTTGTCCGACTTTCGTTATCAATTGTGTAATTTAAGCATCATTTAGGCTTTTTTAATGCAATGTTTTCAACATATTCCATCCAATTTCTAGACACAAGAAAACACAAATGGGTCAAATGTTCGGTAAGATTATAGATTTATATAATAAATAGTAAAAAGTTTAGATAATTTGGTCTTGGAACATTTTTGAAATCTCTGACTTTTGACTGCGGTATTTTAGCAAATCTGAGCACAGTTTGAGAATGTTGAGACCTCCTTTAAACTTCAAGCACATAGGACTAAAATTACTGACAAAAAAAATGCTTTTCTTTTACATTTCATTTAGTTTATTCTCATTGCTGTTTAAATAATAAAATGCATGCATTAACATAGACTATTTATTAAAGGTGCAGTGTGTAATTTTTTGGAGGATCTACTGACAGAAATGCAATATAATCTACATAACTATGTCTTCAGAGGTGTATAAAGAACTTACATAATGAAACGTTAAGTTTTTATCACCTTAGAATGAGCTATTTCTATCTACATACACCGTGGGTCCCTTGCATGGAATTCACCATGTTGTTTCTACAGTAGCCCTAAACGGACAAACTGCTCTACAGAGCGCGTTTCGTAAATACGTTATCTCCTTCGGCAAAAAAGCAAAAACGTGACGACATCTTAGTTCTGTGTCAGCCTCCGTAGTACCTCGAAAGGGAGGGGTGGAGTGAGCCGTTGGTTGCAATTCGCAACCTCACAGCTAGATGTCCCTAAATCTCATACACTGCACCTTTAACATTACTTAACGTAAACACACTGTTGACACATGCACACAAACACAGAAACAGACTCACTCGGTTCTGGCTCTGCATGAACAGATCCAGTACTTCCTGTCGGACCTGATCGTAATTCTTATCCAGGAACTTCTGTACCTACATTCAGAACATCGTCACATTGCCGTTATTCAAATGGTACACATGGATCAAACCTAAACTTTACTTTGACATTCAACAGGAATAAAATATTGCTTCAATTCCTATTACCTGATAAGTTACACGACCAGCATAGTGATTCACAGTGAATTCCGGAAGTGGCATTTTTGGCCTGGAATACAGGGGGCTTTCTCCATGGTGATAGTGGCACTTCTGAAGGAAGGTGTGGTCAGTGGCCTGGCAATAAAATACAAAATATTTAAAAAACATTACAGTCTTTACACACATGGTTTATACTAAAGAGGATATTTGTTAACATGCAACAAAGAAACAAAAGTGTATAACCTGTGGAAAGCAGCTCTGGTCATCAAGGATGCGAAGTATCCCATGGGGCTTTGTAGCAATAAGGTCTATGCATGCCTGGTTGTCGGTAAACGTCAATTCCTTCCAGCTAATTTGTTCTCTAATGTACTCTTCCTATACAAAATCAGAGTTTGTGGGAGTTTGTTTTTATTACAGCTAGGGATGCACCAGTATCAGTATCGGGCCCGATACTAATGCACCGATTCTAAAGACCGATACCTGTCATAACTGACAGAACTGACTGAAATCTGTTGTGAAATTTGCATTGAAAGTTTGTAAAAAGCACATACAATTTTTTTTATCAGAATGTGTTGTTTGTAATTATGAAGCTATTTTATTTCTATTAGTCTCACTGTGTTGTGAAAAGATACAGGCATCGGTATCGGCGAGTACCAGAAAACAAATATCGGTACTCGTAATCGGTCTTTAAAAAATGGTATCGTGCATCCCTAATTACAGCATAAAGACCTGTCCACACCGGGACGATAATCACACGCGCTTATCGGCAGCATTTTTCGAGACATTTTCAGCGTTCATACCTAAATGATTTTCACAGGCGATGAGCCGAGTGAACGTGCAAATTTTACACCTGCCGATTTGCGCGTCGGTGTGCACCCTCAAATTTGCGCCCTTTGATTAGTCACGAGGCGTTAAATGTCGACGATAAACGCGCATACTTATCGTCCCGGTGTGGACAAGCCATAAGTCTGTAAAATATATATTTTTCATCTTCTCTTGATTTCCTTCAAGATCACTATTTCCCCAAATATTCTGATAATCACAGAATCGACATTTTGCATGTTTTATCATTCTCACCTGTTCCTGTTTGAAAATGATTTTGGTAAAAAAGAATTGGAGCGTTTCATTGGCAAAGTTGATACAGAGCTGCTCAAAGCTGTTAAACGTCAAGCTCTGGAAAACACGAAACCAAAAACACGAGTTTTTGTGAAACTTGTATGGACAGACACTAGTGGTACAGAAGTGACTTACTTCCCCTTTAAGATGACAAATGTATTGTATAGCTTATATACCTCAAACCCATATATATCCAGCAAAGATATGGACAGTGCTTCATTTCTCGGGTAAACCCGTCCGTTGATACGGTCCGTCAGCCAATGAAAAAGCAAGGAATAAAGGATCTTGGCAACTGCATCTCTGTGTGTAGAGAAGAGAAAAACACAATAAAAGATCCATTTAAAAGAGGAAACCCTTTGCTGAAGGACAATTCCTATTGTGAGTAATGTGTACCTGGCATCCACAGCACTTTCTACTGTGAGCGGTGTATATATCTTCTCTCTCATTGCCTCCTGTGATGAAAAAAAAATAATAATGCTACTCAGATAGTGTAGGTTTAAACAAATTCCATATAAATATATGGGTCGCGTCCAAATCTAAAGACAATCTCACGACAAGGACCAGAAGCGATCAGCGGCACCTTGAACTTGTTAACAGTTGTCATGAGAACCAGCGAATATCTTTAAATTCTTTAATTTGGATAAGATGACCATGAGTCATCTTCACTCAGAAGTAGGCCTGGATAAAACATCAGCGTCTCACACACAGACACACACACACATTGAATCGCTCGCTCACAGGCAGCGTGTGCACCTGATACACTGTTATGTGATCCACGTAAGCACTGGTGTAAACACAAACCTGTGCTCGCCGGATGACACAGCTTTACTTATTAAATAAGCAAGATGCTGAACATGACACAAACCACAAACACACATAAGCTCGGTATACAAGTAACCCCTCTCTTTCTTTCTCTTTTTTATCCCTTTCAGGAAAACTTACATGATGTAAATATGTTAAAATTGTTTTGAAAAATTAAACTAGATTTTGCATGATGCAAACCAAGTTTTTGTATTAATTGTGATGTTACGGGCTTGACAATTACAGGCAAGTCATTACCATAACATGCTTTTTAGCAGTCCATTAGTATCTTGAAAATTCTTAATGGTTTATTTTTTAAGCACTGTGGGAGAAAAAATATATTCTTATATAATTTACAAGTTTTCAATGAGATTTTCATTCGGAATAATTTATGCAAGAGCAAAATAAGAGATATTTAAAATTTTGACGGAAGGACGAAATGTATAAATAAATGTATGTCGTCATACGTTTTGATTGATCAGATTTTTGTTTGTAACTGAAGAGGTTAAGAAACCAGGAGCTGTCATCTCTGTCCTCACTAACCATAGATGTTCTGTGTGTGATGTAATGTCAAAGTATCCCGGCAGTGAGTAAGCAATTAGGTGTTAAGATTACTCAAGACTTGAGCAAACCCTGATTAAATTTCGGTGGTTTCCATAGAGCTGAACTAACTTAAATTAGGTTACTGGAACTCGTTACCATGAACCTTATTGCGTGTCCTTACAAAGTCTACTTATCTCTCTTGGTTTTGGTGACCCGAATGTGTAATACTACATGATGCTGGAACCAAGTGCTCGTGTCCAGCTCCCCATCACTTCTTGTCAACAACCCGATCTGAATCAATGCTTTTTTTTATTGGTGCGTGTGTTTATTTACCGTCACTTTGAAGGTGACGGCTTTCTGTAGACCCTCTGGAGAAATCTGCAGCAGATCGGCCACTGCGCGAATCTCCTGAGTGCTGACGACACCAGCCGTCTCCTGAACTTCTGACTGAAAGAGAGAGAATAGAAAATTCCAGAGTTACGTGTGTGACATTTTTATTAAAAACTCATAAATGGAACCATCTTTTTATATTTCTAAATCCCTGTTGATAGAGCCCAGACATCAGACAAATAAGACACGCTGGAACACTGTGTGAAAAAGCATCCTGTATTGAGGCCATTAAGTACAAAATAGTATTTGGTGTCCAAACAAAAAATTAGCTCATTTTTGGATGTCCTTGCTAAAAAATCAACAACAACAACAAGGCACTCCTTTCTCAGATCAACTGTCTATCATACTTGCTTACTTAGGCTCTGTTCAGATATGACTTCTTTTTTGAAGCTGTAAGCGTCTGTTTTACATTGTAATCCTAAGGAGTAAACTGTGTTTTTTAAAAACTGCAGGTCAGAGCGTCTTTTGAAGTTGAACTTTTCTGAAGAAAAAAACGCCCTGCAAAACGACAAGCGAGTAGAGAGACCTGTCGTTTCCATAACAACATGCGAGGAAGGTGATTGGTCAAGCAGGATCAAGCAAGAAAAAATCGAATGGCGGCTGATCGCTGGTTGGAGCATAGTTTTGTATAAATGTACGTTTAATTTACACTTTCAATAACTTTTGATTACATTTCTAGCGAGAAATTATTATTATAATCATTAAATATGTGATTGGTTGTTGCAAAGACGCTCTCTGTTTATAAATCATATAGACTTCCTATACGTTGCCCATGAAGCTGAGCCACCTTCGTGCACAAACGTTGCCTCCGAAGTCATTGCCAGCTTCTATTTGTAACCACAACGCTGCAAGCTTTTTATACTAAAAAAGCTTTTTAATTATCAGAAAAGAAGTCAACTGTGAGAACACAGCCTAAGTATGTGTGTGTGTGCGTGCTTGCAATACCTCAACTCTATGGAAAAATACATTTCCCAGGTGCAGAATGGACGACAGCACTCTAAAAATGCTGCTCTGGTCCTCAGCACTAAAGTTGAGAATGTCCATGGCACTCTGTAACCTCCTGAAGTCATCTCCATCGTCTTTCCCAATGATCACACAGTTACCACCCTACGAATGTCATGACATTATGATAATTTAGTTTAGACATAATGCCTCAGATATGGATGTTTGTTTATTTGTAGTGTGTTTGCGTGTCTTGTGTTGTATGTTCTTACCTGATTCAGGTAAAAGTAAGTTTCAGCTTCCTGTAAGTAGAAGGCTCGCTTCATGTGCGTAGGAAGTCCAGCCAGCATCTCATAAAAGATGTGGTAGTTTCTCTCATCTTTGGCCTACACACACACACAAAGTCCACGTAGGTCCCAAACGTCAGTTGTCAGAACACAGTTTCATTACACTTTCATAAGTGGACAAGAAAACACAGACCTGAAAAACGATCCTGGACTTCTCCAGTAGATACTGTGAGGTTATGGCACCACTGATTACCCCTCTGACACACAACAAACAACACACACAGGTCAGTCGTGTGCGTGAACTTTCCTTCAGCCCTGTCCGTCTTCTCAATTCTCTTCCCGTCTCTTGCTTTCCCTGACCTTGAGGTTAAACAACAACCTTTTCTGCTCTACTTTCACACAGGGTCAGGAGGTACAGATCTAGTTTCCTCACTGTGCTGCCTCTCAAAAAACAACTCTCCAACTTGGGAGACATGTCAGAGGCTTAACAATATAACCTGGGATGTATTTGGACAGAAGTGATGTCTTATTTCTGCATGTTCAATGGAAATGAATACTCACTCCTCCATAAAGATCTCCACAAATTTTCCAAAGCGGCTCGAGTTGTCGTTTCGGACCGTCTTTGCGTTCCCAAAGGATTCTAACAGAGGAGTTGCCTCCAGAATCTGAACATTGAGAAATTAATTCTACTTCTGCATGTATTCACTAATCATTGCTATCAGTAAAAGTGAAGTTATTTTGTTTACCTCAATCTGTATGGATGAAACCATTAAAGAGAAAACAAAGAGAGAGATTATTCAGTACATTCATTGACAAACTCATTTCCTACAGCATACAAAAAACATAGTCCTAACCATAAACATTGGCCTAAAATTAAAGGATCGAAAGGCTGATACTGTAAAATTTGGGAAAATGCGCTTTTTGGCCTAGTTGAATTTCCCTATGAATTCCCTACTATTCATAGGGAAATTATGAGAAGAATATTGAGAAAAGTGTTCTCAAAACTATACGAATAAGACTAGGTCCTAATCCTAACTCTAAACGTATCGCGATCTGTAAATTCTGTTAGGTAAATAAACTGAGGTGGAGATGTAGCGATGTGTTGTGGCATGATTTATCGCAATACGAAAAATGTGAAATATGTATCGTAGGTCTATGGCAATTTTGACCTACGTCAACATGCTTTTTTATTTGATCCTTTAATGCTTTAAGAAGGTTGCACTTAATTAAAATTTTCTTAAATTTATGTTAAATGTTATCGAAAATTGTTAATGTTTTGGAAATAAATCTGTTATTTAGATTTTTAGATTCAAACTATGAACTAAATATGAACCCAATGTACTTGATCAAATCATGAGCTATCAAATGATGATACATTCTATTGATAGAATTGAGTATTTAATTTTTTAATGCAATTGTTTTGCACATACCTGCTGTGTAATGTTCCTCGTATGGTGAATAGCCGTGAGGTACCTTAAAACCAGTTTGGTTGCCTCTGTCTTACCAGAACCACTTTCCCCACTACAACACAAACATTTCACTAACACAACAATATACAGTCCCACACTTACAAACATCCCACATTCTATCATCTTTGAAGTCCAGGGCTAATTTTTATGACCTGATTATGATGCACTGGTTTTGTTTGAGGTCCAACATTGTCGTATAGGCGATGTTTGCGATGGCAAATAAATGACTGAAAACCAATATTCATATACAGAAGCATGTTAAAAGGACAAATCAATAATCAACAACCAAATTTACACCAGTGGTAAATGTTTTTAATATGTTGTCAGACTCACGGTGGGTTGTCTCCTAAGCCATGACCTTCGTACTGAAGAACCACATCTGTGCCGTAGATGTTACACAGCTGGTATGGATTGATCGATACCAGAATACTGCCAATGTAAGTCTGTATAGTTGAGGAAATGCCATTACACACACAAGCTGGTTACGTTCCCTGCTGGTTGTTGCCACTGCATTGAATAAGTGTTTCTAAAATGTTTGACTAAGAATGTGTGTGATGTTTGTACACAATATTTACATGACACTGCTTTACAGATGATATAAACTAATTGTAAATTGTAAAGGTAAATGTATGTCAATGTTTACTGGCGTATGAAACTATGACTCACGTAGATACAATCTTGGTCAAAGCGAATCTTCAAGTTTATCAACACTGCTGCCTCAGTCAGCTCTCTGAAAAAAATGGACAATAAATAATAATTTAGAGCCTAATAATCAACTTTTACGTACAGTACACATTACAGTTGATGTACTGTAGTTTGACTTACTCCATTTGTGTCATGTCCTCAGCTCCATCACCTGCCCTTTTCTCCCTGTATCTCACAGTTGGCAAGCTCCTGATCGAATACATCTATTTGAAAAATGACACTTGGGCTCATGAAGAACCTTCATGCAAATTCAGAACAATTGTACAAAGAAATAGACAATTCACTGTTAATGTATTCAATTACATGGAAGTATTTGTTCTCCAGTACATTGGGTCAAATTGTCTTTCTCTTATCTACTGCTACTGCTATCACTGGCCTGTATGGTAACCTGAGCGTAGTTATAATCTACCTTGTTAATCTCATCGGACATCCAATGTAGTTGCAGACTGCAGCTATACCCTGATGAAGATAGGTCAGGTTGGCTGGGCCTTTTGTTAAGAATCAAAGCCTACATACTGCGTTGCATCTGACAAGTGCATCAATGTCAACTCAACAGTGTTAGTCAATATTAGGCTTGGCAAATTCAACCTACTGCTCAATTCTAAATCTAGAAGACAGGTTGAAAAAGATTATTGTTGAGGTGGTTTACCTTGTCATACCACCGGCCTATTGGCTCCCCTTCCCGATCTGGTACCCACTGCAGCTCTGTCTCCCCTGGTCTATGACCAGTGGGTGGAGGGGCTAGAAATTCCGTCATTTTCTCATCACGGTAAATTGACCATTTGATGAGGTTTTGCACTGTATCATGAGGCAAGACCTTTTCTGAAGCCCATACATCCTCTGCTGTTTGCCCTTCTCTGGCATTATGAGCCCAGTGCTCTTCGGGCCCACCCGGTCCTTTTCGCTGCGGTGACACCACAGCATAACGGCCATCTGGCCCAATAACCACCTGTCCAGATGATGTCATATGTGTGGAGAGCGATGAAGGTAGCTGGTAAGAGGCTTTCCTTAAGTTAGGATTCTGCAGAGCATCCGTTAAATACGGTGAAGTGGGGACATCGAATCCCTGAGTAAGGGCTGACCCATCAGGTAATCTGTATTTGGCTTTGCGAAGATTTTGATTTAGAAGTGCCTGTGAGAGGTTCGGAGTAGTTATATGTCTTCTTGGATCCGCTGACAAAACGGATCCTTCTGGTAGCTGATAATTAGCCCTGCGAAGATTGTCATTCCGCAAAGCATTTGAAAGGTTCGGACTGCTTGGTTTGTACAGAGCTTGTGAAATGACTGATCCATCTGGAAGTCTATACGAGACATTTTTCAAATTGTCATTATTTAAAGCAGAGAGCAGAGTTGGGTTTGAAGGTTTATAATTTGCATCAGCACTTATTATGGAACCATCAGGTAATCTGTAGGTAGCAGTTCGTATATTCTGGTTCTGCAGAGCCCTTGACAAATTAGGAGACTTAACATCTTGGTAACCTGGTCCATGTATAACTGATCCATCGGGTAAACGGTATCTGGCGCTTCTCATTTGCTGGTTCTGGAGTGCCTCTGCTAAATTTGGTGAGGCAGATTTGGACTGCCCATAGTCTGTTATTAATGTGCCATCTGGCAATCGGTAAGTTGCATTTCGAAGGTTAGGGTTTTGGAGTGCGTTGGCCAGATTTGGTGATGTTGGTTCTATTGGCTGATCCGACATTATAATTGTTCCATCTGGAAGTCTGTATGATGCCTTTCTAATGTTATCATTTTGAAGTGCACGTGACAGGTTTGGTGAGGTTTGGCGTTGCTGATTTGGTGCAGTGACGATGCTTCCATCTGGAAGCCTATAAGTTGCATTTCTAAGATTTGGATTCTGTAAGGCATTAGACAAATTTGGAGATGAAGGCTGCTGGAGATGAGAGTCTGGGTACATTATTGTTCCATCTGGAAGCCTATAAGTTGCATTCCTAAGATTTGAATTCTGTAAGGCATTAGACAAATTTGGAGATGAAGGCTGCTGGAGATGAGAGTCTGGGTACATTATTGTTCCATCTGGAAGCCTATAAGAGGCATTCCTAAGATTTGAATTCTGTAAGGCATTAGACAAATTTGGAGATGAAGGCTGCTGGAGATGAGAGTCTGGGTACATTATTGTTCCATCTGGAAGCCTATAAGAGGCATGTCTTATGTTTTGGTTCTGCAAAGCATTTGAGAGGTTTGGAGAGAAAGACTGCTGCTGTCGTGGGTCCATGCCCATCATGGACCCAGAAGGGAGTCTATATGAAGCATTCCGAAGCTGTGAATTTCCAATAGCATCAGCAAGCACTGGGGAAGAGTTAGCATTTAGTACCTGATTACCATAAAGCACTGCCCCATCAGGCAGCTGGTATGTGGCACCTTGAATTTGGGGGTTGTGTAATGCATACGAAAGAACTGGAGACTTCCTAGGGTCTGTTCCATAGCCTGGGACAGGTGCATAAGGGGAGACCATTCCAGGGGCTTGATATGATGCATTACGAATATTTTGGTTCTGCAAAGCTGTTGAAAGAACTGGAGAGCCTGTTGGACCATAGCCAGGGTGAACACGGGATCTCCTACGGCCTAAATGTGTTCGGTAAGAAGCATTGCGGACATTTGGATTTTGAAGAGCACTGGAGAGAATCGGACCAGAAACTGGCTCTTCAATATAATCAGAGCCAGCCAGCACCTGAGTGTAAGGTGAATGTGGTCTCTGAAGGGGTGATCTGTACGTTGCACCACGTAATTGTGGATTATGAATAGCACTGGACAGCATAGGTGAAGCTGACTGACCCGGAAATTGTTCAAATCCATCCATTTCATAAACATAGGGGGCAGAGAGGGATGGCTGTTCAGGGATTTCACCAAATTGTGCCACTTCTGGAGCATAAGGTGAGCCTGGCCTTTGCAATGGGGATGCATAAGAAGCATCTCGAAGCTGAGGATTTTGTAGGGCATGTGACAAAAGTGGGGATGCCATTTCAGGATTATATAGTAATGGTTCTGGTTGCAGCTGGGAGACATTGATTGCATTGGGGCTTTGCATGGGCTGTTGAAAGGGTGAAGCATATGAGGCATTACGAACACTTTGGATTTGGAGAGCATTTGAAAGCATTGGTGACTGAGGGACACCCCTAACCTGATCATATTCTACAGGAATTTGCTCTGTGCCTATAGGTAAATGTGTTGAATATGAAGCATCATATATCTGAGGGTTTTGCAATGGACCAGGAAAAACAGAAGTGGATGGGGCCCTAGGGGAAAGGGGGCGCACTGGTAATGGGGAGCCATGTCTGATAGATGGATGAGGAGATGCTGGTCTGGAAATATGTCTAATGGAAAGCTGAGGTGATGGAGGGGGCATATATTTTTGAGAAGGCTGAGGTGAAGGGGGCATCATGCCAGGTGCACGCCTCAGTGACTGTCTGGCCATGAGTGGACGGCCTCGGCCGATGGGTCTCTGTGGGTTTCTCATTGCAGCAGGGGTTCCTGGAGGATTAAAATGTCTTTGTTCCCTTATGTCCATTCCAATATGTTGACCTGAAAGTTGTGGGGATGCTGTGAAGTCCTGTGCCATCATAGACCTGTTACTACGTATGGACGTTTTAAATGGACGCACATTTTGTGTTGGAGTTCCTGAATGACCCCCTCTGCCACGATAGGGTTTCACAGCTCCCATGGGGATGTTTGAACGCCCCCTTCCTCGCAGTCGACCTCCAGGGGACCCAAAAGGTGGGGAATCCTTAATGAGCCGTGTGGACCTGCGAGAGAGAGAAGGAGAGGGGGATCGACGTTCCACTGGTGGCTGCTGGAACCCTGGGTCCATAGTATAACTTCTTCGGGAGGGAGTGGGTGATGCTCTCTGAGCCATTAAAGGGGACTGTGGTCTATGCAGATCCCTCTTCTGAATATAAGCCATGGGTTGCATACCCATCTGAGGGGAAGATGGAGGACTTATGCGCCTAGTTGGAGAAGCTTGAATCCTCTTAGAACCAATTGGACGACGGACTTGTGATGGGGAGGACGGTGGACTAGGTCTTCTAATCGAGGCACGAGGGGACTGTGGGGGGCTTCTTCTTCTAAAAGATGCCCGTGGTGAAGCTGGGGGACTGGTTTGGAGAGATGGAGCTCGTGAAGGCATTCGGCCAGGCAAAGGCTGGGGAGAAAGTGGAGCTTCTCTAAAGGACGCTTGTGGTTGAAACCGTCTGGGGACTGTTGGAGAAGCAGGCGGAGGCTCTCTGAATGATGCCTGAGGCTGCAAACGTCTAGAAAGTGCTGGAGAAACAGATGGACTCATTCTGCGGCCAAGAGGAGATGGAGGGTGCTGAACATGATTTATTGAAGGGGACATCCCTCTGGTTAGTCTGGGGGATAACTGGTATTCCATGCCACCAATGCCACGCACAGAGGGCTGTGGAGATGGGGTTCTTCTCAAAGGAAGTGCACCAGCAGGACGCATTGAGAGCTGAGGAGAGGAATGAGGGCTTGATCTACGTACAGGCACAGGGGAACGTCTAACTTCCATTACTGGTTCTCCAAAATTTGCCATGGGTGTCATGTAGGGCATGGGTGACATGGGAGCCATGAGAGCCATGGGTGACATGGGAGCCATGGGTGACATGGGTGACATGTGAGCCATGGGTAGCATGGGAGCCATAGGCCTATGCAGAGGGGAGGCCATCCCTGCTACAGACCTTCTGCTTGGTGTTGGGGATGGTGGAAATCCACCAGGTTGAGCCATATGAGGCATATTTTGGCCTACAAATCCCTGGGGATTATTTGCTTGCTTAATTAGCATTGCTGTTGGTGTGGGGCACTTGAGGCATTGTGGGATGAAACATTTCTTGGGGTGGAACTGCCTGTGCAAAAGCATCATCCATGTAGGTTCCAGGAAGGTATGGATGGTTTTCATACTGTATGTCAGACATTTCATCAAAATCATATTGTGGAGGCAATGGAGGAAGCTCAACATCAATCCTTTCTTTACCAAAAAGCTTAACCTGGGGTCTTGGGACTCTGAACTCCATTTCTCCATGAAATGGCATATTCTCCACAGAGAAATCGGCATACTTATCGGCATACATTCCTTCTTCGCCTTCCATTATGTCTTGCATTGGATAACCATATGGTTGATATATATTGTAAGAAGACTGCAAATATGGATCAACGTCTGTTTCACTGTAATTTACCTGATAGTCCTGAAAATAAGGATCCTCATAATCCCCATATAAATCCATATATTGATCACCTGTTATCTCCATTTCTTGCCGTCCATATGGGTCAACATAGACACCCTGAATATCTTCATAAATATCCAAACTGAGGCTGGGAATACATATCCATTTCATTTCCATATAAATCATAGCTGTTTCCCATTGGATACTGACTGTCATCATAGTACTCCATGCCGTCATCAAAATAAGAATCAAAAGGATGCTGTTGACTGTAGTAGCCCATGTCCTCTGGGTAACTTCCCATCTGCTCCTGAGCAGCATACGGGTCACTGTAGCCCATACCATCATCATAATATTCACCTCCATCCTGCATGATCATTTGCGGGTCATAGTATCCATCCTCCATGTCGTAATAGCCTTGATCATGAGATGCTTTGTCATAATAGTTATTTGGTTCTTCATATTGAGTGTATTGCTGCGGAAACGAAGACTGTCCATGCATGGAGGCATATTGTTCCCCATATCTGTTTGAGGGTCTTTGGATTGACTGCCTGTGGAATGCACCCCCTCTGCTCTGGTTATCATAATCATATCCTCCAGTGTCATGTTCATATCCATGATTGTGATACCCTTGAGGTGCTCGGATGCTAGCTTGGCGACTGCCGGCATATTTTTTGTTGTTTGATCGACCCCAGCCATCATCCCTTCTATGTGCACTTTGACGGCCTTTAAGAGAGATGAACCTCTTGGTAAGCCAGTTTGTAGCCCCTGCAATCTTACCCAACATTTGCCCCCTGTTTTTAAAACCAGATCCGTCTGCATTCTTCTTCCCAAAAAGCCCTTTGAAAAATCCTGTTTTCTTCTCTGCTGGATTAGAATTGCCACCTAATTTAATAAGCATATATGTTGGCTTTGGTCCTGCTTCTCCATCTGCATTCTTTTTTTCTTTTTCCTTTTCTTTTTTTTTCTTCTTGCTGTTTTTGAAACGCATCATGAACCTTGGGGCATTTCTCAGAAGAGATTTCCTCCTCTTCTTTCTAACTAAACGACTCTTTCTCTTGCCAAGGCCAAGGAACAGTCTGGAGGTGCTCTTAAGTCGCTTCTTTGAGTTCTTCTTTCTCTTAAATCCAGAGAACCGCATGAAAAGTTTTGAAGTGTTTTTCAGACCTCTTTTCTTTTTCTCATCAGGTGGTGGTTCAGGTGGAGGCTCTTCCTTTTTTCTGGCCTTTTTCTTCTTTGGATCATCCTCAGTTTTAGACTTAGATTTATCCTTTGCTTTTTTCTTGGCTTTCCTTTCCTCCTCTTCGCTGTCCTCATACTCATCTTCTTCATCCTCATCTTCCTCTTCGCTATCCTCATCCTCATCAGAATAAGCCTGTCTAGATTTGGACTTTCCTTTCGCGCCTTTACCCTTAGGATCTTTTCCACCACCGCGCTTTCTTTTGCCTCCATCTGACTCTTCGTCCTCCTCTTCGCTTAAGTCTTCTTCAAACAACTCAGCATCTGAACCCTCCTCAGATTCAATGACCTCTTTCTTTCCCTTTCCTTTATCCTTTCCCTTCTTATCATCTTTTCCTTTACCCTTGGGCGGTTCTTCTTTTCCTTTCTTCTTATCATCCTTTCCTCCTTTCTTATCTGCTTTTTTGTCTTCTTTTCCACCCTTTTTGTCATCTTTCCCCTTCTTTTCTTCCTCCTTTGGTTTGTTTTTTTCTGGCTCTGGTTTTCCTCCCTTCTTGGCAGCCGATTTTGAGTCACCTTTTTTGGCTGGCATTTTATCCTGCTAAAACCATGCTAGTCTACGGTGTCTCTGCCAAAACACAAAACAATCATAAATAAACAGGATCTCCATCCAAAGACAAAAAAAGTCACAAACTGCAAAGTATATGAACTTTAAACATTACGGAGGAACATAGTTGTGTTGCATTTTTTTTCACTGAACCAACATTGTTTCATTGTCATACACAGTTTCGTATTTTTTCCAAGTTCTACAACTACTGTATAAAAAAACATTGCATCTTACCTTTGGGTGATGTCCCTTGTTCTTTTACAGTACTGTGATAGACAACTTTTTCAGTGCAGGTGAAAAAATCTCTGTCCACATGATTCCATTCACCACAACACCAGATGAGGTCGATAAGCAGGACGCCTCTGGTAGACAATCTCAAATTGAGATCCTCTGTTAAGGTGCCTCTGTATGTTTCTATAACCATACACTCACCCACACACTCCTCTTCTATTCTTTTGTTTTTCATCAAGAGACTAATGCAAACTCCCTGTGATTCTCAGCAAGTTATAGACTAGGAGACAATTTCAGCACGGTCGCCGACTACGATATGCCCTCACGAGTGACTCAGACAAGAGCTGTATATCTGTGTGAGTGAGAAGATGTGTGTCAGGGCTTTAGTTCTGTTGCAGTGCTGTATAAGGAACCTTAATTTGTCAGCTCTACTTGCCTTAGTGTAACTTAAGCTTGGGTCTCATTCCAGCATTAATAATGTAAGCGTAGAGGCCCGTTACTACACAAGCTCGCACACACCATGACTCACACACCCAAATCTACGGTGGTGAATACAGGCACGCATACTAGTGTGTATATTCACACAGCTAAAAAAAAGCGCTGAGGCTTACAAATAAAACGTTTGTAAACCAGAATTAACTGTAAGAATGGTTTCCTTTATACTGTACGCAACTCTTATTCAAGATACATTTGTAAAAATGTATCTGTGAAACACGAGCTCATTGACACACTTGTAAATGTGTAATATGACTGAGAAGTGATTTATTATTGGTTACAGAAAAACAAATCACTTGTTTAGCAAATTTTTTCGCCATTTTTACAATTATCTTTATAAAAGTGCACAATGCATTTTTAATTTTAATCATTTGAAACATTTACACAATCCATTTGTTAGGTCGTGGCGCAAGGAATACTGTTTCCGGGTTCAAGCCTCCACTCATGGCAAGTAAGGGTACTATTCAAACAGCCGTTATGAGTACTTTTTATTCATATCGCACATTTATGCAAAACTTACACTATAGTCTCACGGAATATCTCAAATCAATATTTAAATAAACTGTGAACCGCTGTCTGGACATCTGGGATTCCGTTAGGTTAGGGCCGTGGTTTTTTGATAGTTTTACAGCAAACCATCAGTGTATATTAGCATTTATTGTTGTTTGCCAATGGCATCTGATAGAGAGCTTGGACCCTGAAACGGTATATGACCTTCCGTTTATGGAGGTGCGTGACTGCCCTGTGGAATGGTATTTGGAAGAATATTTTTCAGTTTTGGGGCACCATTGACTACCATAGTAGAAAAAAATACGATTACAGGTGCCCTAGAACTGTTTGCTTTCCTAAATTCTTAAAAATATCTCATTTTGTGTTCAACAGAACAAAACAAAAAAAATATATATTTTCTACTATGGCAGTGAATGATCTCCCAACTAAAAATTGCTAACATTCTTTCAAACCTATTTCTTTGTGTTCAAAAAAACAAAGAAATGTGTAAAGGTTTGGAACAACTTGAGTGCAAGTAAATGATTAAAGAATGTACATTTTAGGGTGAACTATCCCTTTAATAAGCGGATACGATTTTGTTACACAAAAAGTTGCACTATGGCAAACTATGTACTGAATAATTACCATACTCATATACCATATTATATGGTATTTCAAAGAACTGAAGGTTACATAAAAGATATTCAGTTAATGTAGTGGCTTTAATGGATTTATAGCTTACTAATGAGCAGTAGTGTTTCAAACATGATCACTGACAATCAACGTGTCACTGGAGCACTGGCACAGGAGTAATTACAAACATTGACGCAAGGCAGCCTGTAACCATAGAAGTGACCAGGTCAGAGCCAAGAACCTGTAACCTGGCATCTAAGAACAACTTAAAACCAGGACTCCACACTGACACACTCTAATTTCAGTGATTAAAAATGTAGTGGCTTCTTCCCCAATTGAACTAAGAGCAAAGGTGAATTATGATAATTGTCTTAGTCTCTTGTGAAGAGGGTGTACAATGAAAACCAGCAGGCAGTTCCATTGAGTGACATAGGTGACCCACTAAGAGAGAGAGTGAGTGAGAGAGAGAGAGAGAGAGAGAGAGAGTATAATTAAGGGACTTATTGGGAAAAGGGAACGACAGTTGACACACTACCCTTATAGGTGAGGGATTTTTTTAAAGCATGACACAAAGCAAAAACCTCTTTACTCTCTCACTAAAACGGCTTTTGATTTTAGAAAACAGTAAAAACCGCAATATGATGTGGCTAATTCAATCAGAATTTAGGTTTGGTCCTGTTTGTTTATAATTTGGAGTAATAAATAGGCTAAATATAAATATGAAAACAAAATACGAAATAAGATGTTTAATATTACTTGTTTCTGCTAGAAAGCTATAAAGAATAAACAAATAAAGAGTTCGATAAGTGACCTCTCCGAATATCACATTGATCTCCTGTAGAGATTCACTAGCAATGCCTCAAACTTTACTGTCTATACGTGCTTAGACTGGCCAAGATAACAAAGTGTGCCATCAAATGTAAAGATTTCAACAGAAACTCTGACTCGTAAAATAATATTCCAAATGCAACTAATGGTCATTCTCAGAGTTAAATGTACTGGGGTGTCTTTGTAATGGAGCCAGTGTCACTCCGTTTGGAGGAGTAAAAATGTGGCCTCAACAGTCTTTGACTTGCGTGATCGGATTTAAATCAGTCTCGAAAACGTTTCGGAGGGCATTTACACCTATTCGCACGCGTCCGCACGCTCCGTGAGTTAAAACTTGGCATGTTTTTCTTTCACCATAAAGAAAACTAAAAACATGTATGATTAAATAGTTATTTAAAAACATTTTATTAAATTATTTTATTATTAAAAATATATTATTAATATTATTAAACTTAAAATAAACATACCTTTTAAATCGTTTAACTGATAGTATTAACCGTTAATGGTTAAACGGTCAATATGAGCATCCCTAGACAGGATACTGCCAGAGAATGCTTTTGATCTCAAAGGTGGCCAAAGAGGCTAAAATTCCCTCACAAAACTTTTATTGATAAATAGATTTAACCCATTTTGTTTAATATTTCATCAAGCGAGGAAACAAGGCAATGCTGACAGCATAATATTGTAGGATTTACATTACAGGCATTTCCAGCACGTTTAAATTGATGGTTCACACAATAATACAAATTCTGTCATCATTTATTCACCCTGATGTCATTCAAAACCTGTATATCATTGTGTTATATGTGAAACACAAAAGAAGATAGTTTGAGAAATGTCTCCGTGGTTTTAAACCCACACAATGGAAGTCTATGGCGGCCAATGTTTTTTTTGGTTACCAACATTCTTCAAAATATCTTCTTTTATGTTCTGCAGGAGTGAAGAAAGCCATACAGGTTAGAAATGACATGAGAGTGAGTAAATGATGAAATTATTTTTGGGTTAACTATCCCTTTAATGAGGATCAGAACTTTTATTGTATAATTGTTTTTCTAAGTAGTATTTAAAGCAGTTTTTTTATCGTTCTTAAAATCGCACTGTAGCCACATATGTGTTTGGAGAAAAAGTTATATTTATAATTTGTTTGTCACTTCAGTCAAAAAAGAAACGTAGTCCTCAAGTCTTCTATTGTGACAAAAATATAATCCAGTTTTGCGTTTGTAGGTCCTGCATTAACTTTGGATTTCATGTAAACACCGAGCAGACTTTAAAACGCACAAAAACAACACTAAAAAGTTTTGTCACATATGTAAATAGTTGACTTTTATATCGAACGAGGCCACTTTCCCTTCATCTCTAGTTTACATGTTCATTTGGGACACATGTTTCGACGGAAGCAAGCTGACGTTGCGTCATTTAAATATCCAACCTGATTGGTCGGTACACCATCAATGAGACTTTATAAACACAAATACAAAACCATATAATGTTATTGCAGTAAATTATATAATTCTCATTATATTCAAGTAACCTTACTCCTAAAAACGACCAAGAGATAACACTAAGAGACAACAGCATCTAACCAACTTGTTTGTTGCACAAGCGAGACATCGTCCCTCAGGTCCCTGACATGCGCACGAGCTCAGCTGGTGGCTGTCAGCTACAGGCACGCGCTTGCTCGTGGGTGTGCGAGATAGACTCGTGACCGCGCTCGGCTTTCCTCTTCCGCAGCATATCGCACAGCGGTCAGCGCGCTACACTGCTGAAAGGATGGATGGAGCGGGCTCGTTCGGAGCCGGGCGAGCCGGTTCGGCCTTCGACCCTGTCGCATTCGTCAAACGCCCCCAGACTATCCTACGAGTGCTAGCATGGGTAAGATAAGCATCCTTTTAAGATGAATGATTGACAGAAAGATGCGTTGCCAAATCATTTACTCGGACGAACGATTTTTTGAACAATTTTGATGGATATGATTTAGATTATGCTTTTGATATTTTCTGTGATATTTTATGAATTATTGGGGTATGTGATTATATAGTTTGCGTTATTATAGGTCGCAGTCTTCTAATACGTCAGATGTTGCTGTGGTAATGACGCACGCGATGCGTGTGCACGCAGCTTTCAAATTGCTTTCGTACCATTGATTGCAGCACTACTGGTCTATATTTATTTTCTTCCATATGTAAACAGGACACTAGTATATACGTGCAATTCGTAAATGTGACGTTTCACCACTGTAAAATGACCTAAAAATAATGTTGGGTCCTTTTCAAACACTGTAAAAAGTCAAAATTGTTCTGTATCTTAACATCCTTACATTTTTTTCTTTCCTTTTCTTTGCGATGAACATGGTGTTGAAAAACAGTTTGACACATGACAATAAGTGTGTTTAACCAGCAACTTCCCATATTTGTGTTAAAGGGCAAGGCCTTGCGATGATGTATCACAATGAGCCTTTTATATAAACTAAAATCAACAAATAAAGTTAATATATGACTAAGATGCTCATAAGCTCCTCCTTACTATTCTTACTTGTAAACACATACTTTAATGTGTACTATGCTATATATATACTATGCATAGATGCTAACACCCTTATCTGTGCTATAAGTGGCTTTGGAATAAAAGTGTTTTCTAAATGAATATATGATAATGTGCAGTAAACACTACATGGGCAGTGGATGTGGGAGGTCTCTGTGTGTTCAGAAATGTAGCAACGAATAATGGTGATGTTGGCCCCATGGTTATGGGTTGAAAAGGTGAAGATAAGGTTTGGTACTGGAATACATTGAGGAGATCACAGTTTGGCTCTGAGCAAAGGCACATAAGGACAATACTTCTGCAAGGGCTGAGCCTGTCACCATGATGAAATGTGGATGACGATTAATTGTCTATTAAATATTTGTGATTATGGCGATTAATTGTCTGTTTATATTTAAGGCTTTGACAAATATGTCACTTGAACGTAACCGTGAGTGCAGGACGGGAATGTAGATCACCCTTGTTTTCTAAGGATTTACAATCGTTGCGGTTATCTGAAACAATCAAATAATTGCGATGAGACGATTATTTAATAATGGTGACAGCCGCAATGATTGTATAATAAGTTTCTTCAGATAAAACAAGTCTAAAGTAAATCTTCAATACAAATGTTGTTAAAATAAGTTAGGTTTACTGTAATTTCTCCACCTTTGCAGGAAATGAAACAAACTACGAAAAATATCTCTGAAAACAGGAAGTTAACACATTCGTGACCACAAAGTCTAATGGGGACATGCCACAGGTGTACACACTTCCACAAATGACAGTGTGATCTGTACAGTGCATACAGTACGGCAAGTGTTCAAAAGACAAAACAATCTGCACAGTTTGCTGTATGCTACAGTATAAACAGAAGTTTATATGCTAATTATAAGGTGATTTATTGAAGAATTATGAAATCAACAGAAAGTGATTTAAGTTTTTTATAAATGACTATTCAAAGAATAGTATTACATTTATACAAATTAAGATAAACACTTTGTGGAGACAATGATCAAAATAACTTTTCAAGTCTTGCTAAAGGATTCATTAGTAAATCATAATTCCAGTAATGTTGTACTTTAACAGATTTTAGTTTTGACATTTTTGACATTTTGTGTGTGTTGTATTTTATAGATTGAAAAGTTCTGAATTATTTTAGATTTTATCGTTTTTTATATTTAGTCAATGTTTTATTTACAAATATTTATTCTGTGGACATTACATCTTTTTAATACAACACTAACATTAGCGTTAGATTCTCTATAGAGGCTTGTTTAAAGTGATAAAATAAAATTCTGTCATCGTTTACTCACCCTGTTGCCATTTCAAATCTGTATGACTTTCTTTATTCCGCAGAACACAAAAGAAAGATATTCTGAAGAATGTTGTTAACTGGACCCCATTCACTTGCATTGGTTTTGCATCCATACAATAGAAGTGAATGGGGTCCAGTGCTCTTCGGTTACCAACTCTCTTTAAAATATCCTCTTTTGTGTTCTGCGGAATAAAGAAAGTCATACAGATTTGAAACAACAAGAGGGTGAGTAAATGATGACAGGATTTTCATTTTTGGACTTTAACAATCAATGGTTCCTCCTTTATTAGGATGCTTTATCCAGCCGACCAATAATCACAGCAGCTCTAACTGTTTCTATGACGACTGTGTGATGTGATGTATGCGTCAGTACACAGGGTTGCTTTGCCAAAAATAGCACATTATACCTACAGTAAGCATTGCTACTCATGTCCCCTTACTGTTAGTCAAACACACACAGACAGACAGACTGCGGCGG
Organism: Triplophysa siluroides; assembly: GCA_006030095.1. Taxonomy (NCBI): domain Eukaryota; kingdom Metazoa; phylum Chordata; class Actinopteri; order Cypriniformes; family Nemacheilidae; genus Triplophysa; species Triplophysa siluroides. The sequence continues at coordinate 226,145 of VCII01000201.1, read as the reverse complement.
CCTTTGGGTGGGTGCGGTGTGTGTACTGTTGCATTAGTGTGAATTAACCACATTTTCTCTCTCAGGTGTAAATTAAATTGCTTTCAAGCATATGCTGTTAGGAAATGCCATGGCAGTGCATCAATAAAGAATGATGAGGCATTTACAGTGCAGTAGCAAATAAGACAAGAAAAGTTTCTAAGAGACTGTAGATAATGAAAGCATTTCATTTATTTAACATTAAGGATGGCAAAACCGTGCCACCTTGAAATACGATCATAGTGCCGTGGAAGTTTTCTGGAGTTTTTTTTGTTGAAAGCAGAACTGTTTGTAACTCACATCTTTTCTTTCTTTCTTCTCTCCAGATCTTCTCCATGGTGGTCTTTGCGTCTATAATAAACGAAGGCTATGCAAATATGGGCAGCGAACGACTGTACTGTGTCTTTAACAGGAATCCAGACGCATGTAACTATGGCATCACAATAGGTATCATCGCTTTCTTAGCCAGCGTCTTCTTCCTGGCCTTGGACGTCTACTTCCCCCAGATCAGCAGTGTTAAAGACAGAAAGAGAGCTGTGCTGTTGGAGATCGTCTTTTCAGGTGATTCATAGTTCATTTTGACACAAATGGCTGGTGATTTTGATTACTTGTTGAAACATTACACGCTTAAATTAATTCATTTCTAGGGTCATTTGAGTTAAAGGGGTCATATGAGACGGCTAAAACGGATATTATCATTTGTTTTAGATGTAATGCAATGTGTATACTTGATTTAGGGTTAAAAAACACTGTGTTTTCCACATACCGTGCATGTTTGTATCTCCTCTTTGAAACGCACAGATTTTTTACAAAGCTCATCGCTCTGAAAAGCGAGGTGTGCTATGATTGGCCAGTTAACCGGTGCGCAGTGATTGGTCGAATACTGCAAGCATGTGACGGAAATGTAACGCCTCTTACCATATTTGAAACATCAGGTGCCAAAGCAATTGAATCCAATTGTACTGACAGGTACACCCACCTTACTTGCGTATACATTTGGGCGGTCTTAGTCAAATCATATCACGACCTGACGTGGATTTGTGGGGGTGTGGTTACACGAGGCGTTTCAGGCAGGTCTGGGTGAGCATTCCCTTCTAGATAGAATGCATCTTTCGTTCCGACACTTAAATTTTTGTAATTTTACGTGTCTAAAGCATGCACGGGCAAAGACACGGAAAAACACATATTCGTGCCATATGACCCCTTTAAGGTCAAGTAGTTCATGGCACGGTGGCTTAGTGGTTAGCACGTTCGCCTCACACCTCCAGGGTTGGGGGTTCGATTCCCGCTTCCGACTTGTGTGTGTGGAGTTTGCATGTTCTCCCCGTGCCTCGGGGGTTTCCTCCGGGTACTCCGGTTTCCTCCCCTGGTCCAAAGACATGCATGGTAGGTTGATTGGCATCTCTGGAAAAATTGTCCGTAGGGTGTGAGTGCGTGAGTGAATGAGTGAGTGTGTGTGCCCTGCGATGGGTTGGCACTCCATCCAGGGTGTATCCTGCCTTGATGCCCGATGACTCCTGAGATAGGCGCAGGCTCCCCGTGACCCGAGGTAGTTCGGACAAGCGGTAGAAAATGGAAATGGAATTATTATTATTGTGATAATAATAATAATGATTAATTTACATTTTATTTGTACTGTTAACCAATTTACCGTATATTGGTATATGACTCATATTGGAAGAGAGCGGTGTTGCATTTTTGTGGTTACTTTGAAGATACCGTCACAAAAGTGTGAGAACTGTACCGGGAGTGTGAATGTGCCACAGTAAACGTAATATGTGTTACTTTCAAACATGAAAAGACTTGGTGCACGTAAAAGTGTTGTGCTTCTGAAACCTCGTATATCCTTATTACGTGATTAATTGTTTTTGACAATCATCATTATTATTAGTCACCCTTATGTTTGTCACTGGGTTTTGCAAATATCTAAACAATTAGTTTTAATAACAGTTTTTTCTATTTCCTGAAAAACGTCTTGGTTACGTATGTAACCTCAGTTCCCTGATGGAGGGAACGAGACGTTGTGTCGAGAACGACAGATGGGGTTCGCCCTTGAGAACCAATCAACTCTGACTACTATAGAAAAGGCCAATGAAATTTGGCGAATGAAATTTGCATGCCGGGCTCCGCCCCCGGATATCCGGTATAAAAGGAAGCCGGCGTGCAGCATTCATTTACCTCTTGTTCTGAAGAGCCTGAGAGCCTCTCACGACTGCAGCAGAATACGATACGTGTTAGTGGCATAAGGGACAACGTCTCGTTCCCTCCATCAGGGAACTGAGGTTACATACGTAACCAAGACGTTCCCTTTTCTGTCCTCTCGACGTTGTGTCGAGAACGACAGATGGGGTTGCCTATGGAAAACGCCACAACGCTGTATCGCGTCACAATCTCAGCGAAGCGACGGTAACAAGCCTGGGCGTGTCAGCTCGAACCTTTCGTAAAACTTGTAACCTTCCAGTGTGGTGGTCGGGGGGTTCCAGAGCTTTCTTGGAGAAAGATGGGTACAGCCCTGACCGGTAACCTTTCACGGACGGGGCCTTAGCTCTCTATAGGCGAGAGGCCGTCCGGCTCGGGTTTACACCGGGAAAAGCGCAACTCTTAATCAGAGAAGCGCTGCAGAGGCCACCTCCTACCCGTGGGGAGGAATATGGTGGAGATAATATATGGTCTCGTCCTTGGAGGAGAACGCATGGAACGTGCGGACTGGGTAGTTCACCGCGAGGTGGAGGTCCACCTGGGGAAGCTCATGGGTTACCATGTGTGGGAACCATTGTCATGAGGGTATAGCAGAAGGAACAGCCCACGGGGGGTGATACTGCGTCTGATAGCACCAGGTCGGTTAGAACTATCTGTGATAGGTCATATGGTATCCCGGCCTAAGGGGGAAGGCTGCTCTGCCAAGCCCCAGGGGGTGCTTGCTTAGTGATGGATGGAATGCCTGTTCTTAACCAGGTCTGGGTAAGAAGGAAGGTTGGTGAGGTACCAGTTTCTTAGCCATGTGTTTGGGTAAGAAGAAAGGTAGATAGCACACTGACCCAACCTCTTGGAGGGTGGGAAGATGCTTTCGCAGGCATACGCCCCCCCGGATGCCAGTCCTACATGTCGCCACGCAGGACGTGGGCTGACACCGGGTTTACGCGAAGGATGTTAACCCTTGCGAAGGTGTTTGGGCGTAGCCCAACCCGCAGCTCTACAGATGTCTGCTAGAGAGGCGCTTCTGGCCAGTGCCCAGGAGGTGGCTATACCCCGTGTGGAGTAAGCCCTCAGTGGGCATGGGAGATTCTGAGATCGGAATGCCGTCGTAACGGCATCCACGACCCAGTGCGCCAACCTCTGCTTGGAGACAGCCTTCCCCTTCTGCTGTCCTCCAATACAGGCAAGGAGCTGGTCAGAGCTACTGAAGCCCTGCGTGCGGTCCAGGACACAACACGGATGGGGTTGGGTCTTCCTCCCCGATGGGGAGCGCCTGCAAGTTCACCACTTGGTCCCGAAGGGGAGTAGTGGGAACTTTGGGCACGTATCCGGGCCCGGGTCTCAGGATAACGTGAGAGTTACCAGGGCCGAATTCAAGGCAATCCGGGGACACAGAGAATGCTTGGAGGTCCCCTACCCTCTTGAAGGAAGCGAGCGCCACAGGGGGGCCGTCTTACTCAGGTGAGGAAGATCGGAGCCTCTGGGGGCTCTTGGACCCACGTTAGGGTCTCAAGAGGGTATGGAGCGGAGATGAGGCGGCTTCCGCCCTCTCGCGCTCGTTAGGAACCTGGTGACCAGGTCGTGTTGCCCTAGAAACTTTCCATCAACTGATTTGTGATGAGTGGCAATAGCGACTACATACACTTTCAGTGTGGAGGGGAGATGTTAGTCTCCAGTCTCGTGAGAAAGGGAACACAGTCCTGATCAAGCACCTCAGTGGGTCTTTCTCGTTGAGAAAGACACCAGGACGAGAAGAGGCACCGTCTAGAGGCGTGTAACCGCCTGGTAGATGGGGCCCTAGCCTGGGTGATGGTCTCAGCCGTATAGGGGGAGTAGCCATCTCAGGATCTTCTCGTCCCGTCTAGAGACCAGACATGGGTTTTCCAGAGGTCTGATCTGGGATGCCAGAACGTGTCCTTCCCCTGAGAGAGCAGGTCCTCTGTCAGAGGAATGGGTCAGGGGGAGTCGCTGTCCAGAGCATCAGCTCTGAAGCCAAGTGTGGTTAGACCAGTGCGGTGTAACCAATAACACTTGGTGCTCCTCTTCCCTGATCTTGCACAGTGTCTGTGCAAGGAGGCTCCTGGGGGTGGAAGGTGTGCTTCCGCCCGTCCCGTGGTCAGCTGTGCGCCAGGGCATCCGTGCCGAGGGGGGCCTCGGTCAGGGAGTACCAAAGCAGACAATGGGTGGTGTCGTGGGAGGCAAAGAGGTCTATCTGTGCCTGTCCGAACAGCACCCAAATGAGCTGGACCCGGGGGTGGAGTCGCCACTCTCCGCAAGGCGTATACTGACGAGAGAGCGCGTCGGCTGTCTGGTTCAGTTCACCTGGGATGTGTGTGGCCTGCAGGGAGCGGATCACCTGCTAACTCCACAGGAGGAGGCGTCGGGCAAGTCGTGTTAGCTGCCGTGAGCGTACGCCACCCTGGCGTGTACGCTACGGCTGTCGTGCTGTCCAGGTGGACCAGCACGTGCTGGCCCCGCACTAGAGGCCGTAGCCTTCTCAGCGCAAGCAGCACAGCCCACAACTCTAGGCAATTGATATGCCAGCGCAGACAGGGGCCCGTCCAGCGCCCCGCTACTGCGTGCCCGTTGCACACTGCGCCCCACCCCTGCAGCGAGGCGTCCGTCGTCACCACGACGTGCCTCGTAACCTGCCCGAGGGGAGTCCCCGCTCGGAGGAAGGTCATGGAAGACCAAGGGGTTAGGGTGCGTCGGCAGCAGGGCGTCATCACCATGCGCCTGCTGCCGGTGTGCCACGCTGTCCTCGGAACTTGACTCTGTAGCCAGTGTTGGAGCGGTCTCATGTGCATCAATCCGAGGGGTATTACCCCCGCGGAGGACGCCATGCCAGGAGCCTCTGAAATTGTTTCAGGGGGACCGCCGACTGCCTGAAGTGTTCCAGGCAGTTCAACACTGATTTAGTTCCATACCGAGAAAGAGGATGCTCTGCACTGGGGAGAGTTTGCTCTTTTCTCGGTTGACCTGAAATCCCAATCGATCTAGATGCCGGAGCATCAGGTCCCTTTGTGTACACAACAGATCTCGCGAGTGTGCCAGTCGTCGAGATAGTTTGGTACCCGCACACCTTTTTCCCGAAGGGGAGAAAGGCGGTTTCCACGATCTTCGTGAAGACCCGTGGAGACAGGGACAGACCGAAAGGGAGGACTCTGTACTGATATGCCCGCCCCTCGAACGCGAACCGTAGGAACGGCCGGTGTCGAGGGGAATCGAGACATGAAAGTAAGCGTCCTTCAGGTCGATTGCCACGAACCAATCCTGACACCTGATAGATGTCAGGATGCGCCTCTGCGTGAGCACCCTGAACGGCAGCTTTGTGAAGGTGCTTTGTTCAGGGTACGCAGAACTATGGGGCGCAACCCACCATCTTTCCTGGGAACGATGAAGTGCGGGTCGTGACCCACTGAACATCTTGGTTTTGAGGGACGAACTCGATGCCTGTTTTGCCAGAAGGGTGGTGACCTCTACCCGAAGTCCGGAGGCGTCCCTGCCTCTGACAGAGGGAGAGATGATGCCCCGAAACTTGGGAGAGTCTCTGGCGAACTGGATCGAGTAACCAAGACGGACCGCCCTCATTAGTCAGCGAGACAGTGTGGGCAGCTCTCGAGCTCCCAGGGACTGTGACAGGGTGACCAAGGGGACGGTCTGCTTCATCATTCCCATGGTGGGTGGTTTCGTCGGCTGGCGGAGCTACCCTTCTGTCACGGGGGTCCCCGGAGGGAAGGTTGGCTCCGCCTTTTTTACCTGCCTGGCGGGACCGCTGCACGCACTGTCGATTTGAGAGTGGTGCCAGCTGTCGTGTGTGTACGACCCAACGCCTCGCCAGGGCGTAAGGTCGGGTCGCCGGGCACAGTCCAGTGGAGTGTGCGATCGGCTGTAAGTACACCCGGGGAGAACGGAAAAACTCTGCGAGTAAGTGGGCGCCAGGCCCTGAAAAGGGCCCGGCTTTGGTGACGAGGCAGGAGCCGTCCCGTACCGACCGATCAGAGCCGTGGCTGTGAAGGTCGGGCCCGATGTTGTTCTCCTTGGGGTCTTCCCGTCAGTGTCCCCTCTCGGGAGAAGGTTGCTGACGGGGTGGAGGTTTCCCCCTCGACCTCCGCTTCCGGGGTGCCGCCTGTGGGGGCACAGAAACCGGAGCCGATGTCGAAGGGGTCCTGGGTTGCCGGGAAGCAGACGTCACGCGGGATCTCGGAGGCCTAGGCGGCCGAGTCGCGGCGTGGAGAAAATGTGGCTAATTGCCACTGTCTGCTTCACCGTCAAAAACTGCTGAGCGCAGTCCTCGACGGTGTTACCAACAACCCACCCTGCGAGATGGGTGCATCAAGAAAGCGGACTTCCTTGGTGTCACTCTTCTGCGCAAGGTAAAGCCGGGGGTGACTCTCCTGGACCACTACCGTGGACATCGTCCGACCCAGGGTCCGTGTCGCCGCCTTGGTCGCCCATAGAGCGCTGTCAGCGGTGGCACGGAGATCCTGCATTATACCCGGGTCGGCCTTACCCTCGTGGAGCTCTCTCAACGCCTTGGCCTGGCGGACCTGCAGGATGGCCATGGCATAGAGAGAGGAGGCAGCCTGGCCCGCGGCATCGCAAGCTTTCGACACCAGTGGTGCCGAAGTCTTACGCGCTTTGGACGGTAGGCGTGGCCGATTCCCCCCCAGGTGGTAGCCGTCCGCGGCACAGGTGCACCGCAGGCGGACGTTCCACCCGGGGGATCTCGACGTAGCCTTGGCTGCCCCACCATCGAGGAAAGTAAGGGAGCCGGAGCTGGTTTCACCGGAACGGTCCGTGAGTGGAGCGCTCCAAGTTTTACACAGCTCCTCATGCACCCCCGGGAAAAACATGGCACCCGGGGTGGGCGCGGTTTGCACCGCGCTCCGACCTCAGGAACCACATATCCCCGGGTTAGCACGGATGACATCACTTCTGCTTCCTCCTGAACTCGACCGCTGGGGGTGGAGCTCGGATTCGTCAGAGTCGGATGCCAATCTCCCTCCGATGCTGCGAGCGACATCTCATCTACGTCACACATCGTTTCCGAGTGTGTGCGTGAGAATCCGGACGGTATGCCACCGCCGGTTGGGGAACGTTCAGAGCGAATCGGGGTGCGATCGGCCCGTGAGCACTTGGCTGGCGGGTTTACGTTCGCAGAGTTCCCCATATCACTAACGCTGCTAACGTGGGTGGTCATCGGGGCCGTAGCCACAGATGTCACGCCCGGGTAGCAGACGAAATGGTGGCTGGTTCCCGTAGGAAGACAGCCACCTGTGACCGCAATTTCTGAATGACAATCTGCCCGCAGTGCGGGCAGATGTGTCAACGAACGCTGCTTCAGTGTGCTGGACGCCCAGACACCTAATGCAGCGATCGTGTCCATCCCCCTCCTCGATGAGGGTGCCGCACCCAAGAGAACAGCGGGACATGCCGCGCTGGAGAATGCTCAGTCAGTCCTGAAAAGGACCTTTTAGAAAAAATCTCTATCACCTCCGGAACTGCCGAGACGCCCAGGGGAAGGTCGCTGCAGGTAGGGACGATCCGCTGCTACACGTCGTAGATCCAGCAATGTGGAAGAAGAAGAAGAATCCATAGAATTCGTTCTGTTTGTAGTCATGAGCGAAGGCTCTGAAGAACAAAATGTAAATGAATGCTGCACGCCGGCTTCCTTTTATACCGGATATCCGGGGGCGGAGCCCGGCATTTTCATTCGCCAAATTTCATTGGCCTTTTCTATAGTAGTCAGAGTTGATTGGTTCTCAAGGGCGAACCCCATCTGTCGTTCTCGACACAACGTCGAGAGACCGACAGAAAGGGAACTGTGAATTTAGTCAACTTTTTTATATAGCGCTTTTTACAATTTGCATTGTTATGAAGCAGCTGTACATGAAACATATTGGCTATAAGCAAAACATTAAAGTTATACAATAAAAAACAACAAAAAAAGTGAACACACAGAAAACAGACACACCCACATGCATAAAACACAACTCCACACGCACAGAGCACACTTTAGAACATATGCAGCAAATTGTAATTGTACAAAATGCTAATTGGTTATTGTTGTTAAAGGCTCTTACCTCTGTGTGTTATCACAGGATTCTGGACGTTCCTGTGGTTCGTAGGTTTCTGCTTCCTGGCCAATCAGTGGAGCCATACGTCCCCTACAGAGTTGCCCCTGGAGCAGGCGTCCGACGCAGCTCGAGCAGCTATTGCCTTCTCTTTCTTCTCCATCCTTACCTGGGTATGACATCACACCTTACACACATTCACACTCATAATCCCGTTCACATTTGACCACTGATGTTGGTATTTGTGTTTTAGGCTTACCTGTGTCTACTAGCAGTGCACAGGTTTAAGAACATCTCCTTTGTGGAGGATAAACAGGCACTTTTGTCCAAACAGCCTAACAGCCTTTCAGTAGTATAGATCTCCTATACTACTTCAAAGTGAACACTAAACTGCGCTGGTGTGTTTTTGCCAGTAGAGTGCACTCATATTAGGATAGTTTGTACAGTTTGTGCATGCTGTAGTGCACGGCACACTCAGCAAACTCTAATCCCATATCTCAGTACCTTGTTTGTGAAAGCGTCAATCTCTTAAAATCAATGACGAACATTCAAAGAAACCAGTTACAATCTAGTTTTTATTATAGAACCAAAAACTATTCTTCTTGTTTGTCTTTATTTTGACTTCATTTTTTTAACTCAAGCATTCCAACTAACTCTTGCTACTTTAACTTTATCTTTCCTAACATGTTAACCTCACTAACACGTAATCCTGGTTGTCCTAAATAGGCGGCCCTCACGGCCTGTGCCGTTCAGAGGTTTCTCCTGGGGACGGACATGAGCCTGTTTACCGGCGAGCATGTGGCCAGTCAGGCCCCCAAGCAGCCGTACCCCTCCAATGACGTCATGGGCCAGACCACTATCCCCGTCGACGCCTACCAGAATCCGCCGCTCATTGAAACCGCGGAGACCTCCCCCCCTGGCTACAAGATCCCGCCTGCATTTTAATCTGCAGCCAATCAGAAGGACAGAGTATAGACTGCCGTTTATGTTAGCTAAATGTATCGCGATGTTTCCGCATTTTAGCAATGGGGTGGAGAGGAGATGCTGTTCACCTCTGTAGTGTGCACTATCATACAAAATTAAACGAATTCATGTAGTCTTACCTTTACTCGAACAAATGTGGGTGTTTGGGGATATTTATTGATTATTACGACCCAAAGGTTTTACATTTACAGATTAAATAATTGCAAACATCAATGTGTGCTGTTTATTCAGTAATACATATGTTGTCCGATTTATTTTAAAGAAATGGCTAATTTTAATGGCTAATACAAAAGGGATTTGGGAAATTATACTGACACCTATTGGCTTGGATGAAGCATTACGCAAAATTGTAGAAATTGGAATACCCCATTGACTGGTGTAGGTTGCACTTATGGTTAACGTTTTTCGCATTATGTTTTGAAAATAAAATGTATCGTTTTAAACATATTTATCATATCATTTATATTTATTTCATAAATATGTTTAAAACGATATCATATTGTAGTAATATACATTTGTATTATTTTTCAATGTGTAACATCACTTAGTGCACTCAAAGTACAATAAAACAAAATGTATTATTATTACAAAAGTGCTTATAGTTTTCAAATAGCAATTATTTTTGTGTTTTTCAATGAATACCATAGATTATAACTTTATGCCATAGCTAACCAACAATCTGTAGCATCACACAATGATCACTAGTTGTTTTAAGTGCCGTCCACGTCTTTTGTGTCAAAATCTGTTTCTGTTGAAAGAATTGCCACTTATTTAAGTTTCAGGTAAACAATGTTATGTCACTTTAACAGGACTAAGAGAGATGGTGAGAAAATGAGTGCGTCTCAGTTGTGTCTCAGTCTGCGTTGATGGAGACAGAATACATTCCGGATGAGATAACTGAGAATATTGCAACAGATTGTTTACTTTAACAAGCATACTTGTGCATATGTGTGTGTGGGGTAGGGGGGTGTGTGCTTGATCTAAATATGTCTAACTGCATGATATGGTACAATGACACTGACAGTTCCACTAAAGTATAGAGGCGATTGTTATATTTTGTTAATGGAGGATGTTAATAAAGTGGTTATTAAAGTGTTTGGAATGACATTAATAAATTAAGATGAACCGGATCAGTTGTCATTATTGTTTTTAAATAAATGTTTTTAAGGGTCACATCATGAGACATTTTCCTAAATTTATTGAAATAAAATAGCCCTTTATTATTATTTATATCAGACCAGACAGGTACAATAAGTGTTGTTTGCTTGTTTAAAATGCAGAGGGCAGTGATGTAGAAGTCTTTGAAGCACTGCATTGTAAAACAGCCCGATTTATTTTACGGATGGAGAGGGAGGTAAAATTATGACATTTGCTTGACCTTGGAGAACATTATACATAGAAATAAAAAAAGAGATTTCCTTAAAACAGAAATTCTTTCATCATGTATTCACCCTCGTGTAATTCCAGAGTTCCATGACTTACTTTCTTCTACAGAACACAAAAGAAGATATTTTGAAAAACGTTGGCAAACAACATTGACCCATATTGACTTCCACTGTGTAGACACAAAACCACTGAGACATTTCTCAAAATATCTTAATTTGTGTTACACAGAAGAAAAACTTGCATACAGGTTTTGAATGACATTAGAGTGAATAAATGACACAAGGTATAATTTGTTTATATTACTAAATGGAATTGTGAAAACTCGTTGCCTTGATTCAATTAAGTAAGCTTAACTTAATTGGATTAACACATTTTAAGTTTAACTTACTAAAATAAGTATTTCTTACTTTTCTGACTCAAATTTACTTAAATGAGTTAAGTTTAATTTACTTAAGTGTAGCTGTAATTTTATGTTAACTAAACTCGATTTTATTAGTCTTAATGGTACTTTTTGTTGTCATACATAAATTAAAATATAGACTTATTGCATGTAAGTTCAAACACAACCAGCAAAGATGAGAGACATCTTATAACTGGCATTAGCACAATAAATGCTCATTGAATGGCACAACACACTCCATGCTTTCACCTCCCACAGCCTATATGTACCACTCTTCTGAATGAACCCCAAAACTAAAATAATATAACAAACTCTTCGAAGTCTCAAAGATAATGAACATTAAACACAAACAAGTCTTTATTTTTACTGAAAAGCACATAAAACAACACAACATTGCAAAATGTACTGCCTAAATGCAATCTTACGCAAAGCATGCTGGGAACTGGAAATCCTCCTCAACCAACTGTGTTGAATTTAAATTGAGTGTAAGCTACTTGATAAAATGAATTGTTGTAGCTTAAATCAATAGAGTAAAATAACAACATATCAATTCAAAAAAACGTATTCAGATAGAGTTCTGGTAGCTATTGAGTTAACAAAAACAATTAAGTGAACTAAACTTTTGTTAATTAAGTAAAATTAACCTATTTACATTTAGTAAATATCACAGTTTTACAGTGTAACAGAATTTTAATTTTGGGTTAACTATATCGGTTAATAAGACCCATTAAATGTATAAAACATGATGTTTACTGAAAAATTTCTGTGGATCAGTGACTTCGCCTTGAGAAACAGTATTTGTTCTATAGTTAAGGCATCAGAATCATTTCTGATATAATTTTTTTTGATACACAATTGCTGAGTTTTGAAATTGTAATATCATAGTAATATTGTTGTGTATTATTTTGCATTTCTTTCAACAGATCTTGTTTAATCAAACACATTTACCTTTAAACAAACTGATGAGAAATAGGTTTATAAAACAGGTTTTACAAATATAGCAGCTATAGCATCTACAGATTTTCTACTTACCTTACCTCATTTGTTTCATGTACTGTATGTAGATTCATTGGTAGAAAAATGACACAAATCAGGGTTTAAAACTGCCTTCAGGGTTTTGAGTTGTATTTGCCCACATTTTGAAAACTGGTTCGAACAACTACAAACCTCTTATGAAGCTAATAGTGACAAAAACAACTCATACAGTATTTCATTTCTGAACGCTAAAGTCAACACTTAAACCGAAAGACAGAGCAAAAAGCGATCTTTATAAATAGATACAGTAACAGTCTCTAGTACACGTTCATAGTTTTTCAACATATAGTCATCATGTGTTTTTGCAATGCTCAGTTGATGCCTTCTTTCATTAACACCTGAACCACTTCAAACGTGATGAACTAGGCGACACACTGTTAAAAAGAGGATTGCAGCAAAGCTTGTGTTTTCATGAAGTCTTCATTAGACACTTCATCACACTCACACTATGTCACACTGCATACATAACACACTTTTCAGATATCCTCAGTACAGTGACACTTTTATATAGCAGCCCTTGGTTTTCCCAAAACCCTCCATTACACTTTCAATCCAATACAGCTTTTAGAATGATAAACACATACACATGTTTACGGTAAATGAGTAAACAAAACAAAATATTATATTAACTCCCAAATGTACTGTATAGGGCTTTTCACACCACAGAAATTGTGTTTCGCAATATTGTATGCCGTACCTTTAACAACATGGTGGTAATAAAACCCAGATTTATAAGGGTTGAAAACAGTGCAAACACTCTTAAAAATATGAAATATTATGCAAATCCAAAGATACGCATAGTGTGAAAAGCCTATGTTTGACAGGGTTTTTAAATTTTATGTGTGAAAATGACACCTGCGTCAACAAGCTTCAAATAGAAATACTGAAACTCAAAACTATTAAAGAACAATTATGATGAAAATGACTTCTAAAATCATTTCAAGGGGTTAATTTTACAACTGTAATGTCGAGTAAATGTTCATGGGCTACTTCAACTGAATGAACACAAGTGTTTTTAGTCGGAAATGAATAGGAGGGCTAGCATTCATGCCAGCTCATTTCTTTGGAAGCTTTTGTGCTTGCACATAAAACATTGAAAGGTGCTTGAAACAGTTTACATTTGTACGACAGAAGAAAGAAAGAAAGGTTTAATACAAGTTAACCTCTTTGACATTATCTGTGACTGTGATTCACTTATTATGGAAGTCCATGGGGCAAGACAACCAGAAGGAACCTAAAAAACTAAAATCTGTAGCTTGTTTTACAGTGCTTATGCAATCCAGTCATTTTTGTGGTTAAAAAGAAAAAAAAATCAGTTATTGAGTACGATATATAAATGACCCACGGTGCACGCACGCGCCACTCCGAAAAGTTGAACTATTTCCATCTCGATGCGGCATCGACAGGCCTAGAAAAATGTTCGCGCTACAATGCATGCGCGTCGCCCTCTATTTGCACACGCCTGCCGCACGTCTACATTTAAAATAACGAATATGCGCGCGGAAAAGACGCGAAATGTGAATCGGAACTTTAGCTGTTGGTGCGATTTTGCAGGAAATGTCAGTTTGACGCATTTACCTTTGGATGATTCTTTACCCAAAGACTTAGATTTTTGCTTAAAAAAAAGAAAACTAAATGTGACCCAGTCTGTGAAAACCCAGAATTTCACAGAATTTTACTGTTATTTTTGAAAAGCTTCTTCACGTATAATGTAAAAAACCCTGTAATTTTACAGTTAAAAATTTTCACATATTTTTTTGAGATTTAAATTACAGAAAAAGACTCAAAATTTACTAGAAAAACGGTGAAAACATGTAATTTTACAGGAAACAACTTATTTTATAGATTTTTTCTGGTGCCACAGCTGCAAGAAATTTTCAGTTGTTTAAAGATTTTTTTTTACAGTGCAGATATAGTAATTTTTTTGTGATTTACTATTATGTAAAATCATTCTACATAATGTTAAGAACATTGTATGAAAATATAACCTTGACATCTTTAATATTTACTAAGTAAATCCAAGTGAAAGATTGAAATCAAACTTGTTGTTATCTCAACACTTGTTGTTATCTCAAAATTAGATTATGAGACTTCAGTCTGGTTCATACAGACGGGGTCACTAATTATTTTCGGTGCAAATCGACAGCGTGCCACAGTTATCAACAGAGCTTAGCTTGTATTAGACCCGGAACATTCCTTTGACACTATATGTCCATCTGAAGGCCAACAATATGTAAAACTAGAACCCTTTACAAAAATATCACATGCCACATTTATATACATAATCATTTCATTCATTCAGCTACACAGTCTGCATTATATCCATGCATATGTTTCAGCTAAAAGATTTCTATAAGTATTGTATCCTTTGTAAGACAACAGGGTGTTACAAGTATGACTTAATTGTGAATCAATTCTATGACATAAGTGTTTTGAAATGGAAAATACAGCACTCCTGCGAAATAAACCTCATGTTCTGTTAAGACTGACTTGAGAACTAGTCATTTTACTCTTCTTTTTACTCTTTAACTTCAAATGTGGCTTATTATGCAATGTTATCTGGACATTTTTTTTTTAATAATAACATTTTCTTGTGTTATAATACAATTTCTACATTTATTTTATTTTTCAATGCCATATCTATTCATTTTTGTATTAAAATTGACATCATTAAAATGGATTAAAATGGATTTTTATTATAAATTACTGTACAGAAGGTCCAATTAGACCTCAATAACATTTTTACCAAATTATTATTCTTTGGGAATCTGTACATTTTTTTCATTTTGTTCAAAATATTGTGATACAGCATGGAGGTGAATAACTCAGATTTGTATTATTTGCACCAATTATTATTTCTATATCATTACTATAAATGTTTTAATGTTACAGACTCCAAACAGAACATGAGGGTTAAAATCGCACCTGAATGAATCCTTTGGGATCAATGACGGATTTTCTCTGCATTTAAAGAAGCTTGATTTCACATAAAACTTCACAACATCAATGTGTGTAATGAATACTACTAAAAGTTCCAAAACCCCAATCAATATGATCAGGAAAAAACATCAGTTCCATCAGAAACACATTGCATACTGTGGCCGACACCACCTCTTCCTGTTGTTAAAATGCTTTGCAAAAGGCGGGCTTCCTGTGCGGTTGCCTAGGCAACTGAATCCTCATTTCCTGGATCCCTAGTGCTGGCCATTCTGACCAAGACCTTCTTCCTGAGTGGGCTCTGATCTTCTCCTGCGCTTCCCACAATCCCCGAACGGGCTTCAGGAGGGAAGGAGTGCGTCGATTGGTCACTATCTGAAAGCAGTTCAGACAAACTGCTCAAAGAACTTACATCTGATTGGTCAAATGAAAATTGTGGGAGGGGCAAGTGACTCGGTAGGGAAGGTTCATCCTGTGGGAGGGGCTCTGTGAGATCTAACGATTCGCGCGGTAACGCAGAGTCAAACGACGGGGTCCGCCTTCTTAGGACCGAGCTGCTTTCCTGGTTGACCGCTGGAGATTGAAACTCTGCCTCTGTGGGCGGGTCAATGGAGATGCAGGGTGGGCTCATCTTCTCCTTTTTGGGTATCGGCGAAGGTCCGGGTGATGTCACAGGCACCTTCATTGGAAGAAATAGCCCCTCTCCGTGCATCGAGTGTCGACGGGGGTTGTCGGGTTGGGGTGACAGGAAGTTATTTTCCATGCTGTTGTACTTGCGTAGACTATGACTGCAGGCTTCCTGTTGACGGCTCGTCCCATCACGCAGCGGTCCTGAGTTCTGAGACTGGACGTCCGAACAGGTAAGAGTTGATATGTAAGGGGAAAAATGATTATAGGATCCTTTTTGGGTAGATTTTGTCATGTGTCGGTTCACCTCTTCAGGGTCCGAGGTGTTTATTTGTGCATGCATTACTTCAAGTGCTTTTGTGGATTGTGTCAGGTGTGCAATCTGGCGTCGGGGGATGCTGCGTTGACTGAACACCTGTCCGCTTGTTCGTACGCTCGCGGTTCGATTGCGCAGGGGTGGAGGGGGCGAGGCTTGTGGCGAGCAGGGGGCGGACCCGCCGGTGAGTGTAATGCCAGGTACTTTGAGTTGAAGATTCTCATTAGAACAGGGCTTGCTTGGAAAGTGTAGGCTGTCTTTGGAGCAAGGATTTGTGGAGTCGATGGAGTCGCACTTTATTGCTTGCTGCAGGTGAGAGCAGATATTTAAAAACAAGTGCACTAATACTTATCCAAGCATGCATACTTACATTGATTATTTGAGAGCTTTCTGAAACACTTGACTGGGTAAAAAGAAATTGACTCACTAATCCAAATCAGGATTTTTCTTTGTTATATTACATTATATATATATCGGGCCTTCCAAAACTGAGGGTCACAGCTAAACATTTTTTTTTAATATTCCATTAAAAATATAGTTATGAATGACTCCAAACAGATTTGTGATCTGACTGTGTAGCTTCTGTTACACACTTTGATGTTATCTTTTAGGAGTATACTGTTTTATGAATTACAAATATAATATATTATCAGCATCTTACTTTCTCAGAATATTATTTAATATTCATTCGTGAGTTTTGTGAACGTCCACATATATCCACCAAAATATTCTGTAGTATTACCTATAGCAAACAGATAAAACCGTAGTGTACTACACCGTAGTATTCTGTATTGCTAACTATAGTCAATCGATAAACTGTAGAGTAGAATACTATAGTATTGTGAAGTATTAGCTATGGTAAATCGATTAACATAGTGTAAAATATCATAGTATTCGGTAGTACTAGCGATAGTAAATTGATCAAATGTGACCCTGGACAACAAAAAAATTAAGTAAAATTTTAAGGGTAAAATTAAGATTTATACATCATATGAAAGCTAAATAAATATACTTTCCATTGATGTATTGTTTGTAAGGACGATATTTGGCTGTGATACAACTATTTAAAACTCTGGAATCTGAGAGTGCAAAGAAATCTAAATATTGAGAAATCGCCTTTGAAGTTGTAAATCAAAGGCACTGTAGCAGGCCGTTGCTAAGAAGAAACAGGTCTGTTTTAAAGATGCTTGATTTTTGTAAGGCGTGTTTTGGCTTTTTGTAAGCAAATTTGCTGCATCCACATACACAAAAATATGTTTTGATATATTTACGGTATGAAATCACAAAATATCTTCATGGAACATGATCTTAACTTAATATCCTAATCAATTGTGGCATAAAAAAATCTATTATTTTGACCCATACAATGTTTTGTTGGCTTTCGCCACAAATATTCCTGTGCCACTAAAGACTGGGTTTATGGTACTATACTACAGCATTCTGTATTACTATCATAGTAAATCGATAAACTGTTGTGTAGTATACTATAGTATGAACTATAGTAAATTGATAAACTGTTGAGTACTTTTTTTAGTATTCTGTGTTTTACAAATCTAAAAAAATGACCACAGTGTACAATAGTAAATATTATAATATACTACAGTATTTTTTCATGTGGGAGTGCACATGAACTTGGGAAGCCCTGTATTATATTATATTATATATCACTATAATCAAGATCACGGTTTCTGCAAACCTGTCGACGCAGGATTCTTGAGGCATTGCTGGATCTTCTTGTTCTTTGAGTTAGAAGGTGAGAGGCAGAAACCGAGTCCAAGTTTGTCTGAGATGTGGTTCCTGGAAGCTGCATTAGCGCACCATCTTCACAGGGCTGCGCGCCAAGAGACGGAGAAGAACCTGAGAAAAATATTAATGGCTTCAGTCAAATTCATCGTCGGTATTTGAGCCAGTAACTCAATAAAGTCAGGAGAGTGTTGTGTGTGTGAATATTGCCCCATCACCTGGTAATGCAGAATCCTGTTTGGACAATCTCTTCTGAATGGAGCCGTATTCAGCTTTAACTGGATAGACCATGTAACTGTCACTGGGCAGAGACAGCATCCTCGATATGGACGGCCTTTCTACTGTCAGGAAGTTACCATAATTGGTATCTTTGCCCTGAAAACATAACAAATAGTTATAGCTGAGTGGTTTGTGTGTGATGTGAAAATCTGGTGCTTAAAAAACACACTTTAAGAGTAAGATTCCTCAAAAAAAAAAAAAAGAGGACTATGCATAAACACCTCTATACACATAAAGAATTATTAATGAACCGAATTGATTACCTGCTCACAAGACAGTGTCTCCATTTTAAAAGCCCCACCCTCCAACCCTGTGGCCCCACCCACAGAGGTGGTGCTGTGTCTGCGACTGTTCTGTAGCTCCTGCTGAATCTCCGCCTCCATCTCCGCATCTTCACGTGCATCTTGGTTGCTCTCCTCTAAGTGTTTCATAAGCACCGCGACCACGACATTCACCAGCACAAACTGAGCAATCAGGACGAACGTCACGAAATAAAGAGGTGACAAAAGTGGCAGGTAACTCAGGCATTTGTCACTGTTTTTACACTCCCGCAGGGTGTCCTAAACACAAAATGCACAAAAACACATATTTTGTGAGTTTGGTCGCTGCTCGGATAACATATGTGACACTGCCTGTGAAATATGAAGCATATTGGTAGCTATTTTCAATTTGAAATGCAATATGCAAAATGAAAATGCAGTTGTGTATTTAGATATACATTTTAAATAACATATGTGCAACATTAAGTGCAAAATTAAAATTATATAAATTATATACATTGAATTATGCAACGTCCAACGGGCGCTGTGTGTAAATGAAAATGCAACAACCTGTTAATGTTAATGCATTTAGGGGAAACAACATTTGAATTTTCATTTTGCTGCAGTTTTGCTTGACTATCTTAAACATATATAATCAATCCGGGGAATGCATTTTCATTTTCATTTTGCAACTTAAACAGCGTTAAAAATATCATTTAAATCACATATTAAAACCAGTGTAGGAACTGACAAATGTAATTGATATAATTGAATTTTTATTTTTATTTTGCACTTAATGTTGCACATATGTTATTTAAAATGTATATTTATTTTACATACTGCATTGCCATTTTGCGTATTGCATTTCAAATTAAAAATAGCTACCAATATGCTTCCATAGTGAAAACCCAGTTGAAGTGATTTTTTTTGGTGATTTACCGTTTTCTACATAAAATAATTTTACATAATGTAAAGAACATCTGCGAAAAAAATATAACCTTGATATTTTTAAGATTGACCAAGTAAGGCTATATGAAACATCAAAATGATAGCAAATAGAATGTATGGAAATCAAACTTTGATGCTCATTATCTCAAAAATATGAGCCTGGATATCACGGTCACACGTGCCCTTCATGATATAAACATTTACAACACGTGGATTGAAAAGGATGAGGATTATTCTCAGGGATTATGCTTTACCTTCATGATGCCGTTCCAGTTGTCGCCGGTGGAAACGCGGAATAAAGTGAGGAAAGCCATACCGAAGTTCTGAAACGTGGCATGTCTGCTCAGTCCCTCACACGGATTATCCTCAGTGCATTCTGATTTAAATACATTTTATTACATTTTCTTATCTTTTGAAATATTTAAACTCTTTATGAAATGATTTTGAACATTCATTTGTTTTTATTGAGGTTGTAAAAATGAAAGCATTAAGGCAAGAGTACAATTATCTTTGAATACGTTGCACTTTAAAAAAAACACCATTAACACATTTATTTCAATTTACATTACTAAGGCCCGTTCACACCATTAACAATACCTATAAACTATATAATAACTATAAAGGTATTACGAACGATATTACAGATGACAACATTGTTTATTCTAAGCCTGTGCTCTGCGGTTTCACATTTAAATTCTGAAAGCTAATTTAATTATTTGCAGATTAAATGTTATCTAAAGATGCAAATTTAGGGCAACTCAATTGCCACGAACATAATTTGAGCGGGAATTTCACACCAAGAGCTTATTGACACGTCCTCGTTGAGCAATGTTTTTATTCGCATGTGACGTGACAAACAAATAATCCCGCGAGTATTCTACGAACGCGGTGATTTGCTTTTGGTGTGTACACAACATAAAGGCCTTTCAATTTTGAATGGATTTTGTTTGGATGTCAGCTGGAAAATATTGTAGTTACTGTATTGCTGGAAAATTATTGTAGTTACTGTATTGTAAATATACTGTAGTGAGCATACTGGTGTGAATGGGCCTTAAAGGGAGGGTTCACCCAAAAATGAAACATCTGTACATTTTTACTCGCCATAAAGTTGTTCCAGACCTGTATAACATTTTTTTTTTCTGCTGAATAAAGGTTAAGATATTTTGAAGAATAGGGGAAATTGTTTTGAACACAGCTTGAGGGTGATTTACATTTTTGGGTGAACTATGTCTTAACTTCAATTAAAAGCTCTCTCTTCAAAACCCCGCCCTACAAAAACATGTCAACCAACCCGATGTCGGCATAAAACATTGACTGAAAGGTCTTGTTTTCCTATAAAAACATACAGTAACAAAAACAAACCGGCTACTGACCGAGTTTTCCAAAGAGCTCGACTCCCAGAGCCGCGTAGATGAAGAACAGCAGCATGAAGAGAAGACCCAGATTACCCACCTGAAAAATACATGAATAACCACATCAGCACAGCATCATCTGGTGTATCTGTAAAACCATTTGACAAAACACACTAAAACAACCAGTGAACCTACTGACCTGTGGTAGAGCTTGAACCACAGTATCCAGAAGAGCTCTCATTCCTGTGGCCATCTTCAACAGCTTCAACACTAAAAAGACATCAGATCCATCAGATTCCTGCTGACATAAAGGACATCTGTCTGTCCAGATCCTCCCACCTCTGCTTCTTAAACCTCAACTGCTTGTTCCTATAAATCCATTGAGAGCCATGGATTTCTCTAGCTTCACCTTTTACCTGCACGGATCTATCTGCTCCTTCTTGTCTGGGTTTATAGAAAGTTGTTATTGTGTTCAGATTGTCTGTTGAGATGTTTTGTTGACTGTCTCGAGTTGACTGCTAGATTTCAGCCCCGGGTACATTGTGCTCTTAAGCAGGAGTGTAGGAAAGCAGAACAGCCTTAAAGATGCAAGTTTTTTTACCATAGGTATTGTCAATAAAATGCTGAAAGTTTCTTGCAACAACTGCTTATCTGAGCACTTCATAAAGAAACCTAACATGTCACATTCTGTCCTGACAAAACCTCAGAATTTTGTGAAACCTTTCTGAATTTTATTACAGGTAAGATCGATACCCTTGCATTTCAGCGGCACTCTATGACATGTTGTGAGCTCAAGACGCTACATTTGAAATTTATATATATATATATATGTGTGTGTGTGTGTGTGTATTTATATACAGTATATGTTTATGTATATAGAAATATATATTCCCTTCCCTGCCTTACTTTTTTTTACAAAAACAAGATTTCAAATCGCTGTTGCAGATGAGTTATCATTTTTGGCTTTGACCCAAGTGGCTTAGACTTGTTCTTCAAGTGTTATTTGCATAAATATGCATAAATATTCTATACTCCTACAAAAATCACACAAATCTTACATATAATAAAAAAAACAGCTCATTTAAAGAGATAGTTCCCTCAAAAAAAAAAATCTGTAATCATTTACTCACTCTCAAGTTGTTTCAAAACTGTATAAAATGATTGGTTTTGTTGAACACAAAATAAGATATTTTGAAGAATGTGGTCAAATAAACAGTTCTGGGTCACTATTGACTACCATGGTAGTTTTTTCTGTACTATGGAAGTCAATAGTGCCCCAAACTGTTTGGTTACAAACATCCTTCCAAATATATTTTCTATTGGTTAGCAGAACAACAAAATTCACGCAGGTTTGGAACAACTTGAGGGTGAGTAAATGATGACAAAATCCCTTTCATATTTTTTCTGAAATTATACACTGACTGAACTATAGACTACCTATGAATATAGTCCAAAAAAGTCCTGTTTTTTACCAAAGCAACTATATTTAATATGTAAATACGCTTCACTTGACATGTATGTGTGTTTGTGAATTCATTACCTCTGGCAATCCGCAGCACCCTCATGATGCGTATGATCGTGGGGTTGATAGGCAGGGAAGCATTCAGGTCGATCTCTTCAAGAGTAATTCCCACGATGGAGAGAAGAACAATAGCCAGATCCAACTGATTCCACCTGACAGAGACAGATCAAGAGATTCACCCCTTCAGACAGAAACAGATTTTGTGAATCGGCGTCCACAAGATGGAGCCTCACCTCTCCTTGAAGAACCTCCTGAAGCCGAAAGCCACCAGTTTGAGAGTGGCCTCGATCACGAAAACCAGCGTGAAGACATAGTTACAGTACTTCAGACCCTCGTCCAGATACTGAATAACACAAACACATATACAAACAGAAATATAGAACACGGATATGTATCAAACTTTAATTCGAAGTCAATATGAAATCCAAACAGATTTTAATACACATTTAGGGTGCTTCGTGTTTTTCAGCCATTTTTCCTTTTTAATCATCTTGTTTAGCTCTTAAACACATCAGTTTGTTTCGTGAAACAAATCACGAACCCTTTCAAGTTGACTTGATACTAGATAAATACTGTTAGCCTTTTTGGAAACAGCCTTCTGTAGTGTAATGCGTGTGCACTCCTGCAGACCTTGGGCTGTCCGTAGTGCTCCATTGACATTGTGAGTACGTTAATGGCGATGATGATGGTGATGAAGAGGTCCAGATAATGGCTGGTGCAGAGCGTGTGAATAAAGAGACGCGCGGGAGAGTAGTCTGCGTAGTACGGCCTCTGCAGAGCCTCTGAAACACACACACACACGCACACACATAGAGAACAATAGAACATCATTAAGCTGAATTCAGGTCATTCAGGTACTCACGCACTCATCACGGCATATCTCTCAGCATCCGTGATGACATTCATGAAATACTTGAGTTCGGAAAAATAATTCAGATGATGAACGATAAAACATTGACAGCCAGTCAAAATTCCTTTGAATTTAAAGGCTCGACATTTAAAATGTGATACTGCAGCACCAGAGCTTAAAAATAAAAATAAATAAAACAAAGACAAAATAAAATAAAATAAAATAAAGATCATAAAATAAAATAAAAATAACATAAAATATCTATATAAAAATAATATAACAAACGTAAAATAATATAAATAACATAATAGACAAAATAAAATAACAAAACATAACATAACATAAAATAAAATAAAAAATAGAATAAATACCAAATATAAAATATAAAATAATATAAATAAAACTCAAGACTCTTCAAGTGTTTTTTGCATAAATATGCATAAATATTCTATACTTACTCCTACAAAAATCACACAAATATAACATACAATGGAATTATCTGATGTTGCGGACACTAATATAGTCATTGTTCTTAAAAAGCTGTTTATCAAGGGGCTAAATGTCTAAAAACTTTCAAAGTCACCTTCATTACTTCTGCACAAACCGCATTTCCATGTAAATTAAGCTTACTGTCCTGTACATTTATTATTAAAAAAAACGTAAGACCCTTATTCGTTTTAAACTGCTTCTGTGCCTGGACTGCATGAATGCAGCAATGTTATACAGTATTTATAGTATAAGTACACTGTACTGTATAGGCTGCTTTATTGTCCCTGTTAAACACAAGCACACTGACCCAGTTTTTATCCGTCCTGTAAATTGCTAACACAGCAGCCTGTGTGTGTGATCACAGTAAGGAAACAGTCAAGTCATTGAATGGACATTAAAAGTGTCCCGCCAAACATCCCCCCACATCAATCACTGCTTGAGATGCTCTTTTTGTATACATGAGAGACAGGGAGAGAGAGAGAGAGAGAGAGAGAGAGAGGTTTTAAGATAGCTACTATATAATTATTAATTCAGTTTACAGTTTCCCTTATAAAAATAACTGGTGGCTACAGCGGTGATGTCGGAAAATACCATGGTAATTTTATGAACACCATGGTAACAGATTATAACCATATTCATATACTTAGCTGTCTACATGGTACTACAAGATACTCACTTTAGTTTGTGCCATTTTGTGCACACGCAAGACTGATTTAGTGTAAAAAAACTGAAACAGTTGTTCTGGACCAAAGTTGAACCAGCATTGTTTACATTTTCTGAAGTGATCTTTAGGCAGTTTCAAAGCAACGACAGAAACAAACGTTACTGTGCATGCATGCTTTTATGTCTCAAACTTAACTTCCGGTGCACATCCACAAAGTAAAGAGTCTATAGGGTACAAGAGGATGTGCTTTATTGTGAATAAATCACACAAAGCAAAGTGGAACATTTTCGGTAGGGATTTATTGACAATAAAGCACTAGCCTCAAGTACCTCAATGCTTTTATGAAACAGTTACCACAGTATACAAATATTAAAATTCGAAAAATAAGTATCAATCCAACTTTCATGAAGAAAAATGACTTAAAACCAAATTCCTTCCGCTGGAAAAAATAGTGCCTGTTGCTAAGGGTCGCAGTGATACACAGAATCATTAGGTGAAGCAGTCATAGCTTTATTTCGAATAAAGCACTGCTCTTGACCAATCGGAATCAAGGACAGGAACTCATCATTTTATCATTTAAAACGTTCCATTTTAGCAACTGTACCATTTCAAATTCCCCCAATGTTTTTGTACTTGTGTTTTCTGATACAAGCCCTTTCAAAAGAGGTCGTAGTGAGTCATAACAGTATTTCATTGACATCAGAGGCTGGAGTAAATTATTTAATTCCCACTGTATAATTATGTGTCTCCTGTCAAATTAAATGCTGCTTATGTGATTCTAAAGTCAAACAAAGTCAAAGGGCTTTTGAGGAATACGACTGCAAAAATTATTTCTCATTTTCCTAGAGCAATTAAATCCCTGCTGGTCACCAAACCTGTACTATTGGATATGTAGTATATATCTGTAAACTTATGCTAGTGTAGTTAAGTAGACAGACTAGATTACAGAAGGTCTGGACCAGACCACCCAAGAGAATGTTTGACCGGGCAACCAATCACATTTTGTTTTGTTTCCATAAAGACCACCCCGTAGAATTCAACCAATCACATTTTGTTTTGTTTCGAGGAGGCCCGTAAAAGAACACGACACGCACATCTCCCGGACCAATCACATTTCTCCAGGAGGCCCGTAAAAGAACACGACACGCACGTCTCCCGGCCACCCCGTAGAATTCAACCAATCACATTTTGTTTTTTTTCCAGGAGGCCCGTAAAAGAACACGACACGCACGTCTCCCGGCCACCCCGTAGAATTCAACCAATCACATTTTGTTTTGTTTCCAGGAGGCCCGTAAAAGAACACGACATGCACGTCTCCCGGCCACCCCGTAGAATTCAACCAATCACATTTCGTTTGGATTCGTTCTCCCGGCCACCCGTAGAATTCAACCAATCACATTTCGTTTTGTTTCCAGGAGGCCCGTAAAAGAACACGACACGCACGTCTCCCGGCCACCCCGTAGAATTCAACCAATCACATTTCGTTTTGGATCCAGGAGGCCCGTAAAAGAACACGACATACGTCTCCCGGCCACCCCGTAGAATTCAACCAATCACATTTCGTTTTGTTTCCAGGAGGCCCGTAAAAGAACACGACACACACGTCTCCCGGCCACCCCGTAGAATTCAACCAATCACATTTCGTTTTGGATCCAGGAGGCCCGTAAAAGAACACGACATACGTCTCCCGGCCACCCCGTAGAATTCAACCAATCACATTTCGTTTTGTTTCCAGGAGGCCCGTAAAAGAACACGACGCCCGGCCACCCCGTAGAATTCAACCAATCACATTCGTTTTGTTTCCAGGAGGCCCGAAAACGACACACGTCTCCCGGCCACCCCGTAGAATTCAACCAATCACATTTCGTTTTGTTTCCAGGAGGCCCGTAAAAGAACACGACACACACGTCTCCCGGCCACCCCGTAGAATTCAACCAATCACATTTCGTTTTGGATCCAGGAGGCCCGTAAAAGACGGCCACCCCGTAGAATTCAACAATCACATTTTGTTTTGTTTCCAGGAGGCCCGTAAAAGAACACGACGCCCGGCCACCCCGTAGAATTCAACCAATCACATTTCGTTTTGTTTCCAGGAGGCCCGTAAAAAAACCGACGTTCCCGGCCACCCCGTAGAATTCAACCAATCACATTTCGTTTTGTTTCCAGGAGGCCCGTAAAAGAACACGACGGCCCGTAGAATTCAACCAATCACATTTCGTTTTTTTCCAGGAGGCCCGTAATAGAACACGACACACACGTCTCCCGGCCACCCCGTAGAATTCAACCAATCACATTTCGTTTTGTTTCCAGGAGGCCCGTAAAAGAACACGACGCCCGGCCACCCCGTAGAATTCAACCAATCACATTTCGTTTTGTTTCCAAGGGCCGTAATAGAACAAACACGCTCCCGGCCACCCCGTAGAATTCAACCAATCACATTTCGTTTTGTTTCCAGGAGGCCCGTAAAAGAACACGACACACACGTCTCCCGGCCACCCCGTAGAATTCAACCAATCACATTTCGTTTTGGATCCAGGAGGCCCGTAAAAGAACACGACATACGTCTCCCGGCCACCCCGTAGAATTCAACCAATCACATTTCGTTTTGTTTCCAGGAGGCCCGTAAAAGAACACGACGCCCGGCCACCCCGTAGAATTCAACCAATCACATTTCGTTTTGTTTCCAGGAGGCCCGTAATAGGCCGGTAGAATTCAACCAATCACATTTCGTTTTGTTTCCAGGAGGCCCGTAAAGAACACGACACACACGTCTCCCGGCCACCCCGTAGAATTCAACCAATCACATTTCGTTTTGGATCCAGGAGGCCCGTAAAAGAACACGACACACGTCTCCCGGCCACCCCGTAGAATTCAACCAATCACATTTCGTTTTGTTTCCAGGAGGCCCGTAAAAGAACACGACACACGACGCCCGGCCACCCCATAGAATTCAACCAATCACATTTCGTTTTGTTTCCAGGAGGCCCGTAATAGAACACGACACACACGTCTCCCGGCCACCCTGTAGAATTCAACCAATCAAAGGACGATTTAAAACTTGGGACACGACAGATACCAAAAACTAACACACTCACTCCTGCGTTTCTTCTCCATACGTTTCTGCCTCTTCTCCTCCCGACGCCGGGCCTCCTCCTCCTCCTGGTCCTGTCTGCACTTGTGGAAGTTCTCCACCACCACGCCGACGAACATGTTCAGCACGAAGAAGCTGACGATCAGCAGGAAGGAGATGAAATACAGAAGCATCCAGGGATTATGATTCTTAATGGGCTACAAACGGAAGAAGAAAAAAAGAGAAAGGGATTTTAAAATGTTGACATACGATACAAGGTGGTGATCGTGTTCCATTACAAAGATGAAATTTTCAATAATAAACGACGGTGAAAAAAACTCTGATGTTAATTGGAAATGTCAAGTTCCTGTAAAGTGCAAAACGGTCCGGATGATGAGAGGGCTTATCGGCAGGAAAGCACAGACAGGAAATGTGAAAGGAAGGCATTGCACAAAGAAATAGAAACATCATATTTGTCTCATTGCACAAGCGTTGGAAATGTACCGGCTGTGTAGAGGATGTGTTACTGTATCTGGACTGAAAGTTTTCGCGCATGTGTGTGTGTGTGTGTGCGTGAGAGAGCGAGAGCAAGAGAGAGAGAGAGAGAGAGAGAGAGAGAGAGAGAGAGAGAGAGAGAGAGAGAGAGAGAGAGAGAGTCTCTCTGGGATTAAATGATGAATGCACTGTCTCTTCTTCTCAACCTGCTCATTTTGGTGTCCTCTCTCTCTCTCTCCAATCCAAAGCTGAATTAATCAGACACTCGTTTTACCTACAAACCTCCTGCCTCCTTTTGTGACTGTGTCACCTGAGGGATTCTGGGAACAAAAAAACTGTAAACACTACTGGTGCCTGTGTTTTTGTTCTACCGGAGAGATCACTTTCACATTGTGTAGAGAGCTATCTGAGGAATACACACACACCTGTACATCTACGGCCACTGCATCTAAACCGTCATACATGATGTTAACCCATCCATCTTTAGACGACAGGACAAACAATGACATCAGAGCCTGTGAAGCAAAATCAACACAAGCATTATCAACATTACTGAAGGGAATAAAAAATTAAAATAAATAAAAAGATACACTGTCGAGGATAACCAATGAAACCACATTGCACTTATAAAAACGTAAAATGGTATTGTACCTAATGGTCTTGCATATCACTTTTGCAAACTACTTTGCATCATTTAAATGTGATATTTTCATTTTTATTTTGGTTCTTACAAACAACTTTCCATAACAAAACAAATACATATATATATACAGTATATCAAGTCCTGTGATATTGTTGTCTGATATTATCACTAAATTATGGTAACATCACTATTTTTTGTAAGGACAGATTTTATTGAACTGGTTATTAAAGGGAACATTGAGGTTGATGTCTTACCTGACCCAGGTTATCAAAGTTATACTTCCTGCGGACCCATCTGTATTTAGCCTGAAGGCAATCGGATTTATTTGTGATATTTCTAGTGTCAAAGCCTTCACAATGATAGAACTTGCCCTTGAAAAGCTAAGAGAAACAAAAACATTTTGCATTTAGACATCATCCGAATATAGAAATCGCAACAGATCAAACTGTGTCAGTGGAAAAAATAGGTCCTTTACATCAAAAATGCAAACCAGATTATGATAAGAAATACAGTAGGTAACACAGAATGTCAATTTTAGCATTTTCTAATATATCAAGTTTTTAAATTTTTTAAAGGGATATTTCACAGAAAAATAAAAATTCTATCATCATTTATTCACCATCTTGTTGTCGTTTCAAAGCTGTGTGACTTTCTTCTGCTGAACACACAAGACAATATTTTTAAGAATGCTGGTAACAGAACAACATCGGTACCCATTGACTTGGGTTGGTTTTGTGTCCCTACAATGCAAGTCAATGGGGGTCAATGTGTTTGGTTGCTTGTGTGTTCTGCAGAAGAAAAACAGTCAATTTTTGGATGAACTATCCCTTTAATGCACAATTAACTAATATGAACAGTTGTACTTACATTAACGAACATAATATCGATTTCAAACATTAAATAATCTTTGTTTGTTTATTGTAAGCATATGCCAACTAATGCATTAACACATGTTAACAGATACATACATTATGCAAACGTAAACAATGCCAAAAATATCCCAACTAAGAACTAATACGTACTAAAAAGCCTTCGAAAAGAATATTATTTTAGACACAACACTTCGAAAAAGAAGTCCCCAAAAATGATTGTCAATGTTTATACCTGAACTCCCAGAATGCCAAAGACAATGAAGAAAGCGCAACAAATCAGCACAATATTTCCAATGGGTCGGAGAGATGTGATCAATGTTTCAACGACCAGCTTGAGTCCAGGGGCTCTGCTTATAACCCTGATAACAAACACAAACAGATACAGATACATATTCAATGCGCTGGACTCAAGGTAAAACCGCACACCTAGAAAGCAACCGTTAATAAACAAAAGCTCAGCAGAGGCAATAGGCTGATACATGTGCTTTGGCGTTAGCCTTGAATTGAATAGCAAAGTCTGCATAGTAGGACATATCACTCTTTGTGAATTATACAGTGATGAGCCCATCTCTACAGTTTTTTTATTCTGACATGACAGGAAAACAAGATTTCAGCACCACGGACAGCGACAACCAAACGTGCATTTTTGGGAGAATAGACCTGAAATTTGATTGACTTTCTTGTTGCAGAGCATTTTTTGTGCTCTGTACATGGTGCACGCAGGTTTTAATATAGATTTGAGGGCTATAAAGCAGAATATTTTTGCAAATAATTTCATGAATTTACTTGGTTCCTTATACAGCTAGCCATTTCTGATTAGCATCCTTTGTGTTCTATTCCTCAAACATACAGTAAATACAGATTCAATATGATACGATGCATAAATTATGACATAATTTCCTTTCTGAGTATCAATAGAGTGCCTCAGAGGTGACGTATTTTTGTATGCGAACCCCGGAAGCGAGATTGTTTTTTAGCACTTCCGGTTCCATCGCCCCAAAGTCTATGGGTTTTTGTTCGCCGAGCTTATTTTTTGCGATCTTCCAAAAAGTCTATGGGAAAAATGCATAGGCTTTCGGTCGAGGGAGCCAATGCGGAGCTACCTTCCGGGTCGCCCTACAAAATTTTGTCATTCCTGCACCACTCCACTGAGCGTATCTTCAACATCATGACATACTTATTGTGCTGTACAAATACACACCCCTTTAAACACAATTTTACCTGAGGGGTCTTAGCGTCCTGAGCAGTCGAAGAACTCTCAAGATTGCCAGAATTCTGTTCCCCCCAGAGGAGGCAAGAGACACCAAGATGTCCACCAGGGACACAAACACCAGGAAACCATCTAGAACGTTCCAACTGCTCTTCAGGTATGAGCCCGGCCCGGCATACAGCCCGAGAGAAACAACCTATGACAGCATCACATTCATAAAATGATATTAAATCAAATAAAAAAATACTCATGCATGTTGAGGAACTAAACTGATATCTACTCAATACAGATCATGTTTTACCTTCATTGTCATCTCGGCGACAAAGATCAGAGTGAAGATGTAGTTGGAAACTTTGAGAAAAACCCGCTCCTGTAAAATTAATATACTTAATAAAAATGTCACGTGAAATGACAAGTCGAGCAGCACATCTGTTCAAGAGCGATAAATGAGCGGCTTTCAAGTGTTCTCGTTTGTGTCCGGCTAATGGGATGTCATAATGTGACTATATAAAGCAACGGGTCAAACAGTTCATGTGTTCAGGTAAAATTATTATTTTTGTTTCATTTTGTGAACAACTAACAATATTTCCACCAAATTTCAAATAAAAATGTTGTTTCTTTTCACACTTTTTTGCAGAAAATGACAACTGGAGAAACAGGGGAAAATAACAGAAAAGATGACCTGTATTCGTTCAGACATCAAATACTAAAAAAGAGACAAGTTCATATCCACTTTTAAGCAATGCAACAGAAATATTTGTACTTGTATTTAGGAAAAGTTAAAAAAAAATGTGATAACCTGGATTTTGATCACCGTTATCATGTGTCTTGTCATGCAGTCTTTCAAATTGCTGTTGGATGACAGCAATGTGTCACTCCTGAAGTTTGATTTTGATGAAATTCAACAGATACTGGACTGAACTGACCCTAATACATCTAGAAATGCTGTTTTAAATGGAAATGAAACAATGGTTTCTTAATGTTTTACCCGGCTGAACAGTTCTTTTTGAGAGTGTACAGTCTGAGAGTGAGAGTGGTCTAATAAAGAACAAGGCTTTGTTATAAAACAATTAATTATTCATTAAACACTGGTGTGTATTAACAAACTGCGGTTGTGGCCATTTTAAAACAGCAATAAATGACTTGAGGCTGTGCATTTATTGATTTCACCACACATGAGGGGTGTTAACTGTTCACTATTAAACACTTTAACGACAACTGACATCACATAACATATAAATATATCTAATGTACTTTTTATTAGTTATATTTTACGTGTCGTTTTTCTATTATTCGGCTTATCTAGTGTACTGTATCCAGTCATAAGTATAGTAAAAAATCTGTCAAGTTCTTTCACACAATTCTCTAGAGTATCATTATATGCTGTAGCATTTAGATTTGTGCTCATGGAAATGACTAAAGCAGTCAAAACGTGTTCATTATGGGCATCCCAATACTTTTTTCCTTAAAGTGTGGTGAGATTGTATTTACAGTGCTGTCTGGTTGAATATCTGGTCTCTCCAGAGCGATTGTAATGCAGTTGAGGAAAATAAAGAACAGGACAATATGATCAAACATCTTATGAGTGATGATCTTCTGACAGCGAACACGGAACCTGCACAGCGAGAGAGACAGAGTTAGAATCATGAAAATGTGCAAGCGCAGCATTCATCACGTGTAGTGCGTGTGACTGGCGTGTGTGGGTTCTCACTTATTATGAGGAGAGAAGAGGTAGAGGGACCAGTCCTCGTGATCTCTACACCACTGCGGTTTATATGGCTCCAACAGCCTCTTCACAATCACAAACCAACTCTGAATAAAACACACAGAGACACAATTCAGTTCAACATGAATTTATGGAATATGCATTTACAATATTAGATATGAATTAAACAGGGGATACGTCACCAAATTTTGTCACCATTTACTCGTCCTCAGATTGTTCCAAACCTGTATAAATGTCTTGGTTCTGTTGAACACAAAGGAAGATATTTGAAAGAATGTCAGTAACTGAGCAGATCTTGTCCCCCATTGACTCCCATGGTATTTATTTGCCCTACTATAAATGTAGGATCTGCTCGCATACTGACATTCTTTCAAATATCTTCCTTTTTGTTTAGCAGAACAAAGAAAAGTATACTGGTTTGGAACAATCTGAGGACAAGTAAATGGTGACATTTTTGGTTGAACTATCACCTTTATGCAATAACTTAATCTGACATCGCAACACTTTGTTCTGCATGAGTGCAAATTAAATTTTAAAAGTGCCATCTGGGTTTCATTTATAAATAAATTTGCCATTACAATGTTTTTAATACTAAGTGACAGCAGCACAACCTCGTGAATGTCCTGGTATTAAATATCTCAGTATTTTTGTTTATATTTACCCTTATATTATTATTTATTTATACTTGTTTTTATTTGATGTTTACTAATTTTGTGGGTTTCTTTCTGGATTTTGTTTGTTGATGTATTGGTATGTGTTTGTTTTTGCTATTATGTTGTGATTGTGTATGATGCATTCATCAACCCATAATAAATAAACATAAACAGCTGAACCAATTCAATTCATTGAAAAATTGTGAAATGATTACTATTGGTCGAAAATTACATAAAATCCAGAATATATTGACAGACTTTTTAACAAAACAATCAAGTATACAGTGAATATTGAGTAAGTATCATATCAATTAAACGTCCATTAAAATGTAAAGACAGGGTATCACCTCTTCAAAGTCCTCATCCTCCGCCCCCTGTGTGGATGGTAATTCCGGGCAAGTAACGGTCGGGGAGGATGAATGTCCTCCGTCTAATCTCCCGTTACACTCCAAATATGGGCGTGGAACCTGCAGGAGCTCTGGCAAATCAAAGGACCCTAGACACGAGACTCCGCCCAGACTGGATTTCCCATCATCTGACAGGTTGTCATCCATGCTGTCTCGTCCCGCTCCTGA
Organism: Triplophysa siluroides; assembly: GCA_006030095.1. Lineage (NCBI taxonomy): Eukaryota > Metazoa > Chordata > Actinopteri > Cypriniformes > Nemacheilidae > Triplophysa > Triplophysa siluroides. Next base: position 192,818 of record VCII01000201.1, on the reverse strand, counting down.
AAGCAGCGACTCGCGCTCTCCTGACAAGGCCCGTCTGATCAGACTGGGGGCGTGGCCGAGACTGTTCCAACTGGATCGACGACTTCCCCAAAGACTGGACTACAACAGACCGACAAACTGTGTGACAATATGCAATGAATCGTGACAATAATAGACTCACTAAAGCAATGAAATGATTTAAAAATATTTCCCATACCAACACTCCCATGAAAAACCTGTTTTGAAGTATATTGTGTTTCTGTCACTATTCATGTGGAAGCGTTTTACTCACCAGGGATCTCTGGTCATGTGGTTCGGTGGAGGTGTTGCTGTTGCGACGTGATTGGCTGTAGACGTGTGACACTTCAGTTCTGGGCGTGGCGTTGAGTTGTGCGTGCATTTTGTGCGGTGGCATGGATGCTCGGGGTTCCAGGTGTCCATTGGATAAGGGCATTAATGTCTGCATTTTCAATTCTGATCCTAGATATCAAACAGAGATCCAACATCAGATATGAATAGAAACACATGACATCATTACACACTTACACACCTGAGTTCAGCAGCTCTCTTAGTTTGTCCTCATCACCAAAGTCAGAAGACATGTCATCGCTAGTCTCTGACCTGCTGGCATCACCCGAGAGAGAGAGAGATGACATTTAAGAAGTTTTGATGCATTTCCGAGTGAAAAGGAATTTTAAATGAAAAAAAAGTGGGCGTGTCTTTCGTCTTTCTCTGCGATATGATGTATTAAAACAGCCGTTGCATTTTGAAATGGAACTGAGCACACTGACAGTTGAAGGGGAGGAGTTAACAGATGCTCCGCCCAAGCCGTCTGACATACATCATTTAAGAACGATAGTCATTACAGGACAGAAGTCCAAGTTTATGAGGGCACACACATTTTTAAAAGAGAATCACCACATTGATAAACTATTTACAATAAACGCTGCAATATTTCATGAAAAAACAGGCATTGTAATTTTTTTTTAATTATATAGATATTAAAGGCTAAAATTCAGAATTCATAATAATGAATGATTATGATTACACATGAACAACACAAAGTCCAGCAGCAGGAAAAGCAGAACAAACACAATTATATTTGATCTTTCAAGGGTCTCTTACTCCCTTCCTTCTAATTTTATGGTTAGTTAACCTGTTTATTGCTTTTTTATATCGCTCTTCTTCTATATCTCTTGAACTTCACCTGCTACATGCACTTGTGCGTTAAAGTCAACATGACCTGGCTTTCACAAATCATTTTCCTCCCTAATGTGATTTATTTCGGAGTGAAAAAGGATATTCAATGAGAAAATTGCGTGTGTGCCACATGAAAAACCCATTACATAATAAAGGAAGCACAGGGAAGATAAATAGAAAATAGCTCATATTATGAAGTTCTCAAAAGGAGCAAATAATGTGAATATGTGCATAAAATGAAGGTAATCTTTGGCGCAAACAAGATTGACCTCTACGGTTGTAAGGGAATTCCATAAGAAATGTGGCTTAAAATCTGGGAAGTTGTGGATTTAATCTAATAATGTTTTGAATCGGGAGATGAAAGAGGGTTTTCCAAATGGAAAAAGTGTTTGTTTTGTTAATGGGGTTTAAAGAACAAAGGTTTAAAAAATATTTTTAATGTTGTAGAATATATCTCTCTTAAAAAGAACAAGAGTAACACATCATCAAATTTTGTCAATAAAATTAAATCCATTTTCAATTCTTGTCTTACTCAAACAATTCATGTTGAAAAACCAAGCAGAGAGAGTCGATTTAACAAGCTGATGGATGAAGTAGCCCAGAGACAATTAAAAATGTGGAAGGATGCATTTGTTTACAAAACATCAAAGCTTAAAGAGACAGTTCAACCAAAAATGAAAATCTGTCATAATCTCCTCACCCTCAAGTTGTTCTAACACTGTATACTCTGTTGAACACAAGAGAAGATATTTTGAAGAATGTGGGAACTAAACAGTTGTGGGGCACCATTGACTACCATAGTAGTTTTCTTTCCTATACTATGGAAGTCAATAGTGCCCCAGAACTGTTTAGTTTCCCGCATTCTTCAAAATATCTTCTTTTGTGTTCAACAACTTTGGCCCCAATTGTCTTCCATTGTATGGCCACAAAACCACGGACACATTTCTCAAACTATCTTCTTTTGTGTTTCACAGAAAGAATGAGTCATATACAGGTTTTAAAAGAATAAATTAAGACAGATTTTTTTATTTTTGAAATGACCTTAAATAGCCAGATCAACTATAAAATACATTTTCAAGGATTAATTTACGTGCCCAAAACAGTTACTATTGTTAGTAACATAAACTGGCATTATCACACATTTTCATCCATACACTGTTGTTAAATATATTTTTTTATTAAAGTTCCTGGTGAGTAAAGAACACAAGTCTAATAATTCCCCGGCCCGAAGTCTGACTTCTTACCTCAGCCTGGAAGCCTTCTACTAAGATGGCAACCAATAAGTTGAAGAGGACGTAATTCCCGAAGGTCATCAGGGCCACGAAGTAAAGAGCCGCCAACGGAGAGGTAGAGGCCATGCCATTATACAGAACCACATTCCAGTCTTCCTGGGTTAAGGTCTGTAGAGAGACACAGGACAGATGCAGTGATAATGACAGCTTTCTGAGACAATGAGTGTCTGGTATTTCTCACTTGCAGTTTCATAGACAAATATTTTGAAGGTTTTGACGCATCACTCCACTGTGAATGGGTAAATCACATCTGCGCTTGAGTAGTTACTTGGCTTAAATGTTCATGAGGAAACAGATCAATAGCCGTCGCTCAACTGGTGGAGCATTGCGCTATATCAACACTAAGACCAAGGGATTGATTCCCAAGAAATGCACATACAGTATTAAGAACAGTATTAACACATACGTTTAAGACGTTTGTTATTAGCTTGGTTTGAGTCCGCTTTAATGAATTACCAAATTGCTGAAATTAATTTACTTTTCCCCTGATCGCAATTACTTATGTACTTGCATAATAACAATTTAATAATCTTGAATTAAACTAAATTGAATTTGTACACTTTAAATTGAGCTGTTTTACGTTGCAAATGAGGTAATTCTATAATTTATTCTATAATTTATATAATTATTTGTATTGGAAAGTGTAATGTTTACAGCCTATTACACAACTCTTTCCATACCAATTATGTAATAAAATATATACACATTTATATATTGTATATTCCTTCAGTATATTCATAAAAGAGTACCCTAAATTTGAAAAAAAAAACATCCAAACTGCTGGCAACAATTAATAATTATTTACTTTTTTAAAGTCACTTAGTTCTTAGTAAATGTTAATCATCACAATGTAAATTATCCTAAAAATCACAAATAAAAAAATTATTTTACTTTTAAAGAGGTCATATGAGACGGCTAAAATTAATATTTTCGTTTGTTTAGATGTAATGCAATGTGTATACACGATTAAAGGTTCTAAAACGCTGTATTTCCCACATACTGTGCATGTTTGTATCTCCTATTTGAAACGCGCAGATTTTTTTACAAAGCTCATCGCTCTGAAAAGCGAGGTGTGCTATGATTGGCCAGTTAACCGGTGTGTAGAGATTGGTCGAATACTTCAAGAGTGTGACAGAAATGTAACGCCTCTTACCATATTTGGAACATCAGGTTCCAGAGCAATTGTACTGACAGGTACGCCCACCTTTCTTGCGTATACATTAGGGCGGTCAATCAAACCACTAACTGACGTAGATTTGCGGGGGTGTGGTTGCACGAGGCGTTTCAGGCAGGTCTGGGTGACCATTCGCTTTTAGATCAAATGCATCTTTTGTTCCGACACTTTCATTTTTACAATTGTATGTGTCTAATACATGCAACTTATAACACACCAAAGACATAGCAAAACACATATTAACAACATTTCGCGTATTTCGCACAAAAACAGTTTTTTGGCTCATTGAACACTCAGCTGCAAAGAACTTTGAGTTTGTTTTCCCTTAAGCCAGGCATATTTTATACAGACATCCACAGAGGAACATGAACCCATCTCCAGCTCCAGACTGATTTAGAACAGAGGAAAACCAGCAGGCTCAGTCTGGAGTTTATTTTATGCTTACAAACACACACACACACACACACACCTCCACACAGACAGAAATAGAGATTAGGGAAATTAAAGGCTCTGGGTGCTGAGGAAACCTTGACTCGGATGGCTTCCCTCAGGGGCCGGAGTTAATACAGCACCATATCAGTGTTTGCACAAGTGTCACCCACCAGTGACCCCCATCACACTGGCCAATACTGCAGGGAGAAGGCTGATGACCTCATCATGTCTGTAATAATACGGGGCGGACCTTGATGACCTCAGCAGTTTTAAAAACTCTTGACACATTTTGTAGAAGTTTGGATAATCCCGGTTTAAAAAGCAACACTGACGCACAAACACGCTCAGCCTGTCTCAGCTGTTGTCGAACAGACAAGGACACCGTGATAATGTTCATTGCTATTATATACAAATAAATAGAATGTAAAAATATCGATGTAGAATAAGATTTGGTAGATTCAATTATTTGTTGAATTATTTACAAATCCTAAATATAAATGCGCATTTAAATGACTGTTATGTCACTGATTGTTTGCTCAGGCATGCAGGGATTTATTACTGTATTTAGACTGGCGAAATACCCACAATCCCTTGCCTCAGCGTTCTGGCAAATCCTGCTGTTCCAACATTAAGCAGTGAGTATTTAATCATAGCTTGTCTCCAAAGAACAAAAATTGCTATTTCTAGACTTTAAACATTTAAAAGCCACTGTAAAATTTTAATAAATTCAGTTGACAGATTTTCACCATAGCGACCTACAGACTTATGCTGGTCAGCAAAAATTTGGGATTTTAAGAGTACCAGCTTCGAAAGTGTGTTGTGTAAAGGTTTATCTTTCTCAAAAAAGGGACCTTTACGATATGACTTAAGGTAGAAAAAGAAGACAAACTTTTACTTTTATCAAAAGTAAACACCATCCTAAAGGTAAATACTGGACGTTCAGGAGAATCTGCAAAGATGGTAAGAACTTTTTGCTAACCTGGAACACAGTGACGATGGCCCAGAGCAGTGAATCAAAGTTCTTTCTGTCCGACACTGTATCTCCATTCTCCAGACGAGTGAACTTACACCCGAACAGATGCATCCCCAATATACTACAACACAGAAGACGAGAGAGATAAAAATGCATTGCAAAGAAAACATTTATTAAATTTTTTGAAAAACTATTAGGCTTATTTACAGAAAAATGCTGTGTGTTGTAATAATAACAAAATATTAAACGTGCGCACTGTATAAATATATTTTTATTTTAAACTTTATTGAAGATTTCTAAACAATTTGCATCAGACAGTCATCGATTCACTTCAATTACATTTAAATAAATAAAATTAAATTGTAGTTAATGATTGCTATAAAAAATGTGCACTTGAATAAAAAAATATTTTGTTTGTAAATAATAAAATGACCAATGCACATAACATGATTGCTAATATGTAAACTAAAATGTACATGACAGCAACAAATATAAAATAATAAATAAATATAAAATAAATACAAAAATAAATGCTAATTTTAACTATTAATAAAATAAAACTATAACTCACTGTTTCAACTCTACTAATATTGATAACTACTAATACTTAGTGGGGCTGTTACCACCTTTTTTTTTTTCGATCCATCTGTATTCTGTACATATACCAAACTCGGTTTGATGTTCATTCTACTTTCTATTTATTTCAAAAAATATTTTCTCAGAAATGTTTAATGAATTCATGGCACTGCCGTCTGAGAATTACCCATCACATGCTTAGAATGCAAAGTACTTCTCATCGTTCCTTTTCAAAACTACAGAAAAACCTCCGAAAATACCCACACACGGTGTAACATCATTTCTAGATTCATTCCTAAAGACTCTTTCGCTCTGTTTAGTTGTACTTGCTCAAAAAGCCACACCTAAAAATGAAGATGAAGAGCATTAGCAGCATGCAGAAGGTGGCCACGTTGTCCATGGTCTTCATCAGTACCACCAGCTGCCTCCGCAGGGCCGGGAGAAACCGCACCAGCTTCAGGACCCTCAGCAAACGGAACGTCCTTAAAACCGAAAACCCTCCTTCTGCTTGCCCGACGAGCTCACACACACTGCAAGAAAACATCAGACGGAACATGTGAGATCAGATTACACAGTATCAGGATGGAATGGCAACACAATTTAACAGCAGAGTACCTGATGATAACAATGATCCCATCAAAGATGTTGTAGGGGTTGCTGATGTAGTCAAACACGCCACAGGCTGAGAGTTTCAAGAGCATCTCTAACGCAAACAAACTGGTGAAGACAATATTACTGATCTCCAGTGCGTCTGTTAATTCTTGAGGCTACAGAAGAGAGAAAGAGAGAGAAATATTACACAATATTCGTTTTTTGTCACGTGGTGTGTTTTTGTATTGTCAACAGGGTTGCAAAAGGGGGGGAACAGAGGTGGACAGTGTCCAGGGAGTGTATTTCAATGGAAAACATTACCAAGACCGTTCCGTGTATAATGGCCATTTCCAGCACTGATTGTCAAACAAACATGTAAATACACGAAACTGACAAAAGTATCTCTTGCAAACTAGAAATTTAGCATTTTTTTAAAAGTAAAAAGTTTCTGGTTGCCAGCCAACGGAAAACCTGCCACCAAATTGTCAGGATGCATGCCAAGGCATGTTTCCCTGAAGACACATTGTTTAGAAAAGATTTTGAGATATCGCTGTCTATAGCACAAAGGGTGTCGGGGAACTTACCAACCTAAATATAATCATTAGCGGCGTAAGATTCATGAAAAACTTCTACATTACATGTGAATGATATCAAAGTCCGTTTACGGCAGTCGATGTTTTTAAACTATCAGCCGATAGTTTAAAAACAGCCGATGATCAGGCCGATATATCCAACAGATATATTTTCTGTACATAGAAAATGTTAAGAAACTTCAAAAGTTTAATGATCAATATTAATAGTCATTATATGAATTAATAACGTTGAGCAAAGTTTAGATATATGAATTTAATCTTCAGAATCTGTATCGGCAGTGCAGACATCACTCTGAATAATCGGCTATCAGTGGAGAAATTTAGTAACGGTGCATCTCCAGATGTATTTTTGCATTTTATGTGCAAGGGTCCTCAAACAGAGTTTACTCCTCTATTTTCCGATATCTTCCGGTTGTTTCATATTACTTAAAAGTAAACTTCCTAAAAAGTGTAAACAACGCAGTTCAGACACAATATTTGGGGAGTTAAGAGGCACGGGTTAATACTCTCATCAAACAGTGGATTAAATTTTACATTTATATTTGATCAAATCCATGCGTATGCCTCAAGGACACTATATGGCATGGAGTTATTTTATAATGCCTTGGAATCCTTTTAAAGAATCCTTTCAAAATGAAAAAAAGTAAGCTTGAGAAAGGCACACACAATTCACTTCCATCAAAATGAGACTTTAAAAAACTCAGTTTTGGAAAAAGAAAAAGTGGGTTTAAATGACACCAGGGTGAATAAACAGAGTAAAGAAGACATATAAATATTGCTGCAGTCCTTTTTCAACCTCGTACGTCCATATTTTCGTGATTTTTTTTACCATTAATCATTATTATTAGGCTCCCTTTATGTTTGTCACTTGGTTTTGCACGTATTTTTATCTAAACAATAAAACATATTAAAAGGTGCTATATAAATATAAATCTCTTGAAGTGTTAATATAGGAGAAACGAAGCTACAGTAACAAGATTTCTTTACTAAAGTTTTATTAAGAACAAATGAAGAACAACATTACCATATAAGATCTCTTTAGTTCTCACCTTTGTCCTGTCTATTTGCACAGGTGTGTGGATGTACTGTATATTGTATGAAATGACATATGATATACAAAGTGACGTTTTTGATAGACAACACAGACACAAGTCTGAAGAATAATACATATACAAAAGCCAGCACACACACATAAAGCGCAGCAGTGTTTCAATGGTATGACAGTATATATCTGTGTCTTCTCTCTCTCTCTCTCTCTCTCTCTCTCTCTCTCTCTCTCTCTCTCTCTCTGCCTGTGGCTTTGTTTCTCGCAGAGGAAGAGCAGGCGAGTGTTGTTATTAACTGTGTCTGCTGTAATGTAAATAATCATTTCCCTGGCAACCGTGCGACTGTCCTCTGACTCAAACCGGTTAATCTCAGAGTCTCTGTCAGACACACACACGCAGACAGACTCCCACCGACACGCACACGATAATCCTGACCGAGGGGGTTAATGAAATGCAACTCGCGCCGTACACAACACAAGAGATCATGTCACGATGAGAGCTCGCACTGTAACAAAAATAGAAATGTTCTACCTGATCTGATCCAACAATTTGTTGGTTTCGCAGTCGCAGTCATGATTCGGCCATGCTAAATAACGTATATGACTTTTAAGATGTTGCGCATGGACCTCACGTGTGATGTTTTTTACCTGTTCATGGTACTCCACGCCCATGCTGAGTGTATTGATAAGGATTGCGATCATTATCCCTCTGTTGAAGTATTTGCTGTCCACAATCCGCTTCAGCACAACTCGGACGAAATGAGCGCACACACACACGCAACTCTTTCTCCCAGACTCCTTTTCCTCCACGTCCTGGGTGAATTTGCCCTGTTCCGCGCTGACATCTGGCCCCTGTTTCTCTGGGTCCGGTTCCCCGTTGGAATCGCAGGTGACGCCATCGCCTTCCTGAGCGCAAATTGGGCAGGAAGATAGTTCGGAAGATGACATCCCAGCCCTCCCGTCCATACACACACTTGGGCATGGGCCTGGATAAACACCTGCAATGAAGAACGAGTACAGTGTGTTAAATACTACACATAGTGAGGACTAACTGTGCGTTCACACCGCCAGCGACACCCAGCGACGAAGCGAGGTGATGTCATTCATTTCAATGGAGAGCCGGCGACACGAGCGATTGACTGTTGGCGACAGGAAGTGGGCGTGTCTAGCAACTGCTCAACTTTATGAAAATGATGAGCGACTACCAATAGGAGTAAAGCAACAGAGCTCACGTCCTCCGTCTCTCGTAGTTACTGCAGAGTTTGTTTAGCAACAGAGTCGCTGGCGGTGTGAACACACAGTAAGAAAGTAACCCCTACCGTTCCCCATTACATACAGTAGGCTATACTGAAATTTTTCGAATAATTACAGAATTTATGATGATTTACTGTCTCAATTATGATTTACGACACTGAATTAACACAATAACAAGCATTAATCTTTTTTATAACGATGATCAATATTGTCTGTCTCGCAATAGGGTCCACACCTGTCTATTAAGACCCATCTGCTATGTCAGAGCTCTGAGATATTCCACATATTTATGATTCAGTTCATCCTTTCATATAAATGAACATGTAGAGATGTTAAAACTGAGTACATATTAAAAATAAATTATTTGCAAAATATTCCCTTAAATTGTTTTTATATAATAAAGAACAAAACAATTGTATTAAATATTCAGGAACACTACATTTTAACACTATTTGTTAATATTGGAAAATGCATTAGCTGCACTCTTCGATGCCATAGAAGAACCTTTTGGTTCCATAAAACACCTTTAACATCTGATTTCTGTTTCATAAAAGGTTCTTTGTGGCAAAAAAAGGTTCTTCAGATTGTAAAAAAGTAGGAAAGAGATGGTTCTTCAAAAGAAATGGCTGAATGGTTCTTCTATGGCATCGCTGTGAAGAAGCTTTTAAGCACCTTACTTTTTAAGAGTGTAGTATGAACCAGCAATGAGCAATACTTCTACATAACAATCTTAGGTCATCTTAATTTCAGCATTTACGAAAACATTTTCAAATTTCGAGTTTAAACTGTTATTACCATTTGTTAAAGGTGCTGCACGTAATTTTTAGGAGGATCTATTGACAAAAATGCAATGTAATATAAATTACTATGTCTTCGTAGGTGTATAAAGACCTTACATAATGAAGCGTTATGTTTTTTAGTACCTTAGAAGGAGCAATTTCTATCTACATATACCGCGGGTCCCCTTACATGACATTGTCCCTAAATGTCCCTAAATGGACAAACTACAGAGCGTGTTTCGTAAATACATTATTTACTTCGGTAAAGAACAGAAAATATCTTAGTCCTGTGTCAGCCACCGTAGTGCTTCGAAAGCAAAGGGGGAGGAGCAATTCGCAACCTCACCAATAGATGCCGCTAAAATTAGTACACTGGACCTTTAATCTATCGTGCACAACTGTATTTGTATTAACTGCATTAACCAATACAAATAGATTCTAAATCATAAATAGCTTCGTTAATTTATTTTACCTTATGCATTTCCTAATAGTAACAAATGCAACCTTACAAATATTCGTTTTATATTAAAAAACACAGAGATATTATTTTTGTCTCTGTTTCATGCTAAATATGTTACAAATGTCAATATAATGTTTGCTTTGTGCTATACTTTTTATTAGTAATCTCAGATATAAATCTTCAGCTTAATCATGTCATTTTTAAGAATGTGGGTTTAATGTTCTTTAACGCAGGAAATACATCACAGTTGTACAACTGAAGCAGGCAACTGCAGGCGAAAGACGAGAGGCACAAAATAATAGACTGAGTGTGTGTTTGTGCAGTCAGTTTCTCAATTCAATTTGGAATTATTGGGGCATGTCAAGAGTGCTAAGCAAAAAAATTAAAGAATTTCATCTATGCTATTAAATTAGAACCCCAGAGACAGAATTTACTTTTAATCCGTAAACCCAAAGTAAAATGTGGAACACGGCAGCAAGGCCAAAACTTGACTAGTATTTATATATTCTTACTTTTGGCCAATGTACATGTAACATAGCCTTTGGACACTTAAGCCACGCTCAAAAATCAACGCACAAAATATCAAACCAAAGTTTTAAAAACTAAGACAAGTATTTGGTCAGTTGGTTATTAAGTATGCCCACAGTTAAAGGGATAGTTCACCCAAAAATGACAATTCTGTAATCATTTATTCACCCTCATGTCGTTCCAAAACTTTATATCTCTGCAGAACAAAAAAGAAGATATTTGACGAAAGTTTGTAACCAAACAACATTGGCCTCCATTGACATCCACTGTAAGGACACAAAACCACAAAGACATTTCTTAAAATATCTTATTTTGTGTTTCACAGAGGACCGACATGAAGGTGAATAAATGATGACAGAATTTTAAGTTTTGGGTGAACTATCCCTTTAAGTCTCCACATACTTTATGGAGCCGATCTGTATGGTTTGCACATCTTCACATTTGTGGTCTTACCGTGTTGCAGCTTGTAAGTGTCATGGAATCCACCACAAACTGAAATCTTCCTGCCATACGGCCCGTGATTGACCGCCGATCCCTTGGCCCCGCCTGTAGGTTGTCGGCGAGACCGCGAGTTTGCGCACACTTTGGAGGGCATTATGGTGGGGTAGTTCATTCCGAACCTCAAACCCCTTAAATTCGGCAGCGTAAGTGGGAGGGATGAGCCCTTTTTCTGAGTATCTCTATCAGGATGAAGGGTTTTCATTTCAATCCCATTACTGATGTAATGCTGGTGATGGTGTGTATGATGATAATGAGTCATAAAATACTGGCTCGGGCCCATCTTTGTCCCATTGTCGGCCCAAAACCCGTTAGTCCCGCCTCCCGTCAAGGAGCTGTTGGAAGTAGCGTCGCCTCTTCGCCTGCGCGGGCACAATTCGCCATAGAGACGAGTGACGTGCCGACAAAGTTTACGACAGATGTGGACAAGGTATTTCAGCATCTCTTCGTAGCAGGATCCCGGTTCGGTCAAGCTTGCAAGGGTGGACTCGTTGCTACGGAAACGGGCCCGCTGCTCCTGCATCAGCTGGTTCTCCCGTTGTTTGGTCTCAGAGAACTGTGTCGCTATGACAACCAGACACAGGTTGATCATAAAGAAGGAGCCTACCTGTGTACAGATTACAACATGAGTACAATGGAGATATTGAAGGCAATGGTCCATAAAGCATGACAGGATTGAGAATGGCAACTTCACAAGTCTAAACGTTTATGGTCAGTCATCACGGTCAACAAGAAAATATGCGAATGACTTCAGTTTAAGACTTCTGACATCACTGAATGATGGCTAGAGGTAAATCATATATTTTATTGTACTTAATAATGTTTTTTTTTGTTTAAAACCAAAAATATGTACTGTCGTGCACTTAGATACAAGCTGTCAAGATTTCCAGACTGGTTGGATTACACGGTGTGTACACATTCTCTCAATGTCTTGAGAAATGTCTAAAATGTTTAAATGTTAAAGCTGAAATTCATAACTTTTGCCTCTATTATCTGTTTGAAACAACATTGCAGGTAACTTTACGTGTCCCAATCTTTACATGGATTCAAGTCAAACTGACATTTTTCATACAAATGTAGCATGTATATTTTATATCTATATATAAATATATTTATGAGATAGGAGTTATATATATTTATTTTTTTTTATACCTAATGTAAATTATATTTAAATATATATATATATTTATGTAAACATTTGTTACATAACCACAGGTACATTATGTGTGTGTTTTATATATACATATGCCACCCACATATATTATGTAAACACAAAATGTATTTTCAATGTTTATTTTATTTTATTGACAGCACTATACTTATGTTTATTTTTAATAAAAAGTTAGTGATTTAAGCTTTTAATGGGATATATGCACATGGAGCGATGAGGTATTTCCACTTAAATATCAGCCAGCTCTGTTACATCCAGCAAACATAGCGTCCATAGGGAACAATGATGTTTTTTTATTTTATCAAATTTCTTGTCTATGTTTGTTGATCGTTCTGACTAGTGACTAGTATAACTATTTATTTAATTTAAATTATTATTAATTTATAGGAACATTTTATGGTATACTTTTTTTATTGAATAAACAATTATTAGAATTTTATTGCATATTCATTTTATTTACAGTTTAGCCAAGTAACAGTTCTTCTACTTGTAACACACACATACTTTTAACAATAACTCAAGTCATTTACACCCCTTATGGTGGCAAAGATCATTTTCTACATCCCTAACGAAAGTGGAGAAACCGTCACTCCATAACGTTAATCAGTTAATGTGCACTTACAATGATAAGGAAGATGAAATAGATGAAGTTGTAAAAGGAATGTGCATCCATAACATAATACATGATATCCACCCATCCTTCCAGAGTGATGACCTGAAGAACAACAGAAATACGGTGTCATAAATTTAACAGCAAACACACATTCAACATCGGTCTAATGTCGTCCTGCTTGAGATGTCAAAAATAAAAGACATCCAACGTTACTCTACGTCACACGTGCAAAACTAGGTCATGATACAGCAAGCAATGATAAATGTCACGCTGTGGTCAATCGAATTACTCATAAACCTGATAAATGTCCGTGCCCCTTCCCAATCACATTACTAAGGAATATGATAAATATTGTTGCTTCTTAAAGATCGGATTAAAAAGGAACACGATAAAACTTGATTTCCTGGGACAGGTAGGCTTGTTATTGATGTAAGGGGATTCTGTTTTGCTGTAGCCCCTGGCAACCATTCACTTCCTTTTCCAAGTCTGAAAGTAAGTGTCTCTGGGCGCCAAAAGGATATGTGAGGATAAGAAATATCACCGCCTGCCAAAGTGAATATATACTCAGCGAAAATCTTAATGAACAACTTGGATCAGATCTCTTACACACATTCAAGTTAAAAGAAATTCCTGACCCGCCTTATTTATGACATTGCTTATACGTATATACACACACACGCATTTACATATATATTTCAATATTTCAAAACACACCTGAAAAATGGCAATCCACGCATATCCGATGTTGTCAAAGTTAATGGCTCCGTTATGTGGATTATGATCGCTTGCTCTGCAGACGTTGTAATACACGTTCCAGTTCACACACCCATGATGGAGGGGCTGTTTGAAATCATGATCTGTGACATTATCAACAGTGACCTCACACCACATCCCCCCTTCCCTGCGCTGCGGGACACTGTGGCAGTGCAGCATTCCGTTCTCTCTTTCGGTTGAGCAAATGAAGGGAATGTCGTCCGACTCTTCCGGTCTGTAGTATTCATGTAGAAACTCTGAGAGATTATACTTCCTGTAGAGAGCATGAGGGGTTAGGGTACATCAGACATGACATGAGCTCATTTGGGTCCGCTACATTATTTACATTTATGCAGTTGGCAGATGCTTTTATCTGAAGTGATTTACAGTGCATTTAAGGTACATTTTATCAGTATGTGTGTTCCCTTGCGATAGATGAGCTACAAGCAGCTGAGATTCTGATCTTTGTTTCCGCAGAATGCGCAGAATGTAACAACTTATTACATTATTAACACACACACTGGGGGTTTCCTAAACACTTATATTTAGCAGAAATGTAACACTTATATTTGAAGAATGTTGTTAACTGCGACCCATGACTCGCATTGGTTTTGTCTTCATACAATAGAAGTAAATGGGTGCCGGTGCTGTTCAGTTACCAACTTTTTTTCAAAATATCTTCTTTTGTGTTCTGCGGAAGAAAGAACGTCAAACAGATTTAAAAAGACAAGAAGGTGAGCAAATGATGACAGACTTTTCATTTGTGGGGGAACTATCTATTCACCCAAAAATGAAAATGATGTCATCGTTTTCTCCCTTATGAAAAGGAATAACGGAAGTCAATTATAAATGATTATAAATGTGAGGTGGAGCTGGGGATGGAGGAGGGTAATTTGCGATATGCTTTAGCTGAATGAATTTTACACGGAAGCTGTGATAGCTTCATAAGCTGATGCGGGCTTGACTCACTTGACCTGCCAGAACTAACGCTTGGGTGAACTATCATTTAAAACAATGAGATTTTCTTTCTTGCGCAGAATACAAAAGAAGATATAAGTTGATAACCGAACAATATTGGCCCCCATTGACTTCCATTGTATGGACACACAACCACTGAAACTAGGGATGTAACGATTACCAGTTATAACGCCCATCGGTTAGTATTACCACGTCATATTTTAATTACCGTTAAACCGTACCAGTGTTACGGCTTTAAAAACCCTGTCCAGCATCAAACAAAGTTATCAAGAGTATGATGTAGATGCAACATGAAACATTGGTTTTGTTCATTTATGTCAGGAGACTAAATCAGGAGTATTGACATTCGGAACAAAATAAAGCATCCTAATAAAGCCGTGATAACAAAGACAACCAAGATAATGTTGTTCACTCTAACCGTGATATGAAATTTTCACACCATAACATCTCTAACTGAAACATTTCTCAAAATATATTATTTTGTGATTTACACAAGAAAGAGTCATATAGAGGATTTTAGCAATATAAGGGAAACACTAAACCCCCCCTTTTAAACTACTAAACAGATCAAATGTACTGCATACCTAGAATAAATTATAAAATGCTTTGGATAAATACATTGAAAAAAATGCAATTATTTTACTTTCAGAATTACAACAATTGCTTACAGCATGACTTTCCTGACTTTCAAAAACTAGCATTTTTTGACATTTGCATATAAACATGCTCTTAATAATTAAAGCATAATATGCATATTAACCTAAAGTCTCCCCTAAGACTTATTCGCTAAAGGTAAAGCTTAATCCGGCCACCCTATTAATGCACCACAATAATTTGTGCTGGTGGAGCATTTGTTCTCCGAGTATTAACAAACAGTTTGAGCCCAAGTGAGCTTCCACTGTAATCTGCCTCACATCCTGCTTATTAAACTGAGAGAGCCAGAAGAGCTTAAAGCCCACGCTATTAGATCATCTCGCTTTAAAAGAGGTGCTTGATGAAAATGGCTTGAAAATTGATGTTACCTTGTGTTACTTAAGTCTTAAGCAATGCGATCAGCAGTAATGCATATGGAACTTAGAGATAATTATGTTAGCAATAATGCATCGTGGGTTATCGGAATACTTGAGACTCATAAATTCACGTCGGGCAAAGAGCTGCCTAACACCGGTGTGAAATACTGTATATCCGCCTTGGCTTTTTTGTTTTATTTCCCAAAGCCAGAGGTTCAGAAATGTTTATCTAAGCGGGCACATTAAAACCTCATCGCTGTCATCAGTGGCCAATGGCTGGAAATATCCGACCTGGAAATATCCTACAGCTGCGAACAAAATTATTTTCAGTTTTTCTGAATTGACCATGTATAAGTATGTTTAGTTAAATTATTATTTTTGTTTCCTTTTTTGAACAACTAACAATATTTCTACCAAATTTCAAATAAAAACATTGTTTCTATTTGCGTTTATTTGCAGAAAATGAAAACTAGAGAAAAGATGCTCTGTATTTTCTCAGACCTCAAATACTGCCAAGAAAACAAGATCAGATTCACCTTTGAGCAATACAACAAATATATCTATTCTAATATATTCTTCGGAAAAGTAAAAATAAAAAGGTTTGTGAGGACCTCAATTTGTATCACAGTTTTCATGTGTCCAGTCATGCTGTCAGTCTTTCACGTTGCTGATGGATGACTTAATGTCACTCCTGAGGTTTTATTTTGTTGAATTTCAACAGACACTGGACTGGAATGGCCACAATACATCTAGAAAAGCCCCACGGCAGTATTTTTACCCAAACAATAAATGGTTTGTGTTTCCAGTACCGCATCCTTTGAGGTAAAACAACCCTTCTTTTTAGACTTTAAGGTCATCTGTTTCCCGAGCAGGTGTACCGAATGTATTACGTAGAAAAACAACATATTCAATTAGAATATATATATAAATTAGGTGTAATTCACCGTTTACTTTTGTCTTTGTAATTGCACGGGGGTTCACGCCGCAAAAGTTTGGAGGAGATGAGGGGGGTGGAGGGCACTGATATGACTGCTTCTCACAGTTTAATTGGGTCATTAAAATTCCTGGGAACCTTGTTTAAACAGAAGACACTTCGAAAGAAAAGCCTTTTGCGAAAAACCCTTAATATTTTAAGGGAAGTAATAGAATTGTACCATTCCCAAATGTTAATTTGTCAAGACTGTTACGCACCCACATGCACGCGCATGCACAAGTTTTTTAGTAAAAAATTAATGAAAATTAATGTACAAAGGAGGGAAGTCCCTAATGAAACAACAAATTTTGGCGGTGGACTCCAAAACTAATGAGTAGACGTGCCAACAGACAAATATTCACATCCCGTAGGACTGACTTCCTAATGACAAAACGCCTACTTCACACCTGAGACAGGTGGAACGTGTGCTGTACTAGACATTGATTAAAATTTGTAATAATATTAGAAAAAACTGATACTAAAACACCATCACTCAATAAAAGACCAATTCTTGAGTTTTCTCTGAAAGCAGACTGCAGCAGATGTGTGTGGACTGAAGTGGACATTCTTTCCAAGCGTTTTTGACAGACATGAATGCAATACGTGTATGCACAAGAGACCTGGGTGTTTAAATAAGCAGCATCATTTGAGAGAGAAAGAGAAGCTGCAGTATTGTAACAGACATGGTTTGGATAGCGCTGGGCTTCGGGGAGGGATTTGGAGAGAAGCCGCCGTGCACCTGAACGGGTCAGGGCGTCTTTCAGCAGACTGGCTTTCTGAAACGCGGTGCATCGGGGTGGACAGTTGTCAAGATGATTCACTGGAGCACATCGCTTGTGTGGACACTCATTAGTCGACTCTTTACTTTGTACAGCGTCTGTGATCAATGAGGTCGTAGTGGTGCATGTAATCTTAAAACGTATATTGTATGACAGCAGACGTAGAAAATTAATTCAGATTTAACATTTAAAATCGAGTTTGCTGTCATTCACGATCCGCTGATCCGTAAGAAATCTGTCACGACGAATCTGTGTTCCTCATTATAAATATTTACTGGATTAAATACAATTTAAACTGTGTTTCAACTGCACTTCAATTTTAAGGTGTTAAAGCTACAATCCACAATTTTTTTTAGCTCTGTTTGAAAGATAGAATTGCACTTTTCTTTACGTATACTGAAGTCAAATGGTGTCAAACTGACATTTCTCGCACTTTTTATGTTTTTGCCTAACAACTGATTTTAATTTGTCTTTGAACAAAAATAACAGATTGCAGCTTTAAAACACAATTTTCCATAATGGAATGATTCAACCAGGAATTAAACATTTATCATACTTTACTTATCCACATGTTATTCCAAACGTGTAATTTTTACATTGAATAATTACTGAACTTTCATTTTTGGGTGAACTATTACTTTAAGAGCACCATCACACTGGAGTCCTTTCCATTGTATCCACCGCGCACACATTTCTTTTGCTTTTAACAAATTGAGAGCTCCTTAAAAGAATCCTTTATATTCTGAATAGTGGTTTTCAAAAATCTTATAGACCACTTTAAAAGCTTAAACAAAGCTGGTCCAGAAGAACTTATTGTTTTAGTTTTTTAACACTATACAAAGGTTTTTACAAAATACAACCAACAGAACATTTAAAACCCAACCAAAATGTTAAAAAGAATAAAGATTTAACCATATGTGTAATTTGTATTTTATAATAAAAATAATCAAATACAAAATAAACCAGAAGTGCTTCTGGACCAGTGTTTACATGATATATTTTCATTAAAACAACCCATTCTGTGTTTAAAACTTTTTCTGCACATTTTACTTTTTTTGTACACACGTATTTTTATTCTCATGGTGCCCTAGAAAACAAAAATCCAAAATGAGACATCCTACAGTATTTCCAAACAGCGATTCAGATCATTTATTGTTGCGACATCATTATCGGCATCCCGGTGGCTGAAATGTTGCAACGGCTTGCAATTAGCATCTACTGAGAAGCTTGCGGTAAAAAACAGCTTGCACTTACATACTGACGCTCTGGTTAAGAAAGCAGCGGTTTCGCAGAAGCCCCGCCCACAGCTGCACTCCCACAATTCCAAATATAAAGAAAACAAAGAAACAAAGCAGCAAGACGTTTCCCAGCATGGGCAGAGTATCCAACAGCAGGGTCACCAGAATACGCATACCTACAAAACACAGATATACAAACACGTCACACACATGCATCACGGGATGGCAAAAACACTCAATACTTTGTATTGCTGATACATATAAGTTTAATGTCTTTAATTTGATATTCAAAGACTTCATGAGCACGCTTTCTCAGTGTCTGATGTGTATTATGTAACCAAGCCGAAGGAGTGAATAGAAACACACAAACATATTTGTCGCGCTTCGGCTAGCACTCTGCGGTTTGATAGTAATCGAATTGGAAACATTACGACCAAATGCTCCAAAATATAATGCAGCTTTCGGGCACGCACATACAAAAACCTATTTGGAATGTGTTGACAATGGACCGTGCTATAAATGGTAAGCATATCCGTGCATGTCAAGAGCTTACCATCTCACCCCACATTAAACAAAACAGACCCACACTTTTACCGTTGGAACCGTTCCATGCTTGTAACACACACCAGCACCTTCCTGTCGACAGATCCGTGTGTGTGTTTTGTGTATGTTTTGCACTTAATCAACTACGACGACAGAATATCTATGGCCGCTAAGCTGGAACAATCGTGTCAGAGGTTGCGTTAATGCATCACGGCAACGTGTGTGGATCTATAAATACAACAGCCGTGTGTTTTTCTAGTCCAAATCATTTGCGTCGAATCAATAGCTGGGCTGTATAACAGCGACCCTGACAGTGAAACGAGAAAGATAAACAAAGTGAGAGTAAGCAGTACTCACTGGGAACTCTGTTGATGGCTCGTAAAGGTCTGAGAACCCGTACGGTTCTGATGGCTGAGAAACTGACGTTGTGTCCGTCTAAAGAATACTCCAACATCCTAAACAAAGAAAAACACACTTTAGGAAAATGAGGAAAATCAAGCAAACAGATTTTTACTAGACAAGAATTCAACTTTACTATATCGCAATATCTATTAAAACATGAACAAGTAATGCTATCAGTTCAATTCGTATTTAAATTGTGTTTGTGTTATCTCTTTTTGGACCAACGAATACTCAAAATACTGTTGTGGTCAAAAAAGAGGTCTGGGGGGATATTTGTATAATATTTGCATCTAACTTTAAAAAAAAAAACTAAACATATTGGAGAAATTTTTTTTTAAACAAAGGCAAGCCATTGCTATCAGGAAATAAAGGTTTAATTGTGATATACACATACATAGAAATACATAGAAAAACAAGCTCACAGAAAATAAAGCCAACCTTGACTACAATTGTTTCTATTATTAATGTTTGTTCATTCTGTCCTTTGTGATTCTCCTGGGCTACGTTTTTATAAACTTTGCACGTGTGTCATTTTTTGTCAAGCCTACAAAAATCCTTCTCAAAGCTGAGCTTCAGTTCACACTCCAAACACACCAATGCAGCATGCATGCAACATTTTTAATGCATCTTTTAAAAAACAAATATGTCCATTCCCTGTTGAAAAAAGCAGCAGCTGGTGAGGTAGGTTTTGAAGCATGGTAGCTGTTTTGTGCTGGTTTTAGCTGGTTCTAAACCAGCTCTGGGCCTTCTTAAACCAGCACACGACCAGCTTAAACACCCTCATGACCAGCTTAAACCAACCCATGGCCGGTTTAAACCAGCTCAGGGCCACCTTAAACCAGCATATGACCATTTTAGGACTAGCTCATGACCAGCATAAACCAGCACATGACCAGTTTAGGACCAGCTCATGACCAGCTTAAACCAGCACATGGCCATTTTAGGACTAGCTCATGACCATCTTAACCAGCACATGACCAGTTTATGACCAGCTCATGACCAGTTTAGGACCAGCTCATGACCAGCTTAAAACAGCTCAGAACCAGCTTAAACCAGCACATGGCCATTTTAGGACTAGTTCATGAACATCTTAAACCAGCACATGACCATTTTAGGACCAGCTCGGGACCAGCTTAAACCAGCATATGACCAGTTTAAACCAGCACCAACCATCTACCATGCTTCAAAACCTACCTAACCAGCATTTGCTGTTTTTTTCAACAGGGTTGTTCAAAGTTGCACATCACTTTTCACCACAACTGTATAAAAAAATTATTTAATGTTCTCATGAACATAAAACTCCAATGACTATAAGAGACTGACCATTTACACAAAGAAAAATCCACTTCTAAGAAGTACATCAGTAACGCATAACTAAACGTTCATCCGCCTAGAAAAGTAGTCCCAATCTTAAATCACAATTTCAACAACAGCTCAAATCATAGACTTCTATTGTAAATCTATCTATCTAATACAAACACATTTTTTCTTAGTTTTAACAAACCGAGGGACAAGTCCAAATTGTTTAACCAATATATTATTAGCTACTACCAGCATCTAAAACATAACACAATATAACATCCAACAAAGTTAATAGCTAACTTGTAACCACAAAACATTACTATTATAATGAGTTTTAATGAATGATCAGGCCACCACATGTAGCTTGAGTTACGATACACAAGAAAAGCAGCAGAAATCCCTGTGTCAGCAAAACCAGAGCCAATCCCCAGAGATAAGATATAGAGGGACACACGCAGGCAAAAGGATCATTGCCAGGTGGTAATTGTCATTCATGAGCTTAACTGTGACACATCGACTTGACATTAGAACTAGACCTGACATTAAAACTGGATCTGACATTAAACAAACACACACACACTCAAGACCTTGTAGCGCTTAGCGTATTTAATGACTCATCGGATTCTAGGAATCCATGCGCTACGTAATGGTAATGGTTGACTTTTTTCGACCCGGTGAGCGTGGCGATCGCTTCTTCGCGATTGGTCACTCACCCAGCCATGACGATGAAGAGGTCAAGGCGGTTCCAGGTGTCGCCAAGGTAACATTTGGGACCAAACACCCCCAGGGCCACCATTTTAACCACCATCTCCACAGCAAAGAAGGCGAATATGAAGTCATCAAATGCCTGTGAGAAGAACAGGAACAGTAGATTATACGTCTTAACCTCATCCAAAATCAATAATTTTGCATAAACATAAATTTACAATTGAAATACAATTAGGCATAACCCCCTGCCATTTGTGTATGTAAGTGTTCATATGTCTTAAAAAAGCTGTTTACAGTCTAAAATACAATGGGTCAATCAAACAATGAGAGATTAAAGAGCATGTGTGTTGTGTGTTATGTAAGCGTGTTTGCGTGAGTGTGTGTTACCTGCAAGATGCTGCACCTGTCGGAGTGGCACTCCAGGTCCTGGCAGGGCTGGAACATGCCGAGCGTGACGCAGTTGAGCAGGATCACCAGCATGCTGACGCGCTCAAACCACGTACAGCTTCAGTTAAGGTGAATACAACTCACACGTGAAAATAACAACAATTCAGGTGTACGTCACATTCACATTAAAAGCTTTGCCTCAACAATAAAACCTGGTACTGTACTATCTGCAAAAGAAAAATCCATAAAGGTACTTAGTGAATCTTCATCAGTTAGCAGAGGAAATAATACAGTTTTCACTTGTTGACTGTTGTAAACCACAAAAATGTAAGGTCTTTAACAAAACCTCTTATCTCAAAAATATCAAGCTTGGATTAACTCTAGACTCTCGTCTGGGGGTCTGTCTTTAGTGAGAGAACACGGCTAAGCTCTTAGTAGTACAGCAGAGTAATATACAACAGGTCAGAGTACAGTAGGTGATGAGTAGTTTAGAGTAAAGCGAATTACGGTAGGGATGAGTAGTTCACAGAACAGTAGAGTATAGTACGGTTAGGTAGTTTAAAGTACATTAGAAATACAATAGGGATGAGTTGTTTAGAGTAGCAATAGTTCAAAAGACAATAGTTTAGAGTATGGGAGAGTACAGTACAGATAAGTAGTTAAGATGACAGTAGAGTATAGAAGGGATGAGTACATTAAATTACATTATTTTAGAATGCTATCAATAAGGAGGTTTAGAGTATAGTGAAGAACAGAAGGGATCCATAGTTTAGTCTCCAGTAGAGGTAAGTAGTTTAAAGTAACCGAAGTGGTCTATGGAGAACAGTAGAAAACTTGTTGAGTAGCACAGAGTAGAGAAGTGCAGCAGTTTAAATTAAGCCCATCTTCAAGTAAATGTGCCCGTTTTAAACAAATCTGAGTAAAACCCACATATTACATACTTGATCAAGAGAAGAGGAGTTGACATAGTTTCCTTTATATAAGAATAAAGGTATTTTAACGCAACACAAAATATATATGAATGAGTGATGATATACTGTATATAACATATTATGACATCGGTAATTATTGACATCATTCAAATATCACTACTGTATGTAATGTCTGATGTTTGTCTTAATACATTATTTTTAGTTAATGTTCATAACCATAAAACATATAATATAATCAAATGCAATAAAGGCGTTTTGTTTTCATAAGGGTGTAATTAAAAACTGCAATTACATTATTGCATTACAGAGCACTGATGCACACACATTCAGCACTGCTGTAAAACCAGCCCTTACGCACTGCCACATGATCCTCATGAATCATAAATCTGTCACAGCAACATACCGCTCTCACCAACTTAATAATCACAGTAATTCCTACCGTTATGCGCGTTTACATTAGGACAAACAGAGCTCATCTACGAATTGATCAGGATTAAAAACACCCCAAAGATGTTTCCGTCTGTGTCACGCGGCAGTGTTTAACCATTCGCTCCACTGATGCTTTCTCGGGTCTTCGTATTAGTGAAACCCGTCTGGAATTCCTACAGGCTTTCCTCTCGGCTGGAACTGGGACAATGTTCCTCTCATCAAACATTTATCCAGAGCTCTGAGCCCACACTAATGCACGCAGACAACTCCAGCTCTCGTATCTCATCCTCGAGATCGCCACGGTCACATTCGTGCTGCTTCTGTTGAGAATAATGATGGTGCTGATGGGTAACCAAATAGCGATGAAGAGTGTGTTGAAAGTCTTTCAGATCCTTCTATTCGCTCTCAAGTACTCAAGTTATTTTCCTGGTCACCTTCCATGATTACAGTACATGCGCATCACATGAGTGTGAAGTAGCAACACTATATTAACTATTTTTTCTGTGGTTAAAATAGTTTAGCTTTACAACAACAACCAGACAGACGTATCACAGGTAAGATGTCTGCTAAAGATCTGGAGAACATCTGCTGTGTTAAAACATCTGATAAACGTCTACATGCATTCTAAATCTTACAGACATCTTCTAGATGTCTATATGACTTCTAACAGGAGATCCGTCTTGCAGATGTGAACGCAGACATCATATAGACATCTCCCCGATGTATGTGTGCAGGGTTCTAAATCATGAACGTCTTACAGACATCTTCCAAATGTCTATATGACATGTGATTGGAAACGTCTCAAAGACGTATTGCAGATGAGCAAACAATCAAATATAACATCTTGCAGATGTAAATGCAGACATCAAATAAACGTCTCCAAAAGGTTTGTGAGCTACCGTATCAGGGAAGGTCAATTTTCCAGCATTTAGGGATGTAGTCTGGAAACTCTCTTTATATTACTATCAAAAATCTTTACAGAAATAATCAATCATTAATAAAAGTCCGATTCATTTTGAGAGAATCAGTTGGATAGTGTTCACCTACTGTACATAAAGTTCTTTCAAAACGTCACAGATTAATTTCAGTCATTGAGCTGGATTGTGTGTCTTCTACATTGTTGTGAAATATTTTATTATAATATTGAAATGTTGCTGTTCTTAGATATGTTTCCGACCGCGTAGTGTACTGTCTGTGCTTCTTTTGTAATCTGTATTTAATGCTGTTTTATACTGTCACTTTAATTTAGATGAAGTAAAGGTCAGCTTGACTTTATGTACTTCAAGTATAGTTTGTAACTGGGCAAACACGGACACACAACTCGCTGACACGCTTTAGTGCTAAGCCCCAAATGCCAAAAGAAAGCTTTGACTTCTTGTCAAAACGCATTAGAAAATTTGCAACTCAACCACCGCCAGTCAAATTAGTGTATTTCAAAAAAGTAGTCATGCACTCATACACAAAAAAATCTGTCAGTGTATAATGGTCAGATATTGGGGCTTGCATGAGGCTAATACCCTGTTCAGTTCCTTGTGGAACGTGTCAGCTGGTTTGTCGCTGGCAGCTGGTTAGACCACAAGTCTCATCCGAGATGATTTACTGGCTCTAACCGGGTTAACTTCTGCCCCAGACCAGCTGGCGGCTCATCTACAGAAATTACTTTTCTATAGACCATCAATGACTACCTAGAAACCGAGTAAAACCTGATACCACTGGAAGTTGAACTTATTCTAGCAGTGCTGTAGCATTTATAAATGTTGAAGTCAGATTGAGTCTCACAATTCAATGGATATCCAAATACGTTAAACTCAAATAGACCAGAAGTCAACAACAACGTATCTGAGTAGCTGTTAACCAAACCCGCCTGCGCAGGTACATGCAACCTGCTTATTTTTATCTTCTCGTGTTGCGGACGAATCCAAACGTAAACAAACACACATGTATCCTCACACATCGTATGCTTG
Source organism: Triplophysa siluroides (assembly GCA_006030095.1). Lineage (NCBI taxonomy): Eukaryota > Metazoa > Chordata > Actinopteri > Cypriniformes > Nemacheilidae > Triplophysa > Triplophysa siluroides. The sequence goes on along the minus strand of VCII01000201.1, from coordinate 167,262 downwards.
ATGCACTGATTACCCCAACAAACCATTATAAACAACTGTTTCTTATGGTTGCTTAGTTACAGTCTGGTGGCTTGGGATGTAAAGAAAAAAGACAGCTGAAGAAAGCGAAGGCTCGGCAGGTTTCATGCAAATCACATCAACATCTAAAAGGTCATTTTGTGCCTGGACAGCAGGAAATCAGTTTGAAGTATATACAGTACAGTGTAGAAAGTGATATTTCCATATTATAGGGCCAAACTGGAAGAACATATATAGAATTTTTATTTATATTTAATGTTACAATTATATATTTAGGTTTTATATTTTATTATAAGTTGCGTTTTTTATATATATATTTAGACCAACGGCCACCTTGGAATCATAATTCTGCATTCTGAGCAGTTTTAAGAACCGGAGCTTCTTATTCCATTTCACTTTAAAAAAAAGGTGCAAATGTACACAACGTAATGTAACAAATCACATAATGTGAATAAGTTGTTATAGAATAAGAATATGTGAGTAACTCAATTTTGACAAAAAGGTTAGACACTCTATCCTTATAATTCCAAGATGACAATAGTGGCCAAAATGTCTGTACAAAAAAGCAAACATCAGCATATCCAAAAATGCAACAAAAAATCTCTCAACACCAAATGCTTAAAAAAAATAATGCAAACAATATTTTTTAAATCCTTAACCATAAATTTATATAAAAGGCCAAGATTTCAAAATTCCAAAGTTGGACGCTATAAACCAGAATTATGTTGTCAATCATATGATATGCAATAAAATGTACATTTACACCTGGCAGACCCTTTTTAAAGCGATTTAAGACTTAATCTGTCATGATTGTTGCTTGTCACACTATATGAACATGATCCCAGTCCCCAGATATAAGCCATGTTACACCGTGTCTACACCAGACATGAACGACGGGATGCGTCACGACAAAAGACATGAGAAACGCATTAAAACTCAATATCATTTTAAACTTTGTCCACACCGCAACAAACCCATCAGAACGAACCGTGTGTCGTGTCGCACCGGTTGGGTCCGGTATAGACACGATGTCACACTCAGTTATCATTAATGCCAGACTCCGGAGTTTTGCCGTCACCACAAAAAGTGTTTAAAGTCCTAAATGTGTTGTTGCTAAACTTTTACTAAACTGTCATGTTTACAAAGTAGCGGTTTACCTGGCATTTGTATTTCCAGTGCTCTCTCTTTTCAGGCTGCTTCATCTTTTACCCTGTCGTGGTAAAGTGGTGAGGAAACGTCATATAAACCTTTCTTTTCTCTCCATAACTCGACACAAACTTTGTCAAGCGATTAAAGACTACAGATTTTGGCCTAGGATTTTAGGAATCGTTTAGCATTTTCAAAATGTGTCGAAATCAAACAGTGTGCGTTCGCCTTTACAGTCGCCATCAAAGTACACATTTTATCAGTGTGTGTGTGTGTGTTTCCTGGGAATCAAACCCACAACTTTTGCATTGCTTATGTATTGTTCTAATAACTGAGCTACAAGCACACAGACATTTCACCAATAAGATAAAAGATGCCGAGCGACATAGAGAATGTAGTCATGGCTGAAGGGTAATGTAAGGGATTATGCAAGATGTCAAACTAGCGTTCACATAAAAGAACAGAGAGACAAGAAGCATCAAACATTAAAGTAGCTCTGGTATAAGTAAGATCAGTTGCCTGGATGAGAAGTCACTTACGCAGCGTTTCCAAGGCCAACGGTGATTGTTCTTAAATATTTGACCATTGAATTGACCAATCAGCATCAAGTATTCTAGAGAGCCGTAATAACGGCAATTACAGAGCCATTAACTGCCAGCTAATCTCATGTACATAACATTCACATCTGTACTAAAGATCTCTGTTGTCCATTGCAACTTTCAAAAACACAATCCACGATTAAAATGATTAGCAACTCTGTGAGCTCAGCGAAACAAATGTTTAAAGTCATCATACAGCAAATGCGTGGGATGATACAATTAGCTGATTTCTCGGAGGGAGGCAAGCAGAAAGGCCAGGGAATAGCGACTGTGTCCTGTCCAAGGAACAGACACAAAAGCGAGAGGCAGAGAGAGTAGAACACACAGATAGTGACGGAGATCAAGAGCCAGACAAAACAGAGACAGAAAAGAGAGACCAATTACGGTAGCTTCCGATTCTCGCGTTACCATGGGAACCTCCCCCTGGAACTTCGTGGGAAAGAGCAGTTCCTCTCCCCGAGGACACGCGGAATCTCACACGCGCTTATGAATTGTGATGAAGCAACGTGAACCACTGAACTACGCGTGTCACACTGTGATCTACGTTCCAAACAGAGAGTATGATAGAAAAATGCTTCGACATGAAATTCTGTCTGGTGAACAAGATTAATAACTAGACTTGAATAATTAAATAATTTGCGACATTTTATTTCCGACACGCTGCATTATTGGGTCTTTTTTGCAGCCCAATGCTGGATTTATTGGGACAAATGCTGAAAATAATATCCATACATTTTCATAGCTCAATAGAGAAAAAAAAACAATGTTCAGCGCTGCTGATCAAGTATACAGTACTATATGAGCAATCCTTTTGAAATATGTTTGTTCCCTGCTACAGACATTAAATATAAAAACAATATGCCTCAAAAGAGTCGTTTGCTTCTTTATTTTACTTTGAAACTGGAGTTGCACGCCATGTCTTCACTAAAGGAACCATTGCCTCACAGCTATAGACGGCAGAAAAACTGTTGTTTATGAATTATTTCAATACCACCGTTTCCACGCTCGGATGAATTAATCCAAACATGATGGGCTGCATCTAGTCTACAAAAACTCTGGAATATAATGACTTTATTCCAGGGTTGAGAATCGAGATTTTAAACAGTTCCACTATCGGTTCTTATGTTCTGCACTCAGACTGATGTTGCCAGAACAGCTGCATTTAAATTAGCATAAGCTAATACTTTTCTTATTTTAACACATTTCTCTACATTTACTTCCTTTGAACCCAAATAAAAACAGCTTTTTTATGTACATATCAAAAGCCTAAACCTAAAACTCATTCTTAATATAGGGCTCTTCCAATCGCATCGCATCCAGAATAAAGTTTGAGGTCCGAACTACCTCGGGTCACGGGGAATCTCAGGAGTCATCGGGCATCAAGGCAGGATACACCCAGTGCCAACCCATCGCAGGGGGGCAACCCTACGGACAATTTTTCCAGAGATGCCAATCAACCTACCATGTTTAGTACATAATATATATATTTCAGAAAAATATAAAATGTGTATCATTTAAATGATATATAAATATTAATATATACGTGCATGTCTGTGCACGAGTTTATAAACACAAAATAAATATGCAGAGTACACAGACATTTATTCGCGATACAAATTAATCGTGATTAATCGTGGAACAACCCTAATTAAACACGATTGTATTTCACTTTCGCAATCACTCGTGTCAAGTTTAAGAAATGCAAATCAACTAGTGAAAAGTCTAGACCAAATAGACGCTAGATTTTTACATTTAAAGTCAGGACGAAAAAATTTTGTTTATCAAATATTTAGCTGTTGTCAAATATTTATAAATGATCAAATTAATCGATTGCCCTTATTTAAACGGTTAAGTTGAGTAATCGACAACCAATGAGCTTAAACAAAAGCATTGAGCAATAGTGAGAAGAGAACAGATGGCAGAAAAACTCAAAACTGCAGATAAAGTCTACGAGACTAGGTCAGATATGTTTCTCTACATGACTAAGTTTAAACAATCAGACATGCCTTCAGATCAATTTATGTATTTTTGATATCATAAAAATACATTTCAAACAAGCGACCATAAACCTTTAAATTGTAATGTACATCACGCACCATTGCACCATTGCAAACGCTTCTGTTATACTTTAAAGCTCTCCATATGTGTTTTATGGTATTAATGATTAATCGATTATTTCATCAATAACTTAATGATAATCGATTAATAATATTGTTGAAAATGTACATCTCTACTGTATATGAAATTCAACTCTAACTGATGCAGCAAAACACTTTTTTAGACCTGTGTGTGTTTTGCTGGTATTGCCTCACAACATTTGTGCTTACTATGGCACAGATTTCCCCCTCTGCAGTCAGTCAGGTGCCTTGGAGGGGGCTTTACCCACATTTCAGTGTTTTGTTGATGTAAGCTCACTTTACATTTCCCCGGAAAAGCAGAGAACAGTACAATGCGATGCATCACACACTTCCTGCGATTTTACAGTACGTCTAAACAGTTTGCACCATGCTGCATTGCAGTAACACTTCTAACGCGGGCAGGCTTGGGACATTTCTCACACACCACGCACCTTTGTTAGAGGACATCGGGAGAATAGAACGGCCCTTAAATGTGCACTACCTATCAGGGGTCAGGCTGTGGGGAACTGATGGATGATACTGAGCACCATGGGTATGCATGATAGACACACAACACGCCTACACACACACATACAGTACACAAACTGTATGCATTTCATAATCACATAAAAGGCACATTAGAAGGTAAGGAATGCAAACAGAAAGCAATGAGAGCATTCATCTTTAAGACTGGGACATCATTAAGAAATTATTTAAATGTACTAAAAATATGTGCTGATGCAAATGTGTATGTGTGTATATATGCGTATAAACACACATATTTATCAAACAAATGCGGAATGTCTAAACATACAGTATATGCTCTTATTTTGTTAAAAGTGTCCCTATACGGCGAGTAAAAACTTTCAATATCGCTATGCAAATTATTCACAAAGATTGCATGTGTGAGAGAGAGAGGAAGAGAATGAGATATGAGATTTCATGAATTGAAAACCATACCTGGACTGTGGACATGGAGTCATGAAGTCTAATTTTATGATTGTAGCCTCTCTCTCTCTCTCTCTCTCTCACACACACACACACACACACGCAACTAGTGGTGAAGTTGTGAATTGCAACCAATGGCTCACTTCACCCATCCCTTTCGAAGCACTACTGCGTCTGACACAGAATAAGATACCGTCATGTTTTCGCTCCTTTGCCAAAGGCGATAGCGTATTTACGAACTGTATTGTTGCATTCCTAGCTCACTCTAAGGAAATTAAAACATAATGCTTCATTATGTAAGGTTTTTATTCACCTATGCAAATATGCATTTGTCTTTAAAAATGGTTTATATGAGGAAAGTTTAACTTATAGTATAGTTTTGGCATATTTTTGTAGACCTTTACAAAATGGTGCTAGCAGTGAAAATTGGTAAGCAGACGTGAAGTTAGTGAAAGACAACAAAGCAGGTAATACATCTGACAGTTTTGGCACCAGTGCTGTCCAGTTATTGATAAGACATTCATTCAACCTACAAACCATATACATTCATCAGAAGAACCTAAATGTTTTCAATCTTCAAAGAACCTTAGCCAACTCAAACACAGAGCCTGAAGAGCAAAAAAAATGTTATGATGAGGAAATGTATCCTTAAAGTTAAAATGATAAAACCTTTAAATTCTTTAGAGTGCACAAGCAGGTAAATCTCTGTGGCATGCATTATGCATAAGTGAATGTCAACAACAAAATCGAATTAACTTATCAAAGACGCAGCAAAATATCTGATGCACAAGCAAACGTTCAGAAACGTGTTTTAGTACAGGAGTACAATTTGAGGTGAACTACAGAATCTGTTGTTCGTCCCGTAAAGAAACCTGTCCATCTCTTCACATTTTGCAGTAATGTTTTCTTTAAAAACTGCAGACTAAAACGATGCAATATATTGTATTCTTTCCAGAACAGAGATGGTGATGTAGGGGGACTCGTATACTTGGTCAAAAGCTCATAGCCATGAATATCAAAAACGACATTGGACATAAAACACAGAAGAGGAATTTTAAGGGTTTCCTTAGCGCAAATATCAATTTCAAACTAAAGCATTTGCGTATATGTGTGTGTGTGTGTGTGTGTGTGAAATGAAAAGGAAGAGAAATCTGGCTGATATTGGAGAGTTAATTAAATTGTGTGAGTAAATGTCACACAGTATTAGAGACAAGCTGCTCTCTCTGTCATCTACACACACACGCTCACAATTAGATATGAACTCCGGGAGGTTTATTAAAGCAGGAGACTGAGGCGGAGACATTTGCTGACAACAACGCACACACACACACAAACATGGACAAGACAGTTCAGGATCAATGCAAAGCATCTGAAAGAAAAACTGATAATGCTTATAATTTTTTTTAAGTGGTTCATTTTAAAAGTTCACATGTCTATTCTGTATTCATAGATGAAATGATTGCAAATTTGACTTGAAGAGACACAATCCTCCAGGCAAGAAACTGGGTAAATTACAATAGAGGACTTGAAGTGGAGGACGGATGCTGAAAATAAAAATGTTTCTGAAACTTTGGAGGAGATATACATGTTATTACTAAGATGTTTTTTCATGGAGAGAGAATTTTTCAAGTCTGAGAATAACAATAAGCAAAACATTTTTTTGCAAAAGGCAAACAAACTGCTCTCCGTTTAATCTTAAATATATTTCTGAGCAATCAAAATCTCTCATACTTGAGTTTTCTTTTGTATGTACTGCTTCAAATGTCATATTTTAAGGACATATAAAAATGATTGTTTGGAAAACATGCATTACAAAGAATCTCATATAAAGGAAGAATCGCCCATGAGAAAGCTCTATAAACGGCAAGAAAATGCACTTACATTCAGTCTGGCTTTTATAAATCTGTCTCTGGCACTTTTATGAGCGCTGTTTTGTCGTTCTGGGTCTCCAATTTTTGGCTCGGCACAAAGCGGTTACATACTGTTCTGACAGAGCAGCGCTTGCTAATCCATCAGTACCTCATTTGAACATTCAAATGCAGGAAGGCATTGGCTAATGTCCTTTCGACTGTGTACTGTGGGCTTAGATGGGATTTGCGGGTGACATCACTAAGGAAAGAGCTCAAGGACCGAATCTGGTGACATTGCTTTGCTTCCTTCTCCCTGTAACCCAAACAACTGGTTCAGAGTGCAAATGCACCGAGTGGAGGACTTTTATTGACAGGGTAAAACTCCGAACTTGCCACAGGCGCGGAGTATCTCTAAGACTCAACTTTCCCCTCTGGAGTATCTGGGACTCCACGCTGGAGAGTGACATGAGCTTTCGTCCTTAGATATTTGACAGACGCCGTGAAGTCTGTCGCTCGTGGCTGTTTTCGTACTCAACTTTAACACCACCGAGACGTTCATCTGGATCAGACGGGCTGTCCGCCAAAGACTGAGCTTAATGATTATATTAAAATGGATATTATAAAGTAGCGTGACAAATGGTACGATAATATTTACAGTAGCAATACTTGTTGTATACAAAATGTTGAGTTGCCACGCAACCAGAAATAACCTTTAAAGGAAGTCTGAGACGAGTTTAACACACATTAATGTATTACAGTAGCAGTAGTGATAACAATTACAGGCTAATCCACCATACTGATGTTTATTCGTTTTAGTTAAACGGACAGTTCGACAAAAAAATGAGAATTCTTTCATGTCATTTATTTACCCTCATGTCATTTCAAACATGTATGACTTTCTATCTTCTAAAGAACACTAAAGAAGATATTTAAAAATGTTTTGAACTGAACATTTGCTCTACCCGTTGACTTGCATTGGTTTTGTGTTCATATAATAGAAGTGAATGCGTATCGCCATTGTTCGGTTACCAACATTCTCAGAAAATCTTCTTTTGTGTTCTGCGGAAAAGTCATACAGGTTTTAAGGCTTTAGCGATCACACACGTGGCAAATTTCCCCCAAAAATCCTTTTAAACCACAAATTGTACCAACATTTTCCAAGATACCAAATCCTGCAATCAAAAGTCAAAGACGTCGGTAAAAAACATTTCTCATCACATTCTTCCGACACTAACTTTTACTGAATATCCAACACAAACTCATGACAATCATAACTAATTTACATAGTGGCTTATTCGAAATGAATTTGATATATCATACGTCTCATACATAATGTTAAGAAAATATAACCTTGATATCATTCATTTTGACAGAGTATATAGACACATCAAAGATTGAAATCACAGTAAAATGAATGACTGAAATCAAACGTTGATGCTTATCTCATAATTACATTCGGAGACTTCAGCCAGGCAGGGTCAGAAATACTCTAATACCTATAAACACCTAGTTGTTTCTGCAGAGATAGGTGAACGTATTTAAAACCCGAAACAAATGACACACTTCACCTTAAAGTCTCGCGAGCTTGGACCGAGCAACCTCTGAGCAATGAAATGTTCCTCTGGGCACAGACGCACACTTATAGGACATTCCCTGACTCATAATTTTAGCATCATCAGCAGTTACCGTCATTTCCTTTTGACACTGAACCCTGGGATACGCTGAAACCCCACAGTATGACTAATGATGCTGCTTGTTAGCATATGGAGCGTGTGACTGCAGGTGAACGGTGTTAGCTGGACAGGGAGAAAGTAAAAGTGTTTGTATTTAATAAGACAAAGTGCCTCTTTTCATAAAGAGGAGAATGACTGATGAATGACTGAAACCTCGGCATTCATTTAAACTTGGAACCCCTCGCAAGGACATCGCTATGGAAACTCTCTCTTCCTCTCTTGAACATACATCATTCTCATCTTTCAATTCAAACTTCGCTTTCATCAGTAAAATTAAATTTTCCCAACTTTGGCCAAAAAGCCGGGGCCATTTTTCCTGCATGCAATCTCTCCGTCCATTCATGTGAAGACTATTAAGCTTTTAGCAGGAACTTGGCACTTTGCATATAGATGCAGCACCCCCCAACATACCTCACACTACCTTTACTCTCTTAAAAGAATCACATTAACGCAAATCACATTTTCATTGATCTTTTGAAATATGAGCTAGATGTACTACAAGCTTAACTTTCTTAGGTAAATCTATGAGTAGTACTTGTAGGAATTCGTACGTATAGTCCAAGCTCATACAGTACATATGCTTTGTTCATATATGAATAGTTTGGACACTGATACTCTATCACCAATGTGGACATGTTTCTTTTTTCCGATGCGAAAAGGTTAGCCAAACAAAACAGTATTTACATGTTTCAACATAACTGCCAAAATCACACTGACAAAATGTTAAAGGTCCAATGTATGAAATTTAGGGGCATCTAGCGGTGAGGTTGCAAATTGCAACCAACGGCTCACTCCACCCCTCACCCCTGCCTTTCGAAGCACTACGGTGGCAGACACAGACTAAGATGTCGCCACGTTTCCGCTTCTTTGCCGACTGAGCTTACTTATACGAAACATGCTCCGTAGAGCAGTTTGTCTGTTTAGGGCTTCTGTAGAAACAACATGGCGAATTCCATGCAAGAGGCATCGTGCTGTGTGTCGATAGAAATAGCTCGTTCTAACTGAGCGTTCACGCCAGACGCGGTAAATCGCGCTATTCGTGCGTAGTTGGACGCTTAAACACTTTAAGTTTACTTGCTTCATTTGCGCTTGAAATTCGCGAGCCCGAAAAGCTCAATTTCAGAAGTCAATCGCGTCGCCTCATTCGCGTGAATTGCGCCCAGGATGTCGCGACTTAACATGTAAATCACTCGCGTTTAACGCTTTATTCGCGTCTGGTGTGACAAAGCATAAGGTACTAAAAAACATAATGCTTCATTATGTAAGTTCTTTATACACCTTAAAGACATAGTTATGTATATTATTTTATTGCATTTCTGTCAATAGATCCTCCAAAGATTTGACATTTGACCTTTAAATGTTTTCTCTTTGGATGACAGCATCTAAATGAAAAATGTTCACGTAAAACCAAATCACACCTTAAAAGTTAAACAAAACAAACTGAACTGTACAAGCTTCAGCCTCTTGAAATAAAACAAATCCCCCTGCTAATCAAAAAGGTTTCATTTCCTCACGCCATCAGGCAAGCTTTATGCGACGTGTTGCCATGTTGTCGGCGCAGTAAAGAACATTTTAATTGAGAGTTCCTGCGGATGAGGTCTGACATGTCGCTGTTTTAATGAGCTGTGGATGTGATCAAATGATCCGATGACTAAAAAGCAGAGACGGGGGTCATTACAGCCGACAGACACCCTCTGCTCCGAGTGTACATTGCAAACCTCGGCTCAATGGGACATGCGATTTTCATGTTTAAATGCACACTGTGCTTTGTAAGACACCCTTCAAAGCCAATTTATTTTGTTTGCTTAACTTAATTGCGAAACCTGAATCGAAAATCCTCTGTGAGACTTATTTCGGGGAACTAAATCAATAAAAATTAGCATTTTGATGCTGCAGCGGTTTACGGCGAAAAATATTGTACTCCGAACGAAAACGTATGTTCAGAAAACAGCGCAATGTTCACACACTGTTAAGTTGTGATTTTAGCTTTTCCTTTCAAGATGATTGGCTTCGGGTTGTTTGGTTTAACAGGATAATACTTGTGCGGTTTGCAATTTGGTGCCAGAGATTCTCATTTGGACTGATTAGATTGAACGTTCCCTTTTTTAAACCACTCCAATTTGGCTTTGTGTTGGGAATCCTGCCGAAAGACGAACCTTCCTCCAAAATACAGTTTTTCAGCAGAGCAGAACTCATCTTCCAACATCTCTCTGTATTTTGCAGCATCAATTCTTGGTTCCATTTTAACAAGATGCACCGGTCGTTGCTGATGAAAGGCAGCCCCACAGCATGAGGCCATTGTAGGCAGGTATGGTGTATTTGTGGTGTAGGGTGGAGATTCGTTCCACACATATTGCTTCATTCTTGGTCTCATCTGACCGTAAAGCTTTTCCAGCATCACAACTGGGTCACTATGCCTTTACAAAACGCCAGACGTGTGTCGTGGGGTCCTACTTTACACCTCTGCTTTAGTATATCTCGTGTTTATTTATGGCTATTTTGTATTCTCACAGCTCTGCTTTAGAATAAGAACCGACATAATGACTGTGTGGCTGGATGTTTTTTAACTATTAACAAGAGGAGGGCAATTTATTGAAACTGTCTGTTCTGTATCTTTTACAACAGACTGAATTTCTAAGGAAAAAACAAGTCTACTTATTATTATATTGATTTTCAAAACAAACACAATACAGTGTATTTTTAAAAAGTACATATTTTTTATTTTTGGACTTTTACCATTTGACAAGCTAACCTGACTTTGCCATGCTATTAAACTGTAACAATTATGTGAAACAGTAATGTGCAATTCATCGTAATCGATTTTCATTTTGAATTGGGGCTTCCAAAAATTATGAAAACTAAATAATTGAGGTAAATCAATTACTGTGCCGCATTCCTTTTAGCAAGGATTGTCTCATTTCTTTGTATTATTGATTTGAATGTATGCATTCATTCTTTCTTAAGTTAAAGCTACATCTAGTGTTAAATTGAAAAATGATTTATTTATTAATAATTTATCTATTTATTATTTATTTATTGACAGTCAGTAATTGTGTTTAATAATAGTGATCTCAACATTGTGCAAAATAATTGTGAATATTATTTATATAATAATCAAGAAGCCCTACTTTAAATGTTTAAAACTACTGCTAAAGCTTGACACAACATCATGAGGATCTTATACTGTAGGGATTCATTTTTAATTAAATTTTTTACAATTACATTTACTCATTTGGCAGACACTTTTATCCACAATCAACAGTGCAGTATATTTTATCAGTAAAATATGCATATTTTCTGGAAATCAAACCCACAACCTTTACTTCCTGTACCGACTGCATATATCACAGTGAATTAGATTTTGTAGACAAAATGCTAAAAATCTACTTTGTTCTTAGTAAAAGAAAGTGATAAGACATTATTAAGTTTTTCCCCTTTACATTTCAGCATTTACATTTGAAACTTTAGTTGCAGTTTTGACTTAAAAACAAACACAAAAATACCAAAATAATGAGGGTCAAATCCCTGACCCAAAAGACAATTAATGATAGTTAATGTCACTTTACTTCACATTATTATGGATGCACAGCACACAGCAATAATCTCAGTCACAAACATCGCATACCCACACTCCCAAAAAAAGAAACTACAAAAAAGCCAAACTTGAGAAATTATGATAAATTGGCAGCTAATAGCAATTTACATGAATGACAAATGAGAGCGCAGAGCACCAAACAGACAGAGGAGAAGCAGCAGTGGTCTAATGTGGTCAGACAAAGCAAAGCAGAGGAGTGTAGAGTTATTGATCCGTGACAGGTCGAAAGAAACTGGAGAATGATCGATCGGTACAAGAGCGAGTGGGGAAAAGAAAAAGAGGAGATAAAGAGAGACTGAAAAGTGGGGGAAGGAAATAAAGGGATGAACACGTTTGCGCCTGACTGATTAAATACAGTCTAAAGTAACTGCCCTAATAATCAAGACTGTGATTGACTAAGAAGTTACAGATTTAAACTTATGAATATATTAAACTTTGGTTTGTGCTACAGAACATATTGTGCAGAGGTGTGCTTTTAGTTTAGTAAAACAAAAAACATATCATATATAAAAAAAAACACTGTCTCTACTGTAGAGACAACAATATCATTGAGAATTGGGACTGGGCCCTTTTGACTTGGTCCAGTAGCCAATTACCTAACAACCACCCAGACCTCCATAGCAACACGGTAAAATACACTGAGAACATCTTAGATGCTCTTGCAACCATCCACCACACTGTAGCATGATAGCATCGTGACAGCACGACTTGCATGAGAAAGTCTCACTCAAATTTTTTAAACTACTGCTTTTTCTGTTATTTAAAGGTACAGTTTGTAGAAATCGCCGCTAGAGGGCGCACAATCAAAACAACAACAATCGCGTAGCCTGATGATGCCGTGTAGAAGCGTGGAATGATGGGATATGTTGTCTTCAACTCCACCGCTGATGGTACCGCTGATACATCAATCAGACGGGAACGAGAAATCATGTTAGCGGAAGAGGTAAAGTAATAAAGTTTTATAAATGATGCGTTTGATTAAATCATTTTATTTCATTATAATGAATAAGACCCGAGTAATGTAAGGTTTAAAACTCAATTGTTAGTCATAGAAGTTACAGTAATTGTCCAATTCGATGGTGTGATAACACTGCGCAGATTAAAGTGTTCAAATCAATCATAGTAAAAGTTATTTTGAACGTACCTACATCATTTGCAATAATGCTAGAGGGACCGACGGTACAAACTACTTCCGCAGCTGTCTACGACAGTGTCACGCGGTTGCTACGTCAGTAAAGGCAGTAACAAAGGGTAACGCGGATTTGAGGCCATTGACAGGCGACTAAAAGTCCCCGGTTCACTGTTTAGAATGGCTATTTTCTCAGGATTTAAAAGCAGTTGGAAACATTGGAGATATTGTAAGTACTCAGCTGAAAAAAATATATAACATTGGCCTAGTGGTTTTAGGATATTTTACTGCAAAATTCTTACAAACTGTACCTTTAAAACTGCATATGGGTAATTTAATGCAAATGTCAACATTAAGATAAAAAATAAAGTTTTGACCAATGGTGGCAACATAAACAAACGTTACTGCGCATGCGTGCCTTAAGTTAACTTCCGGTACACACAAACAATGGAGTGCCTGTAGATTATTTCTGATAACAAACCGAGAAGTACTGTTACTTGGCTAAACTTGTCTCTCCAATATTTTGAATTTAGACTGCGATACCAAGCTCAACCGCTAGATGCACCATACGGTTTCATTAGATGTGTCAAAACTACAGGACCCATTCAACAACTATTTTACAAGAAACATACGAAACAAAATTCTACAAACCGTTTATTTAATACAATTATTAAACCATAAAATAATAATACAAATGAATATTACCATAAGTTAAATTATATATAAATAGTTATACTATTAGACACTAGTCGAACACAAACCGGAAGTTAACTGCTGGTCAGGCACGCGTGCGTCCAATAAATTGGTCTATACTTGGTGGTTTAAATACCCATGTAAAGTCTCTTTTTGTGTTTTTATACCCATGTGAAGTCTCTTTTTGTGTTTTTATACCCATGTGAAGTCTCTTTTTGTGTTTTTAGAGAATAATTTTCCATAGTCAGGTAAGTGTATTGATTGCCACATCCATAACAGTCCATATTCCTCATTAATGGGCACATGAATGTAAAAAAATACCATCTTGTGGTCTTTGAAGAGACTTTTCTTCTCTATTTGTTGGGTATTAATGCTTCTGATTTGTACATTTAAATTCACAGAAATGTGTCTCTCTTAGTTATTTTTCTGATGTCTGGACTCAATCATCAGGAGTTTAGTCAAATATAAACAAATGTTTCAATATATTGGTTTTAATATATTCTCTGGGAATATATTTTAAGTTTTGACTGAAAATGGCACATCCATAAAGCTGGAATCACCCATTTACACTTACTGTCATTTTTGCAAACAGCACTTTAGAGCCCAGAATATCAGAAAGAATCTTTTTAAGTAACCGCCTAGCAACCATGCAAAACAGCCTAGCAACCACACAGAACCCAGTGGAACTTTCTGCATGAACATGCATCGATCTATTTCTTACTTTTTTTAGAAAACATACAAATCTAGTCCTATATTCATCTGAATTATTAACTTTCACATGAAAACAACATCACACACGGTCATATAAAAATACCCTCTCCACCTTTTGCTAAATTTTTATAAGCTTCTATCTTTCAGGCGTAATGTTTCCGGCATCAATTAAAATCCATACAAGGCGAACACGCATGCAATCATACATTACATGCGAACTCTTAAACGCACACACGGGCGCATGCAATTACGGCATCAATTTACTCTAATTTACCGTAAACCCAATATTTCAGGGCTAATGGTGAATTAGCTGAAGTCTGTAATTATCAGACATTATTCCATTAAACTTCAGCATTTCCAATTTGACTAACACGTAGTAAATTAGATTAAAACCTCTCTATAAACCATTAAGTCTGTGATGGTGACTATTCTGGAAGAACTCAACAGAAACCAAGATAAATAGAATGACACATACAGGGACACTGAGAGAGAGAGAGAGAGAGAGAGAGAGAGAGAGATCCATGCTGGCAGTGTGTTGCAGTTCTTTAGAGGTGATTGATGAGATGCAAGATGATCGAGGCTGAATGCAAGAAAATGAAGCTTAACTTACTCTCACCATCAAAATACTGTCAGTCAAGTACAATCTTAGGGCAATTCATAGCTTTGCAAGGTGGCTAATTCATATGAATTCATACATTTCCCTTGAGTTTTAATACAGTTTGCCTACACGACAATGATAGTTTGAGGCCTTAAAGGTCCAGTGTGTCATATTTGTATAGACAGAAATGCAATATAATAAACAACATAACTGTCTTCACTTAAGACCTTACATAATGAAACGTTATGTTCTTTTTACCTTAGAATGAGCTATTTTTACCTACATACATCGTGGGTCCCCTTACATCGAATTCACCATGTTATTTCTACAAGTAGCCCTAAACGGACAAACTGCTCTGAGAGTGTTTCATAAGTATGTCATCTCCTTCGTCAAAGAAGCGAAAACGTGACGATCTCTTTGCCCAGTGAGAGCCACCGCAGTGCTTTGAAAGGGAGGCGGGACGGGATTGAGTGAGCCGTTGGATGCAATTCGCAACCTCACTGCTAGATGCCGCTAAATGTCATACACAGGACCTTTCATAATAGTTTTTTTATAATAATTTTATGATTCAAACTGCACAAAATCATACAAATTAGTGACCTTGTAAAATACAAATTCCTGTCTAATTAGGTTGGTTAGTTTGCATCAAAGTGATGGTTCACCCAATATGAAAATTCTGTCATCATTTACTCACCCCCTTGTTGTTTGGTAACTGAACAAAGGCGGAACCTATTGTTTGAACACAAAACTAATGCTTGTCAGAGGGTACTGCTGCTGTGTGGTTACCAACATTCTTTAAAGTATTTTCTTTTGTGTTCTGCATAAGAAAGTCATACAGGATTAAAAAGACAAGAGGATGAGTAAACGATAACAGAATTTTCATTTTTGGATGAACGATCCCTTTCAGTAGGCTATCCAATAGGTAGTTTCATCGTTCCCTATTTTGACGCAACGTCAGACACTTTTACGGCACAATACTTTTGTAAATGAAAACAACTATCATACCAACGTTGAAAAGAAAACCTTACAAAATGAACATCATCTTGGCCTGATTTTCGGCCACACTAAAAGCCCTTCCCCGAATTGCTAAGTCAGCCAATCAAACGCGGCAGAGGCATAAGGGGATACAGTGGGTCTTAGCTCATTTGTTGCCTGGCAACCAGGTGCTTTCCAAGAAAGGGTCGATCCCAAAGAGGATCCACAGATAGTGCTGTAATATAGCGCAAACCCCATGCTTCCTCTTGACTAACTTATGTCCACCCACCCGCAGACGAACACAGATCAAGAGATAGGCTGGTTTTACCTCACAGGAATCCATCAGCACTTTTACCGTCGGCCGGCCTGAGGCATCACCGATAGAGAAAGGCCCTTAGGGGCCACACGCTTGTTACATGAGTCAGTGATTATAAGACGGTCACTCGGGATCTCTGTAGCTTTTAGTACTAAAACAGTGTCTTCACCTGTTTTGTGTGTATGTGTATTTGTAGGCACCGCAGGCACATCATAGTTCAAGTCTTCCTCTAAATTCCAGATTAAAAATTCGCTAAAAATCTAGGTATACATTATGCTAAAATATTCACCTTTAACGCACTCGCTTCATATAAAAATGCAAATGTTAGGCAGCAAAGCCGTCCAAGTCTGGTAAAAGTGCAAATCACACACTTGAGTAACACAACAGTGCTTTTGTCTGACTTATTAACAAGACTTTTATGTATTTTAAAGTGAAGGCGTCAGTGCGCGGCTAATGTCGCCCAGGGCTTCATAGTCACCCTCGCTGTCCGGCGCTCTCGCAGGGTCAGTGTATGTGTGAGCGGACAAGTATGGCAAGGTACTGACACACTACTCAAACAGGGCATACCCATGGTGATGTTACCGTAGCAACCAGCCCCTTCCTGCTGACAAAAGAAGTTAAAGCGTGTGTGCGTCGCGAGCCGCACAAGTACATCACGATTGTTCTGTGATGTTGTCTTTATGTATTCAGCAATTTATATCCCAGAAAAGTACACGGGCTGCTGAGACTGTCAGATTGAAGGTACGCACACACACACACACACATACATACATACATAACCACCATCTCAAGCCCACCACACATCTGGGTGTGTTCAGGTTGGACTGATGTTAGCTGACAAGGGCATTACATCACCAACACAACACAACACAAACTGGTCTTTCAACAGACACAATATAATAGCTGCTGAAATAAACAATAAAAATGATCATGGTTTCCATTACAAAAATACCATTAAAGCCATTACAAAATTGATTTATGTAAGGTGTTAAGAGCCCTATTCCGCAGAGACCATTATAGTTAAGATCTATTAAAAATTAACTTGTTGAAACATTAACCAATACAATTCCCATTATTACCAATAAATTCACTGTCTGTGATATTGTTTTCCAGAAGGCGAATTGTGTATGAACAATAACCCTGGACATGTTCTAGATATAAAACATTTAAACTAGCAATTTTGCAAAGCCAGCAGGTGCTTTCAACGCGCATGCGCAGTATCCCTGTAATTATACGTGTAACGTTACATGACAAACAAATACGCAGGTGACATATAAACACTGATTTCAGTTTAAAGAGTTATTTGAACATGCTTATAGATTAAAATAGGTAAATTAATACTTGCAACAGATAATACAATATTAAAAATAACACACGTCCTATCCTTCCACAACCACTCGTCGTTGTATCTCTTACCGGCTGCTTGTTTCTGAGCAGTGTTTTCTTGATTCCACTAAAGATTTCTGAGCGGCCATTTCACAGTTAGTACGACCTCTGACTGCTTAAATTGACCAATCAGAATCAAAGCTTTCGTCTCAATCACATGCCGAGCTCCAGCTTCGTCGTGTCAATCATAGATAGGCCTATGTATCTTATTGAACACCGACAATGCAATATATTTTAAAAGTTAATGGGGAAACAGGGGGCTTTAAATGGTCGACCATTTTTAATAACAAAACCTCCCCATCATAATCTTCATCATCATCATTACCCTATTCCTTTATCCCCATGATCATATTTTTCTTTTATTTATGTACTGCCATCAGTAACAATTGATCTGAACATCAAAACAACCCTATTACACACTCTTTTTATTAATTCTATTATACATTTCTTTGGTTTCTTTTTATCCCCCCGTCTCTCTCTCTCTCCTGGTGATCGTTGTATGAACCCTTTGCTTAAATCAGTGACTCCAGTTGTCTTGGAAACCAATGCCGTTACCCTGACAGCGATGACAGGCACCTGTAACCCCGGAGATTCATTAGTGACAGTAGCCATGGCGATTACCAATCAGTGAAGTTGTGGCACTGCGGTCATTAATAGTTTCCGAGGCGATTGTGTTGTACATAAGCACGTACACTTGAGAGGAGAATGCCGTCATATCTCCCTTGAAAATAATGTCATCATCTGACATCCTCTCACTTTCTTGATGTCTCTATATCCACACTCACGCATGAACACACAGGTATTGACGGGCTCTAGCTTGTTTCGTCCCATTAAAGTCTATTCTGTCTTCCTGTGGGAATGTCCTTTCAATCACGGAGGAGAATAAACATATGCACAAAGGAATGCCGGGTTCTTAATTACCACATATAACCCCAACATATGGGAAAAACAATTAAAACCTGTCAAATCTCATTCACACTCTGTTATTGCGACACAGCCACATGTACGTACCTGTGCATGTGTGTTTAAACATATCTTATGGTAAAAGTTTGCTTTCATTGTTTAAAAGTGTGTCCTCTAACATATATCGAGGGCTTAGAGACACACGAGCGGTGGAAGATGTCGGACTGTGTTTGTTTGACCATCTATCAGTGTTTGGGTGAGCGATCTTCAATCATTACATCATGCATCACCATTACTATTGTTCATACGTAACATTGAAATTAGTTTTTCCAAAACCACTAATCTTCATCATTAAAATTCAGCATGCAACCCTTCTTCGGCACATTTGAGCAGAGATGTGCTGTAACTTTTCCAAGTATGTGAACTTTTCAACTAGATAATACAAAGAGGTGAAAAGGACACCGTGTAACAACACGGTGATGAGTTTTGCATGAGAAAGCAGTCAAGCATTACTCACATTTACATCAAAAATGTAAATACAGTCTCAACTTGTTTTACATGCATAGGCCTACTGTACGTGGAATGGCAGAAGAAACCTATCCATACAACCACGCACATCCGCTATACTGTTCATTTTTAAAATGGTTTAATGGTTAGTATCAGAAGAGAAAAACCTACAATCAATTCCATGCAAATGTGCAACCTTGAGATAAAAAAGTCTAGTTTTCAACAAAGGTTTTCATCATACTGATCAGATGTCAATATCTGATGGTTTAAACAGTAGCTCCTCACTGCAGAACGCGAAATCCAGGGGGCAAGGTTGGATTCAGATCCAGTCGCCTCCCACTGTGTCTTCATATCTCGTGTTGTTTATGCGTCTAGCATTTCCGCATTAAGTCGTAACTAAAGTTTGCAATCTGACAAAAAAACAAACTTGCTGAAGAAAAACGTTATTTGTTAACGTGTTTTTAATAACATATTTTATAAGATTTAGGTTTAGGTTTTTGCGGCTAAGTATATAAAGTGGGAGGAGTTGGATCTGGATCCAACCACGCACCCTGGATGGCGTGTTCTGCAGTGAGGACCGTCTCGCTTTAAATACCCATGTGAAGTCTCTCTTAAAGTTTTTAAAGTTTTAATTGTGTTTTTTAAGCATAGTTTCCATAATTTAAAGTGAATTTTCTCATCCACAACGTTTGATATTCCTCATAATAGGGCACATGAAAATGAAAATTAAATATTGATGTTCTATAAAGAGCCATCCCTTCTCCATTTGTTGGGTATTATTTTTCTGGTTTGTGCATTTTAATTCCTAGAATTCCTACAAACTATAAATTCTCTCAAAATGTGCGTCGTTTTTTTGTCACATACACTTTTCTCTCTTTTACAACAGAAAACTTGTGCATGTCTGGACTGGTAAAAAATAAATGGATGATTCAATATTGGTATAAATACATTCTCTTTGAATCTATATTTTTGCACGTTTTGACTCATAATGTCAAATCCATAATGTTGGAATTGGCCAGACATCTTTTTTCTGTGCTGTTTTAATGGCTATACTACTTGTTTACAGAGGCAAACCTACTTTACGTCGGGGCCCAAGGCAAAATTATTCAATGAGGCCGTTCTGACATTTGTTTGTAAATATATATTTGTACAATAATCAAATAAAAGTATACTTCAAAACAGATCTGACATAACATAAAATGTTTACTTTTACAACATTAAAATGTCAATGCCCAAATATTTATAATATATTACCAGTACATTGAAAATAAGAAATAGTCCTACAGTATGTATACAGGTATGGTTAGCATAAATTATGTTTAACAAGTTTCTGTTTTAGTCAATGTTTCATTAAAGCGCACATATAAATAATTATATTAGCCTAAATAAACACTGTGCCATTTGATAACAATAGTTTATTCTTCATTTATTTCTAAAAATACAAATGTTCGTTGTTTATCATCCCTTTCACGTTAATTTAAATACACTTTATAATTCGAAAGGGATATCCCTCTAATAAATGTCACATTCAGCTGCTAGGTCGTTATTTATCGGTAAGGAATATTTTTCTTTCTTTCCCATCGACTCTTAGTGCATCTAACGCCACATATAGAATAATATGTTTGAAATCAAAATGAAAAAGCAACAGGATCGCTTTAAGTATGCCTCAATGATGGGTGTGAAGCGCTTTATTCGGAGGTAAACAACTGTGTAGTTTGTTGATGAGACGAACAAAGGGAAACTTTACAGTGGATGGGAAGCTGTATTTTATTGCTCCACCATCACATCATGTACTGCATTTATAACAAAGAACATCACATATGCAAATGTCATAGCAAATAGCTGTAAATACACACACCTTACTCTTTTCTTCTGAAGTGCACTCCGCACTGCGAGGATTGAAGAACGCAGAGAAAAGGACGGGGCGTTTCTTTTCGGACTGTTTCACTGGTCAGCCCTCGGAGGCCCCCTCAAAAGCGGGGCCCCAGGCAATTCCCTGCCTTGCCTGCCCCATTCCTACGCCTCTGCTTGCTTAAAATTTATTTTTTGCTTTCCAACAATGCAAAATTGTGAAACGCACCATCGAAACAAATTTGAACCGAATCGAAAGAGTTTGAGTCGCATACTCAACCTCACCGAGTATGAGAGGAGACACGAATACTCACTCAACCTCTCTGACGGCGAAGGCCGGTGAAAACAGCCGAGCTGCTTTGTGTTCGCTGATTAAGTCTGAGGTTTCATGCAAAAGGAACAGCGTGACATGACATTTAAATGTTATTTCCAAATATCAATTTTAACTCTCATAAAAAGGCTCTCGAGACAGAACTGACGACACATCACGAAGAATTCCCTAATATTTTGGTGAAAGGCTGCATTACCTTGCAAGGCCTCTTAAGACCTTTAAAAAGCGATACAGGATAATTGTGATGATTATTTCATTGCATCGGGGAGAGAGCAGGTGAAGAATACGGACAAACGGCGCAGCGCGCAGCAATTATTCATCAGTGCCGGGCTGGCTCACGGCCACAGCGAACATCACCAGACGCGAGGGACGACGGTGAATAAGTGAGAGGGAAACAAAAGCACTTCTCCACCCGAGAGAAGATAGAGAGAGAGAGAGACTACTGGCAGCACAGAGCGTCTTGACATGTGAAGGATCTGATACTTAATTTGGTAGGCTACTTAATCCATTAATTGCCCTTGATTAAAGGTGAAGAGCGTAATGGTTTGTGCCACCAGACGGAAAAGCAAAAATATAATAACTGTTGTCAAACAGGTTCTCTGAAAGCATGAACAGATGGTCCCGCCCCAAACTCACTCAATTGGTTGAGCCGTTGGTGTTATGTTGAGCGCCCAAACAAATACAGCAATGTTTAAAAAGCACCACTAAGGTGATCTGTTTACACTTTTTTTTGGAGAAATCGACACTTGAATTGTTACGTACAGCTGTACTGTCTGCATTAAACTATGAATAAATTAAAACTATACACATCATGATTAAAGCCACAGTTTTAAATACCGCCGCTAGAGGGCGCACGATCAAAACAACAACAATGGCGTAGCTAGATGACGCTGTGAAGGAGGATAGAATGACGGGGTCTGTTGTCTTCAACTCCACTGCTGATGGCCATCAATCAGATGGGAACGAAAATCATGTTAGCGGATGAGGTAAAGTAATAAAGTTTTATAAATGTTGCGTATAATTGTGGTCCATAAATAAGTGACTGCTCGAAACAAGCTAGTGGCTTGCTAGACGCTAGTTCCACATTTGTCCACGACACTGTTGTCATGCGGTTACTACGTCAGTAAAGACGGTAACAAGGTTAACGTGGATACGGCACCATTGACATGTGACTGCACAGCCCTGTGTCCTGTTTAGAATGTCGATTTTCTCACGATTTACAAGTAGTTGGAAACATTTCAGATTTTGTAAGTACTCAGCTGAACAAAATAAATAACACTGGCCTAGTGGTTTTTGGATATTTTACTGCAAAATTGTTACAAACTGTACCTTTATCATGTACATGTCATGTCATGTGTCATGTAAATAGTTTTGATACCTTGTAGTGGCACTGATATTTTATGTATGTAAACAATAACTCAATTCACAAATCGATTTTTTAAACAATGTAAATAAGGATTGCTCAATATCTGAATTTTGTTCTTTAAAAAAATCTGCTTTTACCTTAACCCTTAAAAAATAATTTGAACTAATTAATTTAATAAAAAAGTTTTAATAAACATAAAACACTCAGACTGGTTCTATTATTTTAAGTTATCATTTTAACAACCTTTTAGCTTGAATATTTTCTTTGAATTTAAATATGCTCTAAGAAAACTTAATATATACATACATACATCATTTTTTTTATTCATTTTTATGACATTTTTACCTAGTACTTTACACTGCTCTATTACTTTATATTTTGTCTTTATCATTTAAATATGTTTTATTATAATAGTATTATCTGTAAATGACTTTATCATATGTAAAATTTGAAGGATCTATTGACAGAAATGCAATATATTATACATAACTATGTCTTCAGAGGTATTTAAAGACCTTACATAATGAAGCGTTATATTTTTATTACCTTAGAATAAGCTATTTCTATCTACATACACCACCGGTCCCCTTACATTAAATACGCCATGTTGTTTCTTATCTACAGAAGCCCTAAACAGACTAACTGCTCTACTGAGCACTTTGTAAATACGTTATCTCTTTCGGCGAAGAAAACGCAAAAACTGACGACATCGTAGTGCTGTGTCAGCCACCGTAGTGCTTCGAATGAGAGGGGTGCAGTGAGCCGTTGGTTGCAATTCGCAACCTCACCGCTAGATGCCGCTAAATTTCAAACACTGTACCTGTAAATTGTTTCACTTCTCGTATTATCATTGCATTATATTTCTGCTGTATTTATTTTTGGTTTCTTTTAATTATTTTCCTGTTGTGTCTATACCTTCTTTCGCTATGTCTGTACCTCTGCATTATAAACTCCTCCCACGAAAACAAATCCACTGTATATGAAAACATTCTGATATTTGTTACACTTTTCCTTTCATAACGCTCATCGTGCCCATTTCTCATAGAACATAAGCTGCCAAGTCTTAGGCGACACATATGCAGAGTGTTTGTCACTGTGAATTAGATCTGAAATGAAAGGACACATGGGAAGGATATGGGCTGCACACCAGCGCGAGGCACCAGCTGCGGGGTCGTGTGCTCTGGTGAAGGCAGAAGAACACGACGGGTGCCAGGGATGGATACGGGAGCTGCTCGTTCTCCTTTACTTCTGCCACGCTGCCAGTGGACTCCCATGTCGCTTCAGCACTTCCAGAAAGGCCGGCGGGCAGGTCTTCGGCCTCCTCGAGGCACGTGCCAGCCGCCCGAGCAGGTGCGGTGAGGCTGACTTCAACCCGGTCCGGCCACAGGGCTGGTTCTGTCTCCTCATCGGTGGTCATGACGACAGAACGGTGGGTGGCAAAGCAACCCTGCTGATGGAAACGTCACTCACATGTCGACCCTCCATCGCAAGACACATTTAACTCATACGCATTGGGCTGGTTTACTGGGAATTCCCAATGTCTTTACAAGACTTGCTTTTTTCCAAGGAACACAAAAGAAGGTTTTCAGCTTAGAATATGACATTTTGGTCTGATTCACATAAAGCTGATGTGTCATATAACATTTTGGACTTAACATCATTTAATTTAGATTCTACCACATGCGCTTTATAGGATATCATATAAAACAATTTTTATAGTGCGTTTTATGATGCTTTTTGTTAAATGACTGTATAAATCACCATCCAGTGTCCTTGTATGGACAAGAAACATGTCTCATTTTGTGTTCCACAGATAAAAGAAAGTTTGGAACGACATGAAGATAAGTAAATGATCATGAGCTTCATTTTGATTAAGCTAACCTTAAAGCCATGTTAACCAAAAGTCATTGTGTAAAAACCCAGCACATTAAAAATGTCACTCACTGTATCCACATATTGCAAGTTCCGTGAATCAAAGGTGAGCCAGTGGAACATCAATCATGTTCTCAGCTCATTACCATTAAGTCCATCAATAGAGTGAAGCCAAAACGCATTTTCTCCGCAGCAGAACCCTTTCTCCACGGTATATTTTATTATTTTTTTCAGGTAAAAGGCCAACTACCTCATTCACATCATTAAATGGTAAATGTTTCTAAATACAAGGGAATACGAGTGGAAATGGATTACTAGTGTTTGACCTTCTTAAAGTGTTTTCAGGAGGGTAAACTGCTCACGATTTTTACGTACGTGATCAACACACCTTTTCGGTTTTTTAGCACGTGATCACAGTTGATCTCTTGTCAAGTTGTGCATTTATTTGTTTGTTATTAATTACAGCACAACAATGATTTTTTTTGCTTGTTTTATAAATGAAACTTACATTGACACTGGAACCATTTGTGCGTAAAACCCCAAACGGATTGATTTGATTTTAGTCAAATAAAGATGCATTGCACTTTTGTCATATTAAAAATGATTGTCTTGCTCTAGCAAATCTTTAGTTTTTTAAATTCATTAAACAAAAGCAAGAACTGCTGAGAATCCAAATTGCAATAAATGAACTTGCATCATGCAGCCTGCTGTATCTGCTTTGTGCCATTTGGTTTTTTATTTACTTCTTATAAACCTTTCTTCAATTTCTTACTGTAATAGCCAACTTGCAATGTGATTTTTAAGCATAAAACAGCATCAATCTCAGAGTCCAGAGCAAATCTAGAGTAGTTTTCTTCTTACCGTGTTGGAAATGACAGCGCGTTCTGGCTCATGATCTCAACTGCGGCTTCCAGTGCCACATACAATTATTCCACATTTCCCCCTTTTACGTCCATTCTTTAAGCACAGACAACGAAAATGCGCAAAACTCCGTCACATCTGGCGATGAGGATAAGGAAACTCCTGTTAATATGTCATTATACTCCAAACACTTCAAAGGCGCGGGTGCCAGTTCGGCGCGTCTTGGCGAAATCGGGTCCGAAGCGCATCAGAAGCTTGAAGTTTCTACTGGACGCGTGACGCGCTCTGTGTCGCGGTGAACTCCGGTGCGCGCTCTCTCTCTCTCTCTCTCTCTCTCTCTCTTTCACACACTGCATAGAGCAGACGTGCGTCGCCCAAAGCAGCGCAATTTCTTTCTTTCCGGAAGAAAGTGAGATGCAGAGGACAGGGATTCCCCTAGGAACAGATCCAGATTCAGGCAAAACATTCCCAGCTTCTTTTGCGCCAGTCCCCCGATGGTATAAATTTGCCTTAAAGACCAGGTTTAAAATAACAGACAACCCCGTGTTTGTTTTGCTTTGGTGCCACAATTTGGAGAAGATCTAATGTAGACTGTATGAGATTGTGTGCCTTTATTTAATCCTTTAGGTGATTCTCTGGTCTGGTGAAATGAGCTTCCAGCCTTCCCACAACCACCGTACAAATAACTAAATACACACCTTGTAGGCAGACTAATCCTTAACTTTCCACATTGTTTTGAACAAACTACTGTTTTAATTGTTTTATGCTGTTCATCTCTCCATGGGTCTCAACATGCTCTTCGTGTTTGTGCTTACTATTGGCTTCCAAATGTTCAATGCTCCCTCATTTGTGAATCTCTTTGGATAAAACGCATCTCCTAATTGAAAAAATGTGAATGTTCTAGCTGATTCTCTAGATTTGGTTCTTCTTCATCAACACTTTTCTCTGGCGCTCTTAATGAGCTCATCCCTACTGGTTTTGGCCTCTCACCTTTGACCTTTGATACAGTACACATTTATCTGAATAAGAACTCTGTTGTATTTTTGTTTGTATAAAAGTTATTATCATGACTAAAGATCCAATTGTGGTGAACTCAATTTGTGAAACATCATACCAGTATATATTTTGAATCCCCAACCAACCCCAAATTATTCTGGCGGATTTGTGAGCCTTTTAAATAAAGGCTTTTACAATTATAGCAAACGCAACGCACGCACCCACCAACGCACGCACGCACACGAATATACAGTATATATTGCACCCTATGATGTAAAATTTCAGTATTATTTGTGCTCTAGATCAAAGTTTTAATATCTGGATGTCATAACAGAGCTCTATAGATTTTTCACATATAGCCTTTGTTTTCAAAACCACACACCACACAATTACACCTCTAATAAAGAGGAAATATTATATTTCCTTTAAGCGTTGTGCACCAATAATTCCAGAGATCTGGTTATTGTGCTCTTGTCTGACATACATGCTTGTAAAATTAAATATGACTTCCAGAAGATGACTTACTTAGGTTGGGAAAGAGACACTTTTAGTCATTCATTGGCATAATTGGCAAAAAGCTTTCCTATAGCTCAGTGGTAAGAGCATTGCGTTGACAACGCAAGGTTGTGGGATCGATCCCAGGGGATTGCAAATACCTATGTATAAATGTATAGGATAATGCAATGTAAGTCGCTTTGGATAAAAGCATCTGCCAAATGCATAAATGTAAATAATGGGTGTTTACTACGTTTTACTCTCGGCCAGTAATGCTATATCTGCATTCGTTTTTTGACCTGTGTTAGGTTTCCATAACTACCATTATTATGACATCACTACAAAATGCATCCTGTGGATCCTTGAAGCTAAGTGTTTCACAAGAAAAGCACAATAGCATTGCAACTAGTTTTAAGTGCAAAGAGTCGCCGTATATGACAAACATTTCAAAGCATGAAAGTATAAAAGGGTTTTAGCATGGAGATAACATGTCAGATTAACGGTGCATGTAAATATCTATTAAGTCCGGTGTGTGATTTCTGCTCGGTTCGGGTTTAGATTATAGATTTAAACAGGTCACCGGCCTATTGCATTCCGCTGTGACTGAGGTGCTTTGAAACTGCAACATGGGCAATATATTCTCACACACATACACACAGTTTTAGTCTCTCTCACATATTGACTCATCATTGACCTAAAAAGTTTCTTTAAATAAACCTCTGTTGTGTAATTAGTATAACTAAACAAAGCCTTTTGTGCATTTCTACATTCAAACAGCTTGAATTTGTCTCAATGAATTGTAATTAGTTATCTAAGACGTTTCCTTAAAGCTTAAAAGATCACACTTTTAATGTAGTTGCACATGCAGAAAACACTTCGTAGCCGTGGCAACTGCGTGATGGACTGAGCACAGCAAAAAAAATCAATGCGATCACCCACAGCAGAGTAAATGAAGTGAAATAGCGTAACAGGTGACGTCACACGTTTGAAGCACTGCAGTCTCGTCCTTTCTCAAGTCATGAGCACCGAGCCAAAAAAAGGTCAAGCAAGGTAAATTACAGGCAATGACCGCAGGGACAAGCATGGAAACTTATGGCGAAAAATACCACAGATAACATAAAACAAGTCACCCCTTTTCATTAATAGGATACAAAACAGTTCTTGAAACCTATACAAATATTTTTTTTCTTTCTCCACAAAGTACCACATTACAATAATACTGTTTTTATTTATTATTTAATACATTTTTAGTGCTTTTTTTCAACCCTGGTACCAACATTTCAGTAGCGTTACTTTCTAAAAACAAATATTTTAAAAATGTAAGATACATTTTACAACAAAGTACTATATTACAGTAATGCTTTTTTTATTTATTTTATACACGATTAGATTTTTTTTCAACCCTGTTACCAACATTTCAGTAACATTGCTTTTTGAAAATAAACAAATTGAACATTAAAATATACATTACAATTGAATCCTAAAGATTTAAATAAAACATTTGTGTGTCATTACAACAAAGTAATATATTACAGTAATGCTTTTTACATTTATTTTATATATGATTTTTATTTTTTCAACCCTGTTACCATCATTTCAGTAGCATTCCTTTCTAAAACAGAACAATTAAAATCAATATCATATTAAAATTTTATCCTAAAGATTTAAATAAAAAATAAGTGTACACCAGAATATGTAACAGGGTTAACTTTATGCAGCTTTGGCCTGAGCTAGTTTGGGACCGAAAGTTGGTTTGTATCAACATTCAAAAATGTTAATAATTTGTTTGCTCAGTTTTATTGCAATGAATGGTTGAGCTTTACTAACATAGTCACCGATCAGTAAAAATCAAACAGGTATTTTATATGTATTGTTACATGCACTGCACTAAACAAGTGTATGTAAAATATAGTTTATACTGTACAGTATTCAGTTAGTAAGCTATCCCTTTCTATTCTATTCTTATCGTACTAGATATCTACAAGACCTGACACATGACATGTGACCTTTATTCTTGAGTACGTGTGTGTCATTTAAACAGCCAACACAGTCATCTTGAAAACATTATTCACAAAGGCTTCACACAACAATCATAAAATGAATTTGTTGTCAGTATGCAGAAATAGTTCAAACCCGGTCACAAACATGGCCAGACACAGAAAAGATAATCAGATGCAAAACGTGCTCTGCTTGTAAGTTTATTTACGCGTTTAAGAACATAAGCACTTGTATTCAAAGCCTCATCTGCCAAAAGGACATTAACTGCAGGTGAGGTTGCTTAGCAACCTTTGGCCTTGATGAGAGGAAATTGTATTGCCACTAAATGATCACAGAAGCACACGTGAACGCACACACACGCACGCTGAGCTATGAGCGAACCAAACAGCGAGTGGTATTCCTTAGATGAACTGAACGTTTGTTAACCTTTGCTTTATAAGTATAAGATTAATGGAAGGGTAGAAAGTGGGTGCCGTAGGTAAAAGAACCCGATAAAGTGTTTTTCGGCCAACACACTGCGTACTCACAATTCCGAATCAGCATTTTCTATTGTGTTTATAGAGACCCCAAAGGGAAGATGGGCGCGAGATATATATTACACACATGCAGAAACCTTCCCTAGTGTATGTACACACAGCACTACTTTTACATCATTAATTGCACATGTTTCCCTTTATGAGCTATTTAGACATCTTAAGGTGTTGGTTCAGGTAGCAGACGATAAATAAACACAGAAACGCACACAAACACGGAGTGACAGGTCAATTACTGTCAAATCTGCTGAACCAGCGACTCGCAAATATTTTTTTTATCGAGAGCGCTTCATACATCCATCTGTCCATCTTGTTATATATGGGACCAATGGGAATTATTTCATCATTCCAGCATAATTTCAGTATGTGATGTAGGCACACACAAGCAAAATATGGATCATAAATGTTTCCGGTGACTTAATGGGATAGTTCCCCCAAAAATAAAAAAGTAAGTCATCCTTTACTCACCCTCATGTCGTTTTCATTTGTGAAACACAAAAGAAGATATTTTGAGAAATGTCTCAGTGGTTTTGTGTCATACAATGGAAGTCAATGGGGACGGATGTTGTTTGGTTACCAACGGTCTTCAAACTATCTTTTGTGTTCCGCAGAAGATAGATACAGGTTTGAAATGACAAGAGGGTTGACATTTACCAAGAAATATGACCTGACAGCTTATAAATCATTATTGTAAGGAATCACATATTTTAATTGCTCAGTCACAAAAATATACAAACTGCACTTTTAAGGTGAGAAAGTGTTTTATTTGGGAAAAAATGTTCGGCTAACCATGTACTGTAAGAACAGCATTCTATTCATTTATTGGTAATACTTCAAACCCATACTAAAATAGCTCTCCCTAGACTAGGATGGTAGATAACAGATACACAAAATTTTAAGATTGGAAAAGTTTTGCCTGTTTGGGCTAGTTTGGTAACTTTCTGTGGTCTTTATAAGACACAAGCCCTGTTTAATCTTTGACTGATTTCTGATGTCTTGGACTTTGTCAGTGCTGCCCCCTTGAGGTCAACAATGTAAACACAGAATAGAACAACATTAAACTATTTTTTAAAAACAGCTGTTACTCTCGCTTATTTTTTAAGGGTCGCTTCTTATTTTTTTCCCATAGCTCTGGGTGGAATTTTCAAACCCCACGGGGCCCAAAAGCTGTATGTAAGACCCCAGAAATAGTATCTATAAACACCAGAACTAGAAATGAAGATGGGCTATTTGGACTTGGGGCAGTTTACAAAGACCCTGTATGGGCAAACGGGGGCTCCAACCATATCACAATATAATATAACAGATACAGAAAAACTGTGCATAAGCCTACTTTACATTATAAACGTAAAATCGAGTTCTAATTACATGGTGAATGTGAAAGAATGCATATATACACGTGAGTGACTTTTATTAGATGATACAGACAGATTGGTCAAAAATGAGAATTCATGCCGAGTTTGGTGTCAAACTGCAGCTTTTGTCGCATATGGCACTTCACCCGCATCCTGAAGCATACACTATAACATTTGTTCATTGAATTGGACAACTTCCTAACACTTGTCAATTAAAGTGTAATGAAAATGTATTCATTTCAGTCTTTGATTCAAATATTTTGACTGATCTTTTAAGCATTTTATACGTCATTTCTTACCTGATCTCATGCAGTTCAATGCCCTCATTGATGAAGACTAGAGGAATGACCCACAGGATTGCTATCAGTCATGTTCCCATGGGAATGTCTGAGATATGGAAGGTGTGGTGGACGTCGGCGTCATGCCACAGGAAATGAGACGCCATTGCAAAAGAAACATTCCGAACCGGCCTGTGACAGGAAGGAACATTACACCCAGATACGGCCCGGTACTCAGATCAAAATGCAGATCCCACCGTGCAATGAATAGAAATACTTAAATACATTATAAAAGTAACTTTTTTTTATTGTGCATGTTATAGATCAACAGTGATATGTATAGTACATAACTGTGTGTAATATAAAAGACTTAAAATCAAAAGCTACTCACGCGATGCAGATGACGTGCCGTACCAGTGCCGGCCGTACCAGTCTGGAGACCACGCTGGTGAATTCAAAAGGAAAGACACAGTCGCACACACAGTCAGAAATAAAATTAATAAAAACAAAATAATACGAAATATTTAGACTTTATTATAAATGTGAACATTCTGAAGAATTGCTCTACTTCTGGTTGCTCTACAAGCACGAAGAATCGCAATGTCTGCAGAGCAATATAGGAAAAAAAGCCACTTCAGTGAATCTACATATATGAGGTGTCCAAAACAGCTTTGAAACCAACAGAGAAGCTGACCAGGCTGTGAGACCAGCAAACCATGTTGAAGGGCAATGACGCACTAACATATCTAGACGATACACCACATGCATTTTTGGGGGGTTGCTCCCATCCCTTTACCTTTTTTGGTAGGAATCGAAGATTTTTCCCAGTAGGAACTTTCATGATGGAACTGTCAGATGGTTTTCCAAGAAGAGACACACTGGAGAGAGAAATGAGAAGGTCAAGGGATGGTACACTTTTACTATAATTGACACAAACAAATTTTCCCTTCAGATTTAGAACCAGACAAATACAAACAAGTGTACGACTTTTACCATACATTATATTTTATTACGTATTGTGCACATTTATGTGTGTGATTGTAAATGTTGAGCCTGTGATAAAATGCTTTTCAAACCCCACATTGAATGCACAATGAATGGGTTACTGTTGGTATATTTGTTCACACCTCAGTAAGGGAAAATAAAAACAGGACAGGAAGAGGACATCGCTGGTGCCAAGTGGAGGAGGAAGTTGACACACACATGCCAGAATCTGTGGGATTAAAACACACACACACACAATTGCTGACTCAGCTACGCCTGTCAGAGACACAAGTTTTAGATGTAAATCATGAGATTGTTACTCAGTACTATTGACAGAAATAGCAAAGTCAAAACAACAGTCAGCATGTGTCACAGGGCATAAAAGTGTAAAGTTTGAGCACTTGAGCACAAGTTTAGAAATATATTACTTATTTTTGTACTGTATATGCATGCGCACTCTGTATGTATATTTGTGTCTATCGATTTTATATATTTAGGCAATATACATTTTTTATGATAAAAATCCCATTAAAAAAATTAAGTAAATTTAGTGACATTTAGTGACTTTATTTTAAAATAATTTATATATATAACATATTTTAATGTAAGAGAGAGAGAGTGAGAGAGAGAGAGAGAGAGAGAGATAGTGTGTTGTGTTTTTCTGCTTTGTAACTAAAACCAGATCAATAAAATGTAAATATTTGAAATAATTGTTTCTAAACAATTACTAGTATAAGTTATGTATATATTGAATGCAGAATGTCCAATGATTAAACAAATGCCCCGTACACTGTTATATAAAATCTGTAATTTTACAATTCTATTGTTATTTTTAACAGATTTTTCACTTATAATGTAAAATATTTTTTTGAACACTATATTTACTGTTTTTTGTATCTACTTTTTTTACGGAAATATGTAAAAAAAAACAAAAAAACATCAAATTACAAAAAATAATTAAAAATTAATTGAGTAAAAAAAAAAATGTTTTACTATTTTTTAGTTATGTGATCTTTTTATTTTTTACAGTGTACATTTGGTCCTATAAAAAGTGCAAAATTGGATGCTAGTGGTGCAGAAACTATACACTTCTTTGAATACTGCGTTAATGTTAACATATAGGCTACCTTACTAATCTTAAACATATACTTACTTAACATATAGGCTGCCTCGCTAATAGAAGTGTCTGCTAAATGCCTAATGTAAATGTAAAATGTAAATGAAATACATTTAACATTATCATCTTGCAAAGTGATGTATATATCGCCACTGTCCTAATTTCCCATATTTCAGGATCTACATTTTTTTTTTAGAAATTCTATCATCATTTGCTCACCCTCAGTTTGATCCAAATCTGTATAAATGTCTGTGTTCTGCTAAACACAAAGGAAGATATTTGGAAGAATGTCAGTAACAAAACAGATCTCATCCCCCATTTGACTCCCATAGTATTTATTTCCCCTACTATAGCAGTAAATATGGGATGAGATCTATTTGGGTGAACTATCCCTTTAATTATTTAAAAAGTGCAGTGTTTATTTCCTGAAACAGTTAATGTGGATATCCATGGTCTATTCCTCTATGCATGCACCTGAATGAGCACGAGGGACAGTTGAAACTGAAAAAACACTTCCCGATGCCCGCTGTGTTGTGTCGTGCCTGAAAAACCTATAAAACACATCAATCACCGACTGTATTGACCAATGCACATCCATGTGTGAGACCTGTTTGATAAGCCTAAGGATGGTGTTATTGTCCTGTTGTTTGAGCTGTATCGCACAGGCCAGCCCACAGATGGCGCTACAGAGCTGAGTTCCCAGTCCCAGCAGAGAGATCAGAAGTAAACCAACAACAGGTGGGTACAAGAGGATCTAATGCAATGCTTGCTGTCAATAAAAAAAAAAGAAACAAAAGAATAAGCACGTAATGCTCTCACGCAGACTGACACATAACAATGACAAATGATCCCACTAACAAAGAGCTAAATATGGCATGACACTTCAGCCGGCATGTTTGTGCAACAAGGAGCTGCAGGGATTAGGTGGTGTTTCTGTCTGCTCATAGTGATTAAGCTCCTGGCAGGTGGTGTGGAAATGAGAAGTGGTGAATCACCTGATGTCACTTTGTAAGAAGATTTCATGATGTTCCGACTGCCCCCGAGACAACACACCACCTCACCGTACTCCTGCATGATGCACACCATCTCACATGCAGCTACACACACATATGACCAAAAAATCGTAGCTTTGATGGTGTTATAAATTCTGATGTTAATGCAGAATTATATTTGTGTCTCACTCTGTGATGCGCAGTCTGTGAAAAAAGGAACCAGCAGTAGGACGTTATCAATGTTCTCCAGGTGTGGCCTCACGTTTTCGACGCCTTTTGGAAATTTGGCCTGGAAATGCAGCAGGAAGAAATTGAAGAAAACAGTTAGTGAGTAAAAATGAACATAATGCATCATTTACACACACTCATGTCATTCCAAACTTGAGTGCCTTTATTTCTTCCGCGGAACACAAAAGAAGATATTTTGAAGAACGTTGGTCACCAAACAACATTGACCCATTGAATTCCATTGTATGGACACAAAAGAGACTTTTTCCAAAATATCGTCTTCGCAGAAGAAAGAGTCACATACATGTTTCCAACGACATGAGGGTAAACAAATGATGACAGAATTTTTAGGTCAACTATTTATGTTTGTACCACAAAGGTGTACAATGATTTTTGAAACAAAGGTAAAAGAACAGTTCACTTTTTCGGTGTGTGTACGTGTATCTCACTCTATTTAGGATCTCAATAAGACAAGCTCCATCGTGCTGTATGGCTCTTGAGTCCGCCCTCCCTGTGACATCATCATCAAGCAGAAGTCCCTCCTCTGAGAACATTAACAAATAAAGTAATGAGGACAAAACATATTAAAATGCACCATTTGTACAATTTTTCACGGACTAATACATCTCTTTCTCACCTTCCTCCACCACTGGCTCGTCCACGATGTCTGGGTCAAGAGGAAAGCTCTCTGATTGGAGGGAGATGTGACAGTTCCAGCCGGTCTCCAGTCCCATCTTCTCAGCGAACACCTACTTGTAGGATGATTCAAGTTAAGTGAGGAAATAACATGAATAAAACGTTCACAGTCGCTCATCTAATGTGTGAAAAATTCATAAAAGAAAAAGTGTCCTGCTGGAAATTATGATAAAAGGAGATTAAATAAATGTAATTTTGATTTTCTCAATCGTTTTATTTTTATTTTAACTACTTTTTTTAACTAAAAATGCTTTTACAACAACTACAGGATACATTTCTTAAGTTCCCAAGAATTGTAATAAAATCTTTACACTGTACTGTAGATGCACCTGTGATTTCTTTTAACGGCCGACAGCATTTTGTTTCAATAAAATGAATCAAAAATAAATGGACCCTCATTTATTTATTTTACACAGTGAACAAGGACAAGAAATCATACGTAGGGAGAGAATGGGGAACAAAAGTCAAAAAAGCACCATGACCCGGGGGACTCAAACTCGGGACACCCGGCATGCTATTGCGCAATATGTCAACACACAGTCGACCTCATTGTTTTTTTTAAATACAAGAACAACAACATGGGGCTCTCTGGGACGACATATCAACAACGTGCATGGTGTGCGGTTCTGTTTTCTGACCTAACTCCTCACTTCCTCCTCACTGGAAAAATAGACAAAGTGAATACAAGCGCTGTGCAAACCTGAGATAAGCCTGACCACATGCGGACTGGCTTGATACCGAGACGACACCAGACCCAGAAATATCTGCTGCCTGAGGGGCGTGAGAAAGGCATCATCTACTGTACACACAATGCACATTAGGCTATTTGCAGAAAACATTGCAACCGAACACTAGATCTGGGGCCCGTTCAGAAAGGAGGTTTAGTGATAACCCTGAAATCAGGGAAACTCGTTTCAGAATCTGAGGTATGTAAAAAGAGATAACTTATAGGCTCCTCAGAGTCAGTCACCATGGTAACTTACTCCATGAACCTAACTGGTCGGGAGCAGGTTTTCTTTGGTAAACCAGGAGTTTCTTTCCATCTCCTCCCCCTTTATAGAGCGCAAGTGGTGTACCTCTTTATTCATTTAATACAGTCATTCATGGCACATATTTTGATCACACAGAGATCTTCTCAGTGACCGAAATGTAATGTTATTTTCAGAAGGGAATTTAGGACCCGAGTGGAATATTGTCATTTCTTCATGCATTTTTATTAAAACTGTATCATTTTTCTTTACAGCGAATTATATCAAATTATATCTCATCCACATCAATAACATCAGCCATCGTGGCCGTGTATTACATCACAGCATATTCTTTCCTTTACCGTTTTAAAATTTATTTAAATGCTCATTTTGTCTCATTTTCAATTATTAGTCATCCTGAGGCCCCCCTAAAAGTCAGCTGCCCCCCTTGTGGGCCAGGGCCCCCCTGTTGAGGACCACTGTCCAAAACATCATGTTGTCTCACACTCAACACTAGAGCACTGATGTTGAGTGAGAATAGAATTGTTGTTATTATTTCAGTTTTTTGCGTTCATTCATGTACTGATTCATTTATTTGTTTATTGGTACATTTATCTATTTATTCATTTAAACTTCAGTCATTTTCAGCACATTAGTAAATGCACTGTTTTTGGTGCCGTTTCCATGGTGAATCGTAATATTGAAGCTCCATTGATCATGGCTTTTCATAGTCGTATTGCACGTGCTTAACTCAAGGTAAACCTACCCGATAGTTGATTGAAAGAACTCAAAT
Organism: Triplophysa siluroides; assembly: GCA_006030095.1. Classification (NCBI taxonomy): domain Eukaryota; kingdom Metazoa; phylum Chordata; class Actinopteri; order Cypriniformes; family Nemacheilidae; genus Triplophysa; species Triplophysa siluroides. Next base: position 130,324 of record VCII01000201.1, on the reverse strand, counting down.
CAGCTGTTCTGAAACCAAAAACTCAAAGTTTCTCATCTTAGTGTAAATTTGAACTCGGTGTTGGTTGAACCTCCTTTTTGAAACGTGCCCCAGATATTTTAACCTGCGCCAATATCATACGGCAACACCATCGCACACCTGTAGCGTCTGGAATTTGGCTCAATGGCAGTTCAACACAGGTGTCATCGATTTCCGTGTCGTGTGGCTGCAACAATGGCTTCAAAGAAACAGCCACACACCGACCGGCCATAGAGGAACGCTGATATAAATCAACAACCTTCTTCCTGCACAAGCAAACAGAAAAGTGTGCAGAGGTGACGGCTTGGAGCAAAAGTTATCGAGCTTTCTCGTCAGCTAAAACTACATTATGCACGTGAAGTATTGTAGAAAAAAATCGGAACTTTAACCTCAATAAATAAATAGGAGAACAGCTGGAGCTCTCCTTGGGACGAAACACATTTCTGTAATATCAACATATAGCTCAATACACATTATTTGAACAGTTTATTCAATTCTGAAATTGTGAAACTGGCCATATTTGCTCATATTTCCTGAATGCACATTCTATAGGCTATAATATGTAAAATGCATAAATGTAAATAGATGACAAAGTAACCTCGAATGTGCCCATTGTCACATACAACCTGTCCCTATATGTGACAGGTCCACATATTTGAGAACGTGTTGATGCATGTGTGTGTGTGTGGTGCACCAGCAGGTCGATGAGATGTCAGAACGGGAGGTGTCGCATTGATAGTGAAGGTGGAGAAATCGCCCCAGGGTCTCCGGAGGATGAGATGGAAGGCAGGGTGTACGCAGCGACACTCACCCTCTGTTCGAAAGCCTCTTTGGCAGAGGCGGGTAAGCCTACAGACATTCAGGTAAGCCTATAGCAGTTATGACTAAAATGCAGTTTCGCTGTAATTTTTCAATGGAAATTTCAGGGAACGAGGGATAGGCAACAGTTACAATGACGCAGTTTGGCTAATGGTTACTAGTTGGCGAGTTGCATCTGGGAAAAACAATGCTCCATACAAATCCTAAAATTAAATTAAATTTAGGAGAACTATATAAATAAGCTTATCAACTTCCCAACTTTCCCATTTAGTCAAAAATCCCAAGAATCCGCTGTAGGTGGCAGAGGATCCAGGGAGGTCGGACGGGCTGGCATGGCGGTCGAGTGCGCACCAGTGCACGTGCACGAGCAAGTGTCATCAAACTGCACCCGCATGTCGTCACACTGCACCTGACCCAACGACAAAATCAACATCTCCAGACTGTGCGTAAGTTCAGAAGAGAATATTCAGCGAGTGGTGTACAGTTAGCATTTAAAAAAAACAAATCTTCATTTGTATTTTAAATCAATTATGCTGCGTCCCAATTCGCATACTATCCGTCCTAAATAGTATTCGAAAATATAATTAGTGTGTCCCAAATCGTAGTATGTTGAAATGAGTATTTCAAGGATTCCCGGATGGTCTACTACTTCTGGTAGAAATTCGAAGTGCAGAATGACGCATGCTCTTACGGCTAATATTACCCACAACTCACAGCGAGTAGGCAGAGTTTAGTGACGCTCCGCTGCATTAATACAATGAAATAACTGATGCGTCACTAAATTAATAAATATAACTATAGAGTTAACATTACATATGAAACAATGAATGAATAAATACTTAAATGGAAAGAAGAGATGTCTTTTGATGTGTGTGACAGTTAATCGTCACAATGTTGTCCAGGCAACAAGGACCACTTCCGTTTCCTGTTAGTATATCTATATTTTGCTACACACTAGAAAGTATATACTATTTCATAACAAAAACAGTACATACTTTTAGTGAATAGTATAAGTAGGTGAATTGGGACGCAGCACTAGATTGTTATGAGAAACAAAAGTTGTTCCAAACCTGTATACGTTTCCTTGTTCTGCTGAACACAAAGAAAAATATTTGTACGAATGTTAGCAACTGACATTTCTGGAACATCATTGACTGCCATAGTAGGAAAAATGAAAATGGTGGTCAAAGGTGCGCAAACTGTTTGCTTTCCTACATTCTTCAAAATATCCTCTAAAAGTCGAGTTCTTACACGTACAAAAAAGTATGAACATATAAGCCCGGTTCTGTCAACTTTGCAATGGTTACCTATAAAGCATCGCATTAACTTTAAGATCTTGCTTATTACCTATAAAGCCCTACATGGTTTAGCTCCTCAGTACCTCAGTGAACTCCTCTTGTATTACAGTCCTTCACGTGCATTATGCTCTCAGGCGTCCTGTCAGTTGGCAATACCTAGAATTTCAAAATCAAATCCAGGAGGTAGATCCTTTTCCTATCTAGCGCCTACACTTTGGAATAGTCTTCCCTGCACTGTCCGGGAGGCAGACACACTCTGTCAGTTTCAATCCAGACTAAAGAAGCATCTTTTAATCTTGCATACACTACACTTCCATAATATAAATCCTATGAGGGTTTAGGCTGCATTAGTTAGATCAACCGGAACCAGGAACACTTCCAACAACAACTGATGTATTGTTGCATCAAAGAGTGCAGAACAGTACTCTACTCTCAGCTGTCTTGTCTCATTGTTCCAAGGTTACCACAGCGTGCAGGATGCAGTTCATGTCCAGACCTGATGGTAGAGCGGAGAATGGGAAGCAGCGACCTGACACGTCTTCATTGCAAAATTTAAAATGCTATTAGATTATTAATGATAATCTTAAACCTATAATTTACCTTATTAGTAAGTTTATTTTTTTTATTTAGCCTTGTTGTGCAAGCACTGTCGAGCTTGTGCAGAGGCAGCAGCTTTTGCCAGAGGGGAACTGGAATCCCCTGGTTGGGCCTGGGTTCTCCTGATGGTCTTTTTCTCCATTTGAGTTTTGGGTTCCTCGCCACCGTTTGCATACTGCTTTGCACTATTTGCCTGGCCGGGGAGGTTTTACTTAATTAATATTGCATATAGGAATTTATAGTCTGTTTAATATTTGACCTGTGTTTCTCTCTTCTTTATCTTAAATGTGTACCTTCACTGTGCGTGCATGCGTGCCTTTGTGTGTGCATGCGTGTGTGCATGCTTGTCTGTATGTGTGCGTGCTTGTCTATGTGTGCGGGTGTGTGTGTGTGCGTGCGTGCGTTTTGTATGTGGGTGTGTCTGTCTTCTGTGTTTTCACCTTTTCTTGTGTTTAAAGGTATAACTTCAATTGTTTTTGCTTATAGTCAATATATCTCATGTACAGCTGCTTTGTAACAATGAAAACTGTAAAAAGCGCTATATTAATAAAGTTGAGTTGAGTTAAATATGAATTTAGCATTTTGTGAAAAAGTGCTTTCATTCCGGTAGGTTTTATTAAATAATAAGCTTGCACCTGATATGCATACACTTGAAATACTCCTTCACTAGAAGTAGATCAATTCAATTACACTGCATTATGGGAAATACAGTGTTGTATACGACACATTTTATATTTTAGTTAATATATTAGATCAGCTACTTTGCCTGAACCATTCTTATATCTATACATTCAAATGATCATGTTGTCAAAAATGTGTGAGTAGCACAGACTTCATAATACTACAGTATATATCCACAGTTATGGTTGTTACCTCCATAGGGTCTTTCAAGCCAAAGTCTTCCACCTCTTTTGTCTCTGTTTCTTGTGATGAAAATGATTTTCGGAAGCACAACATTTTTCAGGGTCGGGACTGGGCCAAGAGAAAATGCCCTGCTTATCAACACAGCATAACACCTGCAACACACACATTTAATTCTTAAATAATAACACGTATACTGTAAGTACTAAATTTTCATTTATGTATTTGGCAGACGCTTTCAACCAAAACGATATTTACTGCATTCAATGGGAAATCAAACCCATGACCTTTGTGCACGAACCTCTAATGCCAGACTAATACTCAATGGTATTTGTTCATAGATATTCTCGCATACTGATACCCTAACCAGGTGCATTCTGGGACATACTCAAAGCTCTTATTACAGTATTGTATTACTGTTAGAAAGATAGAATAACATTCAGTGCCTCACCCGAGCGTGAGATGTTATCAGGGATATGCGATGCAGGTAGATTGTGACTCACTTAAGTGCACTCCCATTAGATCACAGAAATATACAGCGCCGCTAAAGTATTTGGACACCTAAATCACACTTAAAAATGCATGGTTGTCATTGCATTAAATGCCAAAGTATCTAACCAAGTGGCATTTACGCTACAAGCAGAATATTTAAACAAAGATTAAGAGACCACTTAAAAATTATTTTGAGTTTTTCTAAAATGTACTATTTATAGGTATGTGTTTTAGTAAATTATCATTTTTGTTTCATTCTGTAAACTGCTAACAATATTTCTACCAAATTTTAAATGCAAATATTTCCATTTTCATGTATATGCAGAAAATTAACACTGCAGAGACGGATTAAAATAACAGACGCTTCTGTACTTTTTCAGACCTCAAAAACTGCAAAGAAAACAAGTTCATATTCACTTTTACGCAATCCAACAGTAATATTTCTACATGTTTGTAGATGAAGTTTTATGTGATGCATGTGGTAACCTGGATTTGTATTTAAGTTTTCCTGTCTTGTCATGCTGTCAGTCTTTCACATTGCTGTTGGATGACTTAATGTCACTCCTGTGGTTTGATTCAATAGAAATTCAACAGACACTGAATGGCCACAGCAGAAACATTGATTTTAAATGAAAATTTGCAATGATCTATAAACTTTTTCACAGGCTGTATATATTTATACATATGCATTAGATTATGTTGAATGATCAAACAGCTAACATATTTGGACCATATCATGTGAGGGTGTAGCATTCTGTATTCTGTCCACATACTATTTAGGACCACCGTACATACATTAAATCTTAAACTAGTCTTTATTACTTCCTAAACTGTGCAGCAAGCTTGCGTTCGACCCCAAAACACAGAGTAACATTTCCTGCCTGTCAACTTCCACATTTCCTGTTCATTGAGACGAGCATAATCCTCAGATTCCAGTTTGTTTGAGTCTGTTTATTTATTCACCCTCATGTCAATCAAAAGCTGTATATGACTCTTTTTCTTGTGTAATTATGGGTAATATTGATGTATTGCGGTATACCTTTATATTTGCAGATGTGTCGTGTGTGTGAGAGGATATTTGCGAAGCGTAACAGCCCACGATCCCACACCAGGAGCTCCAAACAGAAGCCGCAAGAGATTCAGTAATACAAGCAGAACCTACAGAAATAAAGATTTTATGTATTTAAACCCTCCCATTTTTTTTTCAAAATACTGCAAAATATGTTATATTGTCAGCAGAAGAAAGAAAGTAATTCACGTTTGGAATGACATGACGGTGAATAAAAAATTCAAGAATTGTACATTTTGGACATTTACCATGATAATACCATGTTTGAATACGTTTATATTTACGTTTCTTGGAGTCAGTATTGGGTGTAACTAGTTACTTAGTAATAAGTTACTGTAATTTAATTACTTTTCCCTTGAAAAAGTTAAGTATGGGATTACTCTCATTTTTCTGTAATTTAATAACAGTTACTTCTGATGTAATTAAACTAAATACTTTGTGTAATATATGTGTGTGCAATAGTGGAATTGACATCCAAATTCATGTCTAAGTTAAAAATCTGTGCTATAATGTATAGTTCTCTCATTTGTAATTCTTTGATCAGTTTATAATACTACTTAATGTAGTTTTATATTATTTATTTGAATGAATTAAAAGAGTTGTTTCATTTTATCCTTGAATCGCTTAACTAATCAAGGTTGATCTAGGATTGTAATTAGAAAGTAATTAGTAATAAGTAATTAAATACTTTTTGGAGAGAGTACTTGTACAGTAATCTAATTACGCTATTGAATATGTAATTAGCAACTAGTTATTCATAATTTTTTCAGAGTAACTTGCCCAACACTGCTTAGAGTACTACTGTATGTAAATACCATCAATCAATACCATGTATTACTAACTGTTACCAGCACTCATCATATAACAAAAAATTATTGTTACTGGTGCTTGCAATGCCAAGGTCATGAGTATATGGTTTATGCACAATGATAAAAACAATGCATATGAATGAAATAGACCCATAGTGTGTTCAGACCAAACGCGAATGAAGCGTTAAGCGTACCCTCTCAACAAAATCCATGTCATAAGTCATTTTGTAACGATACTGGAGCCGCCTGTCTAGAGCCCTGCCCATTGCGCGAATTCGCGTGAATTTCACGTGCGAATGATGCGAATTTCACGCGCGAATGAAGCGAGTAAACTCAAAATGTTCAAGCGTCCAACTTCGCGCGAATAGCGCGATTCATTCGCGCAAGTCGCGTTTGGTCTGAATACACTATAAGAGTTTCACCAGGACAAACAGCGCAGGGCCTCTCTCAAGTAAACTCTGCAAGGTGTAACGCTCAAAAACAGACATGGGTCTCTGCTCAGACACTTTCTATGGAAAAAGATCCACATTAATGAAACGACATGACAAATTCCTGGCAAATTCTATAAATTCAGCTCTTGTGAACATCCTAAGGCAGCAGTTACAAAGTGCATATTGAAGTGTATACAACTTGCTATTGTCTATGATGATGTATGCCATGCCATTACAAGATGATTCATTGACTCATGAGCTGTAATTCTATATTGAGTACTTAAACTCATAATTCCTCCTCCTGGATTACTTTTCTATGACTGATAGATGAGCTAGAGTTTAAAGATGACTTCTATACATGAAGGATACTTGAACATCAGTGAAACACAATGGTGTTGTCAGCTAGAGTAAAACCGGTTCTCTTTAACATAAGTGATGAACAAACGCATAGGAATGAGAAACTGCTTATGAGATCACTTAAAGCGGCCCTAACACACAGGGTTTCTGCCAATCTCATATTAATCTTGAGTACCTATAGAGTAGTATTGCATACTTCGTATCTTCGAAGAGTATTTAGTTTGATCACATTTATAAAAGATAGATACAGCTGTACGATTGTTTCCGAAATCATATGGCGCCTGCGGGGGGGAGGGGTAGGCAGAACCAAAGCACGTGCCCACCCATTGCCAACAAAACACAGACATCAGTTTTACTCACCGCATGCGGTTCATGTCCGGCATCTTTAAGTGCTGGAACGGCTCCATATATCAGTTTCAAACAATCTCCAAATCCAGCGTTATATCCACCGCTTATATAACATTTATCACCCAAATGTAGTGAACATTTGGGTCATAACACCTGAACTTCGCGAACGTATGCTCTCTCTCTCACTCCTGCTTACAAGTGAAATACTCTTTCTCCTGCTCTCCTTGCTGCCGCTTGCTTTTCCCGGGAGAATTTTCTAATAAGGGACTAAGAAACAATTTTTACGAAACAGTTTTATATGTTCAAAAAACTTTCCGAAACCTGTACGATCGCTGGGGGAGTGTATCGAGCACAGAAATACCACGTAATACGCCCAACTCGTTTTTTGACAAGTTGACGATGTTAAGCATGAGAAGACAGCACGTTTAACATTGTGAAGAAGTCAGAATGCATGAAACACCGTTGCAGGGCCGCTTTAAAAATGTTAACTCTTCCCAGATCAGTTTTTTTAGTGTTTTTATAGTTTTAATAATATATTGATTTGGCAGTTATGTTTTTGAAATTTTAGGTATGTTTTTTTATTACTCTATACATTTATTTTAGTGCTGTCAAATTGATGAGTTGCGATTAATCGATTCCAAAGTAAATGTTTGTGCTTATATAATATATCGTAGCAGTCCTTTTGAAACCTTGGATGTCAGGAAATGAAAAAACACTGTACTTTTTATATGAGTTGAGAAGCACTTTTTAAAAATAGTTTTTATTGTTTAGATGTTAGCAAAACCGAGTGTAAACATAAAGGGTGACTAATGACAATGATTTAAGGCAACAAGAAAATCACGAAATATGGATACGAGGTTTCAGAAGGACAGCGGCGATATGTGTGATGTGTACATTTATATGTATATATAAGTACAAAAACATACATTTAGATATTTAAGAAATATGATAAATATATATTCATATTCTTACATAATGTAAGTTTTATATAAATATTATATATTTATATATACGTAAATATACACGCCACACACATATATTATATAAACACAAACATTTATTTTGCAATTGATAAATTGAGTTAAAAACGCAATTCATCGATTTGACAGCACTAATTAATTTTTTTTTCATTTTTGCTATACAGGTTTAACATATTTTTAATCCTAATTTAATTAGTTTAGTTTTGGCATTGTATTTCCGGTTAATAATTTTAGTGCCAGAGGTTAAATTTATTCCAGTTTATTGCTAAGGCAACATATTTTACATACAATTTTGTAATATAACGTTTATGAATACTTTTGATTTCCTAATAAACAGAAATGCTTTAATAGTTCTAGTTGACTATAATGACCCTGACTCAGATCTGCCAAGACGCCAAGTCTGCAATTAAAGGTCAGTGATCTCATTCATTTCTTATTAGATGCTCAAGCTTTGGCACCCACATCAATTTGATTACTATATACTTATACAGTTTGTTAATGTAATGTTGTTGTCATCCGTTTCGATACAATTTTGGGATAAACATCTGAGCTGAATCAAAACCGAGAAGTTGTCACATGCAGATTTGCTGTTTCCATCAACTTATTGCACCACCTCAGTCTTTGCTGGAGTCATTGTTGCCCTGTAGAGTTGTGGTTGGAGCAAACGATGTGGGCGGGGCCTTTCGCCATCCAATGGTGATGGGGGCTAGGAGACGTGACTAAACACATCACTGCGAGACAGGACGACGTGTTCCTCTTCCTGTCCCCGTCAATCAGAGAAGAAACAAAAATGGGACATCACAACTCAGTCAAAGCTGAAACTGGGTGCTCTTGTTTTCACTCTCAGGGGGAAGTCATTAGGTTTCAAGCATAATATAGAATAAGGAAATGAATCCAAAAAAGCGTGACACTGGCTTAAAGAAAACCAAAAGCTCTCCCATTTGTAATAAAAACAAACCGAGTTATGTAAGGTCTAACCTGAATTCTCCTGTGCTCAGTAGGAGCTTCGCTGCCAGAGCGTAAGAAGATGAGGTCACCCTCCACCAGCAGACTGACAGGTAGATTGACCAGTTTGCCATCTCAATAAGTCCACTGTCTTGACACGGCAGGGGAAGGCGGGGCGAACAGGCCCTCTGTGCCGCTCAGCCAATCAGATGAAGGATGCTTCAAGAACTCTATAATCCATCCAAAGATTTAGATTGTTGTTTTCTGTCATGTTATGATTTGTCAAAATCAAGAGGGATTAGACATGATCCTGGGGATCTGACCTACTTCAGTTCAAACCGTGGAACCGTTTCCTTCAAACCACCTTGTGCCAAGTCACACCTATGTCTAGTTTTCATTTTAATCCAAATGTCTCAATAACGTGTTTTTTAGAGAGGACAGCACTCATAGAAGACACATCGAATCTCTTTCAATCTCAATTGTTTCTGAACAAGAACTCCTCCAGGCTTTCACATGTGATCCTCACAATGTCACAAAGTACGAAAAGTCTAGATTTCAGTATGAAAACGTATTTATCGTGCTTTGCTTTCCACCTTACATTTGTAACTCTGTACTCTTTTAACTATAAACTATTTAAACGTTGATCCGAGCTGTAAAAGAGCAAACACACAGAGCAATATAAAGTTCCTCTAGGCAGGAAGATAGATGTCTAGGAGCAGGACCGAGCATGCCTGACAATATTAACACTGTGTCAAAGTTTTCAACACACTGGAGAGGATAAAACCACACGAATGATGCAGGAGGAATGTGTTCTCAGTAGGGTGCACGTTAGTCACGAACCCTGTAAAGTGTTGAGTAAAGTCTCCGCTCTGCTGGGCATCTTCTCTCTTTAGCCCCTGCAGGGTCGTCATGGCAACCAGCCCAGCCAGAAGAAGCAGTAGCATTGTGCATCCGCCAATCGAAGCTGTGCCATCGCTATGACAACCATACAACAAGATAGCGTATGTTAGCATGCTAAAAGCTGCACGTTTTTCAAGACAGTTTTGAGTGCGAAAGTAATCTTGGATTTTGCTAATGTCAAAACTACTCTTAGACATATAAAGTTATTATAGTGGCTTCTTTAAGACCTCTTGATGACCGGGTTCACTAAAACATATTCATCTAAATTTACTTACTAAGTGACACTTGTGCAAGCCAAACACTTGTGCATTAATCTCTCTATTGCATCCGCATCACTTAAATGTGCATGCACTAATGCAAATGCATGCATTTATGTATATGGTGTACCTGTTTGGGTCAATGACATGGCAGGTTATAAGGCTCGCTGCACACAGGACTGTCAGAAGAACCCCAGACCAGTGAAAACTGGACCAGCGCACGGAGTGATGTAGAAAACATCTGCTCCATAGCAACATTGATTCTGGATAAAAATTATATCTCCGTACTCACGGCTCACAGCTACCATTTAAAAAAGCTCTCATTGTGCTGTCATTCATTCATTCTGATTCTATGACAGTTCTTTACATCAGTGTGTGTGTGTTTACAAGGGTAGGGGTTATGTTCTCAAAGATGTCAACTGTCAGTCAGCTGTCAGAGTCTGAAGTCATCACCAAAACACACAGACGTTTAGGTTAAACACCACACATAATCCAGCTGTATCAAGCGAGAGAAATACTGTAAGAGTGTGACATATTAAATATCATCTAGGTCACACAAAACGTAAAGGTCCAGTTTGTGAAATGTAGCGGCATCTAGCGGTGAGGTTACGAATTACAACCCAATGGCTCAGCCTCTCTCTTTCGAAGCACTACGGTGGCTGACACGAAATTAAGATGTCGTCATGTTTTTGCTTCTTTGCCGAAGGAGATAACGTATTTACGAAATGCGCTCAGCAGTTTGTCCTTTTAGGGCTACTGTAGCAACAACATGGAGAATTCCTTGCAAGTCGACGCACGGTGTGTGGATTCTAAGGAAATAAAAACATAACACTTCATGATTATAGTCTGCACACCTCTGAAGACAAAGTTATGTATATTATATTGCATTTCTGTCAATAGATCCTGCTTAATATCACACACTGCACCTTTAACCTACATACAATATTTATCCACATAGCCAGTTGAGGAAATGTCCAAAATTCACTGTGGGGACTCTAGTTTGGGCAAAATATTTATTTTTAAACTGAAACCGCAAAAACAGCCATGCAATTTGCATAGCGTTTGGAGGCCATCTCATGGATTAAAGAAGGAAATCGTCTACATTTTAAGGTGGAATTCCATCACTCCCTCGACTCCGTCTACCCACAAATATCCCCCCCTCCATTTTCAGCCCTGCATATAGATAAACAGATGTAGGAGAAGCTTCTTACAACGGTTGTATTGTTGGACTGAGTTCCATCAAAACGGCAAAGTAACAAAATAGAAATGTGGGAATAATGTTCAACAAATCAAGACAACCTTATAATATAGATCCTTTAAAGAAGTTCGCAGAATATGCAGCTCTTTTCTTATCCAAGATCCTGAGGCAAATCCTGGCAAGCTTTTTAATAAGCACTGAGGAAAGTCCCATGTATTTGGGGCACGTGTTAGCTGCTTTTTATTCACCACGCAAGCCAATGTTTTAAATCTATAAACATTCATTTCAATTTTAGTCATGTAGAAAAATGCACATGTAGGCACTTTTTAAAAAACGAATTTAAGAGGCTTTTAGCATAAACCTTTAGATCAAAAGATCCAAGATCAAAAGATACAAATTCAGTCAAATGTGTTTCGAAAAAAAGACCAGTAGTGTGTTGTATAAATGTTTTAAGGCGTTTTAATGACTGAATATAAGGTATTTGATATACTAATCTGATCTCCTTTTAATCTCTCTCTCTCTCTCTCTCTCTCTCTCTCTCTACACCCCCCACTCTCTCACGAACACACATTCTCTCATGTTCTCTCATATTCACTACGATTGCTCAGTTTCTCATTCAATGTTTTTGTCCTTCCAGAAGGCTTCTCATCATCCCTCTTCATATTATTCCACTCATTCACCCGCCCCATTATACATCTGCACATCTTCAATCATTTCACCAGTTTCTCTACCCTGGCATCTCATTTCATCCCTCTGCCTCTTCACACTTTCTTATTTACAAGGCCAATTTGCTGCCCGTCGTTTTTTTTCTTCAATGGAGGCTGAAGCAGTTTACAGCTTCAGAGCGACAGAATGTGATGAGCTGAGTTTTCAGAAGGGGGACATCCTGAAGGTGAGTGCAAGCATGTGCGCTGTATGCATGTGTACAATGATACTATGAGGGGATGCTTAATCATATTGCCATGTGCTTACAGTGATGCATGTGTGTTCTACAAACACAGCCTATTATAAAGATAACCAAACATGTGTATTGCTTACATTAGGCATATAGTAAAGTGAATAGCATTACATAAGGACTTCAATGTATTGTACTACAAATGCAGAGCACATTTAATGTAGTTACCTGAGGAAAATCACATTTTAAATGATTATATATTTTTTAATTCTATGTTGTATAATAACCACTTTATATAAACGTGTAGTCTGTTATTGCTTACTATGGTACTGCAACTGTCGCAAATTTGTGGTTACTATGATTTGACTACAAGTTCCGTGGTTTTAGCGTTAAGTAAAACATTAGCCTACATTTAAAAAATCTGCTTACATAAGATAAAATAGATAAAATAAGATAAGACACCTGTTGACTTTATCACGTTATCACTGAAACAGGTGTTATGAGTCTTGCAGAATGTAAACAAAAATGCGACCTGCCATATTTCTTGTTTTACTCACCGGATCGCTTTGAGGCGCTTTGTTCCTGTCAGTCATTTTCGCGCGTTTACAGGACAGTCCATATATGGAAAACAGGAAGCTGAGAGAGTTTGTAAAATATTGGTTTGTCCTGGGGAACGCTGCATTTCAGCAGTTGTTTTTGGCAACTAAAGGCGAAGTACAAGCTCGGTGTTAAACTGAAGTTAGTCCTGAGAATTGACGTTTATTTTCCCTTTCTTACCTGTGACAGTAAAATGTCGAACCAGCCGATCAAAGACCAAGACGCGACTCGAGCGTCTCTGCGGGGGAGGATTTGTGAGAAGGGGCGTGTCTAATCCTGTAGCTACTAAAGCTAACACACCTCTAACTTTAGCCAGTAAACATTTGTTTTGCGATATCTGAACATAAATCGGAAGGCCAATAATTTATAAGTTAATATAATTTATAATCAATAAGTTAAATAACTGTTTGGTTGTTTTAACTCACTTGTTGTCTTGCTATGTGCAGTTGGTCTTTGAAAGTTACTTTTCCACCACGCAAATGGTCAAATAACTTGCTTAGAGATTTACGCGGTTGCTTCAAAGTTAGTTGTGCGAGTTGAGCCTCACTTGCAAAAAGTGCTCATATACGATTCGGACCCAATGCTGAATTTGAAAGAACACGTGTATTTAAACGCACATAAACGGCTTTGCGAGTGATTTCCACCACAAAAACTAATACAAACAATTATGTGTTAGCCATTAAAACCATTACAAAATTATTTTCCATTGGATTCCAGTAGGATTTCATGGTGTTCCTATCTGCCCGATAACATCCCACCAATAGAGCTTGTTAATCGACATCACGCCGCGCTGAATGCTACGCCATCTTGGGAGGATGGCTGCTAGTGCATACAATGCAGTGTTTTGTTTACTTGTATGATTAGGAAATTATAACTATGGTAGGTCGGTCTTGTGTCAAAAACTGCAATAGCATTACGCAGAGTCGTTCAGGAAAAGCCCATGGTTCTTTCACTTTCGATTTCACCATATATCAAACACAAGTAACACAACAAGTAACTGTACAAATCAAAACAATAATAGCAGTGGAGTATTATCCTCCCAAGATGGCGGCGCCACTGCAACATAGGGCGTGACGTCAGCTTCAGATTCTCTATAGAACCCAAAAACAATACCAGTAGAGCCCATTGAGGCCATTATAGTTTCCATTAAAATCAATACAATTCACATTAAATCCACTAAAACTTGTGTGATCTTGTCCATCTTAGGTCACAAACATGGATGACGATCCAAACTGGTACACAGCTGAGCTGCAGGGCATACGAGGATATGTACCGAAGAACTATATCAATGTAAGACCTCGTGCGTAAGTATCACACACACGTAGATGGAACCACAACTACTTTGAAGGAACTCATACTTCTGTATTTAACATCTATCAAAAAGATTTATGTTTTGACGAGTTTCAACAGATGGTTATTGTCACAGTCCCAGCCTTGAACTACATGGTACACAACTAATCTACTACAACATCAGAGGTAGTTTATGGTTAGACTTGTGAAATGGTTAATATATTCACGTTGTATGAATCTGGGTCATCCCAAGCAATGCTGCCTAAGCAAATGGCTTCATTTGTTGTCCAATTTTGGGAAGTCCCTGGCATATAACCTCTCTGTGACTCAACCACTGTGGGTTTGCCCTTCCGGTGTGACTTGGATTGAGATTGCTATGTAGGGATGTTTTTAAAATCCCTTACCATGCAGTTCTTCAACCTGGATGACTAAGAAATTCGTCAGACAAAGTCGAAATCAAAAGCAAATCCCAGTAGACAACTAGACATGCTGTGTCTTGACCTCAAAAGAGAAGTTCATGCCTTCCTACCTACCATTCATTCAGAGCTTTAAAGGATGAGTCAGATAAAATTCCCATAATAAAACGACATGACTTTTGCATTACGGGAAAAAAAACATATATTTAAAAAGATATAAAAACTTGAGTGTGCATACATTTCCACACAAAGAATATAGGTGCTGAAGAATTTGTTGAAAGTTTAAAACTATATGTAGTTTATATATTTTTGTGTCTTGCCATTCATCTATGAATGTTTACCTCATAAAAACAACCAGTGTGACAATTACAAATGAAAAACCAAACAATTTGGTTTAAAAAATGACCCCTTTTAATTTATAACAATGACGTGCGAAGTGATGATCATGTATTTCACAGGTGGTTCGTGGGAGGAATTTCACGTCTGGATGCAGAAAACCGTCTGAGACCTCTGGAGTGTGGAGCGTTTCTTATCAGGGACAGCGAGAGCACTCCTGGAGACTTCTCAGTGTCTGTCAGGTCAGATACAGCCCTTAAAATGAAACCTATACACAAGAGACCACAAACGCTTGCACTTCATGTACTGTGTTAATTATAAAAGCTTGTTTTATTCCCTACATATGCTACAAATATCAGTAACATGATTGAACTTGCATATGTGTGTGTGTGTTAACGTATGTCCTTGTTACCCTATCTGGTTCTTCATTAACGTACTTTAATTAGAGCGGCTGTGATGTAATCTCTTAGCTTCCAGCTCTCTGAAACCTATTTAAACAGTTCAGTACTCTGAATCCTTTAGATATAGAAATGACCAAAATTAAGATGTTTCAGTAGTACTTGCTTTGAAGCATTTGAAATGTCATGTCGGCTAAGAAAATATATACGGTGCTTTTTTCAGACACAAATAGTTCATATTTTCTTTTAAGCAATACAACAGTAGTATTTGTACATGTATTTAGGAAAAGTTCAAAATAGTTTTTTTATGTGATAACCTTAAAAATGACAATGACATTTATTGTGCTTTCACGGATGTGACACCAGGGCATTTACAGCATGGTTGAACCAGGGATTTTATACTGCCCATGTTCATTGTTTTAACTGTAATGCACCACAACATAATGATAATATAAATGTTTATTTATATAGCGCCTTTCCTAACCCAACAGTCAAGTGACTTGCGTGACCCACCTTATTCCCCTATGTTACCCACTTGAGGGGCGCACTCCACAGTTTGAGAACTCAAACCTCTGATCTAAAGGTCCATTGCACATCATGGCCACGTTTTACACTTATCCTTACAGAAAACCCCAGGTGGTGCACAGCATGTTGTATTTCTAGCTTTTTTTTTACATTTTCAATTTAAAGAAAAAAAATGTACTAATAATATACTAACTATCTAAATCATATATTTACTTATGATGATAATAATCATATATTTACTTATGATGATAATAATCATATATTTAATTATATTACAGGATAATGCTTACCTATATGGTTCCGCTCTTTAAGGGTGTAACCAAAAAAAGATATTATGATAATGCCTAATTGCAACTATTAAAAAAATACATGACAATTGTAATAAAAGTAACTACAATGTGTATTATAAGTTAAATGTTAGAGTGTTTTATATACTGTAGGCTTCATTATTGTTACTTTTAGATGGTTTCATCGGATGCACTCGCTGGCCCGTTGTTTGGTTATAATATAACAATTTATTTTATATTTAATTTAATTTATATTAAAATTACTTTTTATTATATTGCATTAAATTAAATTAAAACTACTTAATTGATTCTTCGAGTAGTTCTAAATCTGTATACGTTTCTAAGTTTCTAAGTTCAGATGAACACAGAGAATGATATTTCGAAGAATGCTTATAACCAAACAGTTCTGGGACCCCATTGACTACCATAGTAGGAAAAATGACTTTATATATATTTTTTCTGTTGACAGAAAAGAAGATATTTTGAAGAATGTAGGACAGCAAACAGTTCTGGGGCACTTTTGACTACAATTGTAATTTTTCCTACTATGGTAGTCAATGGGGTCCAAGAACTGTTTGGTTACAAGCATTCGTCCAAATATCTTTCTCTGTGTTCAACCAAACAAATAGATTTATACAGGTTTGTCATAACTAGAGAGTGAGAAATGCATGACAGAATTTTCATTTTTGGGTGAACTATCCCTTAATGTTTGTTTATGTTGCTGCCGCTGAAACTGTCAGCTGAATATTTCATATTTCTATGTAACCATTTGCTATTAGAACCACATATTAGTCTTTCTCTCTTCTTTATTTCTATTTCCTCTGTTATACTCATGTAAACACACACAGAAACATCTGTGCTGGCCTGAGGTTCTAGAGCTTGTTTGGAGGCTTTACGCTGCTAACACAAGACATGCCCCGGTTGGTTTCATTGTGCTGTGAGTTGCATGATCTCCCTTGAATTCATTTTCCGTCACATATTTTAGGTCAGATCTTCAGAGGTCTAAAGCAAAGTGCTCTAAATGAAGAATTCTACAAGCTATAAATAAAAGAGGTATTAATCAGATATGCTTGCCTTTAAAAATAATGTACATAATGTAATCTGTTTGAATGTATACGGTGACCTCAATACATATTTGAACACTACAGGCCACTTAAAAATGAGTCAATGCATTGATGTTACTGTAAAGAAACATTGCACGAGCACATTTTCAAAGCTAAAATGTTTGATGATGTTGATATCAAGTCAATATCATGTAGACTGAGATCGGACTAGATATTAGACTGCAGATTACAATTACATTGGCAGTCTCAACAGCAACAACATAAACAAATGTTATGTGGCCCAAATGTAACTTCTGGAAGACCTCCACAAAGAATCAATAACTTTTTAATACAATTAATATACAATAAAATATTAATATAAATTAATATTGATATATAATTAAATCTAAAATAAATTGTTATATTACTAGCCACAAGCTAGACCTTTAACCAAACACACTGGAAAACAACCGTTCATATCTGATTTATCTGAATTTTGAATAATCGTGATTAATCGATTGGTTATTTTTGTATCAATTGACAGCACTAATAAATATGTACAATCCAAATCAATTTGAATCTAAATGATTTATGATTAAAGAAAGAAATGCACAAAGCTCTTTGAAAGGTATGCAACGCATTGAAGTGATTTGAATCTAAAGAGATCAACACAATGCGATTCATTTTCTATTTGGCCTATTAATCCAAACGCTGGCAAAAAATCAGGTGAAATTTCGAGAGAATTATGAACTTATGCCAAGTGTATTGTATTGTGATGAGGGACCCAGCCTGCTTTTCCTAAACGTGCCTTTTGTTGTGTGACAAACAAAACTCACAAACACACACATAGATCCACATCCTTGAGGCAATTCCTCATTCTGTTACAGTGTTTCTGTCTGAACAAGCAGAGTGGAGTGTGTAGCTCTGAGTGGGGTGACTGACATTTGTGTGTTTATGTGTGAGCCCGTATTAAGAGCAGGTGTGGTAGGGTGCAGTCCACATGTGATTGAAGACATGCCACAGGCACTGGGTGTGCATCAGCGCTTACATATTTCTCGGCAAGCCAGAAACAATTAAAAGCTGGTTTTAAATGTTTTTTTTATTATAAAGATTAACGTCAGACTTTGCTTTTTAAATAAAAAATGCTTTAATAATTTAAGGTGACATCGTTTTTGAAGTTGGATTAAAGTGATACAGCTTTATATACAGCTGCAGAAAAAAAAGAAAAAAAAAAGACTTTTATAAACTTTCCTTTAAACAGCATTTCTAGATATTTCAGTCCAGTGTCTGTTGAATTTCAACAAAATCAAACCACAGGAGTGACATAAAGTCATCCAACAGCAATGTGAATAACTGACAGCATGACAAGACATGAGAACTGGGATAAAAAAAATATAGTGTAGAAATATTACTGTTGTATTGCTTAGAAGTGAAAATGAACTTGCTTGCTTTGCAATATTTGAGGTCTGACAATATACAGAGCATCTTTTCTGTTATTTTCACCTGTTTGTCCAGGTTTCGTTTTCTGCAAATAGAAACAATATATTTATTTGAAATTTGGGAGAAATATTGTACTGCAGTTCACAGAATGAAACAAAAATGATAATTTCACCTATTAAATATAATATTATTCTAATAAATAGATAAATTCATCTTTGAATTGTAAATTCCGAAAAACTAAAAAAAATCAATTGTCTCTTAATTATTATATTATTATTATGTATTACAATAGAAGTGAATGGGGGAACATACTTTGTTTAATGTAGCATAAATGATCATTTTCACATCTCACCAGCACAGACTTGTTCAGCGTTTTATTTAATATCATCAAACTTATTAACATTGTATTTGGGTGACACCAGATCATTTTGAGAACTGACTGATTGTCAAACATGATGTATCGGTCCAAATCTTTGATCACCAACATTATGACATTCTTATCTTCCAGATTTACCAAGATTTACTCCCTTATCTTCAGGGTAAACAACTCTTACACTTTCTTTTTCTTTCTCACTAGTTACGGAGACCACGTGCAGCACTTTAAAGTGTTGAAGGACGGACTGGGTCAGTACTTTATATGGGACGAAGTCTTCAGCTCCCTCAACCAACTGCTGAATTTTTACAAAATCAACAGTATTGCCAGAGAGAGGACCGTCTTCCTTCAAGAGCCCGAATGCTCACTACCTGTAAGAAGAACTTAAACACATTACCACACGGTGTCCGTAATTTCATGTTTCTCAACCAAACATCAGATTTTGGGATTAGATTTAAGGTCATTTAAGGTTTGGATATATGGATAGAGTTCAGGACTGTGTTGGTTTGATAGGAATGCTGGTCGAGGACCAAAATAAACTTGATACTGAAGATCTCTGACATGTGTTTCTGTCCCAGAGGCCACGTCACGCCCACGGGCTCTTCGACTTCACACCTCATCATCCGACTCACCTGCGTTTCCTGCGCGGTGATGTCATCGACCTGCTCGACTGTTCGGACGCCCAGTGCTGGAGGGGGCGATGCCGCGGCAGAGTGGGCGTGTTCCCGCCGGAGTACGTGCAGCCGATTTACCACTGAACTTCAGCTTGTCACCAACTTCATTCCCTGGAAGTCTCAGAAATAATCATTAATTCCTATTATTTTCACTTATTTTTTGTAAAGGTTTAACAGCCTTGACTAAGGTTTGTTTAATGGGTTTGACTTACCTCTTTGTTACTAATTGTTAACCAATCAGAGGGCAATGGTAGCGTTTAACATCTCAAGAACCAAAACAAATGACCAGTCAATGTCACTCATCGTCACTTCCACAAATACAGTCGTGCATGACCAAATCATCTTTAAGGTCAGTTGAAGACCCGACCTTCACTTCCCTTATGAAGTGCAATGGACATCTCCAACATCATTTATTCATCCTCATGTCGTTCAAAACCTGACTCTTTCTTCTGTGAAACATGTAAGAAGTTAATTTGAGAAATGTCTTAGTGGTTTTGTATCCTTATAATGGAAGTCAATAGGGGTCAATGTTGTTTGGTTACCAGCGTTCTTCAAAATATCTTCTTTTGAGTACTGCAGAAGAAAGTCATACAGGTTTGGAATGACATGAAAGAATTTCAGGTGAACAGTCCCTTTAAGAAAATACATTTTATATCTGATGTTGATTTGCTTTATTATTTATTAATTTATTGTCTTTCATACTGTTAAGTGTGTTAGATTCCATCATAAACAGACCACTATTAAAGATTTTTGTCATTGTTTTTTATTGTATTACTGTAATTTAGTTAGCAAACACTAACAATTCAGTGAACAAACTAAATTATTATGCAATAATTTATCTTAAATTCCCAAACATGCTGATTCACACATCAACTCAGCAAATATACTAAAGTTGTTAAATCAATTAAACAATAATTTTTGTTAAATAATTCATTGTCTGTTCTTAATATTATATAATAATATAATTTTTTTCTAGTAATTTATAACTAGATATTTGATAGGTTTTTCATTGTGAATAGTTTGTTCAGGAAGTCCACCAACTCATGATTTTATGAAAAAAGAAATGAATGTTATCCACCCTGGCCATGTGAAACATTTGTTTTCTATTGTTGTTCATGGAAGGACTGGTAGCAATACCACGCAATTAAATAATTAAAGTTATTAAATTAATTAAACTTTTTCGCTAATAAATCTGTTGATATCAAACATTTCATTCAAATGTCTGATATGTAAAATAAATAGTTGGATTTATGCTTAATTGTTTATTCCCTTCAAATTTCACATTCTGTTTACTTGCATGCAAAATATATTCAAAAAGATAAACATTGTGAAATGCAAATGTTCAGACATATTGTGCAATAGCATGAGAGACCTTTGTGTACAACAAGTTAAGACTGAACACATTAAATCTCATTTAATTAATCATTTAAATCATGCCAAAAAGGATTAGTTCAATTTTCTTGGTGGCCAGGTGAGATTTTTATAAACTGCAATGAAAAAACATTGTTTTTGAGTTATTTTAAAATGATTTGTCATATTTTTGTTTTTATTTTGAGCTTTTATAGAATTACCAGTTCAATACGTCTTGCGCTGCAGTTGCTTAAATCGACAGTATACAGCTTTCCTTGTTCTGCCAACATTATCTGATGCATTCAATTGAGTTGATAAGCAAAACTGTGCACATTAGATGTGTGCAAACTGAATATTGTACTTGCTGTTTGCATTTACGTTTTAGTTTTCCCGCAAAAACACCAATCCAAAACACTTGGTTTACACATTGCATTGATTTTTATTATATCCATTACTTCCATGCGCTTTCAAAAACAAATAAATCAAGAAAAATATTATCCCATGCAATCCTTTACAAGCTGTTCTTACAATCATAGATATTCTCACGCTATTATTGATATAATTATAAATAGTCATCAACCTACAGTACAGTACATTACACTATTACATTACATCTTAATCACCTTTTGTTAATTTCTATGAAGCAAGACTGCAGTTGAACACCCACCCCTTTGGGAGTGTCGGATAATGTTACAATTTATTTTTGTGTTAAGTAAATGTGAACGTGTTAAACAGTGACTTATATTGACACCAAGATCTAAATGTACAGTATATAGCCACTAGTTAAATAACCATTGTAAAAATAAAACCTGCAATAAGGATTTTTCTCGTGTTATTTAAGAAATCAAACACATTTACACTTGTTAAAGCTAAAGTGTGACATTTCCGTGCTCAGAATTGAAAAAAGAATAATTTTTCCAAAACAGATTTCATAACAATCCCCTGTCCACCATTGGTCAACAAACAGACAGTCCCGCCCCAAAATCTTGCGATTGGTTGAGCTAACGTTGCTGTGTCGGGTTGGTCAGGAAGCTCCAAGAAGCAGATGAATGTTTTGATAGCGCCAGTGTCACAGTTTACCCTTTTCTGGGAACTCAACCAACCAATAAGTTACTTATATTTGTCTGCGTATTAAGCTAAAAGAAGACACAATTACAGTACACACTTTGGCTTTTAACATATTCATACCAAAAGCTTTAAATGAAAATCTAGCTTTAAAAACACATTAATGCATTATACATATTAGGCATTCACCCAGTTGTTGTAAATAAGATCCTTTCACACCGAACTGCATCTGGAATTTTGGATCACTATTTTGCTCTGTATGAATTTTGAAAGATGAATAACTCCATTAGTTGCTTCTGCCCTATGCCATGCTGATATTGTGTCATGATTCATGAACCCTGCAATAAATACACTATCCAATCAATCTCACATCAGATTAACTGTCATTCAAAGAATGAGACATGTGGAAGAGCAAAATGATGCATGTCTTGACAAAACCCAGATGTGTGTGATGACTTTTGTATGATTGTTACGCGTAGTAAGCATACAGGAAGATGTTGACGCACACCAGAATGATGGCATTGACGCAGCAGAAGCGAGACCAGAATGGGTCCTCTTTGATGCCATGAATTATGGGAGGCGGAGTCCCGGCTGCAAGTCGTCCGGGTCGAGGACTGCAGAACCCGGCTGTGCGAACGCACTTACCCCTGCGTGCAGACTCACATCCTGTTTACAGAAAATAAACAAGTGAGCAATTTTATAGCACTAATATAGCACACCATAGACTGTAAAAAAATAAGCATAATCAAATTGCCATTATATTATTTTAAATCTTGACTAGTCATTAATTATTGGAATGAAATTGAAGTATCTTAAAGGGGTACTTCACCTTCAAAATGAAAATTCTGTCATCATTAACTCACCAGGAAGAAAGTCATACAGGTTTGAAATGACAAGAGGGCGTGTAATGATGACACAATTTTCATTTTGAAGGTGAACTTCTCATTTAAATTATTTTGTTAAGTTAAACTAGGTAAAAACATGTTGCCATGCATGACTCATTGATCACATTCTTTTTACGATGCATGAAAATGAGGGTTTCAGATGTTTTTAAATACAGTAACATCATATCGTTTTTGAACACTTATGCCGCATATAACAAATGATTGTGAACCTTTTCTTAGAACAAATGTAACTTTGTCGGGATCATTTTGCAATTATTAACCAACTGGTCCTAAGGTCAGTGTAGGTTTAAGTCAGTTCACCTCACATTTACACAGATAACAAATCAAATTTACTATACACACACTAAATTAACTAAATTATGTGTTTTATTAATGCGATTTTTTAATGTAATCGACCAAGTGGACAAAACCAGAAATTGCTTTGAAACTGAATGAGATGGCATCTTACATTACAACAATGATTGAAACAAAAGAAAACATCTATTTTTAAACAGAGTATCACAGTATAGAAAAACCACGTCAAGATATTATTGCCATCTGCGGCGTGCTTTAACACATTCAAAACTTCAAGAAAAAAATGATTGGTATTTTTGCAGTTCCTTGTTTGTTTGTTCTCACGCATATAAAACGTTTTTGTTTTGTCAACTGATACATGAAGATGTAGAACACAACCACACCCTGGTGAATAGGGCAGAAAAATCCTCCTGAGATCTATCATCAGCAATATACTCCTCTCATACCTCATGCTCACACACAGGAAGCAGCAGTGTGTGGTGTGTGTGTGTTTGCGCTACATACCTTCAGTCCTGCGGCTCAGCGTGGATACTTTCTGTAGAGCTATTTCTCTTTCACTGGTGTTGCTCAAAGTCCACCAAGTCAGATTATGTGTCTGAAACATAAAAGTAAAACAAAAGCCATTTTATACAGACAACGCACCGTTGCCTTTAGATTTAAAAATTGTGCACATTTAATGAAATTAGTTCTTATCGTAATAGACAAATCTTAAATGAAATGAAGAACATGTTTCCTATATGCAACTTTTGTGAGTCCTTTTGGAAACAAAAGTGTAAACTTCATCAAAACCAAACTTACATTGCATTCCAAATGTTTAAGAAAAGCATACTGGCCACATGAAATGAACATGTGCAAAAAACATGTGATCACATGTGAAACATAAATTGTAATGTAAAAACTCATGAAACCCCATGAAATCCACATGTGATCGCGTTTTTCGGATGTCACCACGTTTCAGATGATGCCTTGGGTTTCACATTTATTTCCATGGACTTTTTACATATGTTTTTTCTATGTAAAATCGCAATATACAATATATGAAGAGTTTGGTTCCAAAATGAGATAACTAAAAATTATGTGTTTTAAAATGTTATCATGTTTTTATTTGTGTTCTATTGTGTTAGTTAGCTGTATTGTTTTTAGTAGTATGGCTTAAATCAAAACAAATCAACTGCAGTTTGATTTATAGTAATTGGAATGCACAATAAAAAATGATTTTATCATCTCATTTTGGAACCAAACTCTTCATTTGAATATGTATTAATGTTGTGTTTTTTCTGCAGTTTACAGCATTTACAATTTGCACAGTTCATAATAATATTCTGTGTTTCTACAGAATATATTTCATAATATCTCAACGTTCTCTATAATGTGTTTAATGTAAAGCTGCTTTGTATAAATGCAAATAAACTGGAATTCAGTTTTGCATGGAATCTGCCAAATGTTGATATTATAGACTTCAAGGGAGAACTATAAAAGTAACCGCACAAATATTTTTGGAATCATCTAAGACATTTTTCATTCAAATATTTTAACAGGAATCCTGGACAGATTTCTATTGGATTGGTTTGACCACACAGAGTAGATAAAAAAGGTACTCTGTGTTAAAAGAATGAGCATTATTGTACCTGTTCCTCAGTGGGTGGTGGTGTAAGTAGACTAATCACCGCAACCACAATAGCAGTAAGAGCGCAGAGAATGATGGCGAAGTGCAGGTAATGTACCCTCCTCAGAACAGCAGGTGCAGGATCGAACACACCGCAGCGAGGAGGAGGGAATGCAAATTCTAGGACCATCCGTGTCAATCCCACCGCTAAACCCACCATCAGGCCCCAGAATGCTCCCTAAGTAGACAACACATATCAGAACACCTCCCATAAAGGAACAGTTCAACCAAAAATCTTGCAACCATATCATTTCTATTTATTTATGAAACACAGAAAGAAATATTTTGCATGAGGTCTACAAAAATAAATGTTTTGCATTCAATAAATGCACAGATCCAAAAGACAACTTTAAAGTGTTTTACGACCAAAGTGCATAGACAGATATTAAGGGGGTTAGTTCACTCTGTGGAACACAAAACATATTTTGTGAAAAGTCTCAGCGGTTTTGTGATCAGGTTTGATGGCAGCGACACCGTTGGTTCATGCACGTCTCTTGAGCGCAAGTTCTTGGAACGGCACAAGGGTGATGACAGAATTTTTATTTTTGGATGAACTTTAACATTTTAAGTAGCATGTTCCCTTGTTCAGTGACACACTAATTCCAGTGTTCCTTTCTGCAAGTGTGCTTTATTTTATTTGAATGAACAGATGTCCTAATTATTGTTTTTTTTACTCTAACTGCAACATTCACTGCGGTATCTGAGAAGACACACTTGAATAGGTATCAAAGCCGAGCCCCGCCACAAACATTCCTGGCACGATACGCTTCTTATTTGCTTATTCAAGAGACTTAAGGGAGGAGCACATGCTGAAATTCCCTTGAAAAGCAGAGAATTCTTCTAAATTGTCATGGTGTCATCTGAGGTTTCTGGTGTACGAGTGTTCAGCCAAAGATGATATGTAAAAAACAGTAGAATGACAAATGTTAAAAAAGTTACGTACCTAACGTCACTTTTGCACACACGCACATTCACTCAAACGCACAGGTTTGCATGTGTACTTCACTGTAATGATTTATGTTTTCTTCCAAAAGAATGTCACCCAAGCAGTTCACTTCACATTTGTCTCAGGGGAGCTTCCTTTTCTCTGCAGGGCAAAATGAACTTTCACAACATCAAGCCCACATATGTCAGTTAGTTCGCACAGTTCTGAAGACAAACATTTAGAGCGATTATATGCTTATCTGAGATCTCATTGGCTAAACTGAGTATTTCCTATATGGGGGGTGGGGATAGCTTAAGGATCCTTTAGGGGAAAATTGTTAAAATAAACACAGCCCCCTCCCTCCCTTCCAATTGAAATGATTTGTTCAACAGGTTTCTATTTTTTTTACCAGTTTATTGGCTAACCTGTGCCTGACTATTGACGGGAGTATTGAATGCAAACAGACAGCCTACGTCCACTCTCAGAATAAAATTGTGAAAAAACATCAAAGAAATGAACTGGATTTCAATGACAATTTTTTTTTACGATGTTACTATGTGTTAAAGTGGACGGCTGCTAACTTACATTGAAAAAGCAGGAAGAGTTACATGACAAATTTACATTTTTATATTTGGCAGACGCTTTTGGATAAGTCATTCTTGCTCAATTTCTTTGGGTTTTATGGTGGGTTGCGAACCGACTTTGGCCGTGCGTACCAACACATACTAAGCCCAACCATACCACGCCATCTTGAAAAGAATGATCATGTGACGTTTCCGTATGTCACGTGACTTGTAAATGCGACAAAAACTGTTTCCATTGCAGTTTTGTGAAATATTCCTTGATCGAATTGCCTGAAAAACACATCATTGAAGCGTCAAAACATTTCTTCAATATATGTGAGTTTTTGCCAAATTGACGTGTTTCAATTGGGCGTATTTTCAGTTAATTTAAGTGGAATTTGAGTTTGCGCAATTCAAAGGGAAATCGAAACGCAGCTATGGATTATAAGACGTAGAAAGTAAATACAAAGAGATGAAATGCTAAGCATTTTCCTTCATCTACATGCATGTCTTATGCAGACATTCTCTCTCTCTCTCTCTCTCTCTCTCTCTTTGCATTTATATTGATTTCCATTAAATATCTCAAATAAACACTACATACTGGTTTTCCCACAATATCAATACTGTTACAGTAAAAAAAAGGTTTTCAGAATACAATGGAATAAAAACAATTATACAACGGACAAAACAACACAACACTGGAAAAGCCCAGATGCAGCAACTTGTTTTTCTGGGTAATTAACCCACAGCAAAAGAAAAACCTTGTTTAACAACGTACTGTATACCGCCTAGATTCTAGAGAAGTATCTAGATTAAATATATGTTCTGTAAACGGCTAAGGCTACAGACTCAAAATGCTGAAGAGTACAATTTAAAAATAGGGTTTTAGATTTCAGATTTATCATTTACTATATCCTGTGTTTCTGCCAAATCTGCCCAGAATTGCTAGAAACATCTGAAGATTTTCTATGGGCATCATGCCTGAACCTATCACGGCTAATTCATAAATCACAGGTCCTTAAAGCATAACACTCAACACAACGTTACAATAAAACAGTCTCTGACATGCTCTGACACAGATCTATGATATCATTTTCTATCATGTAGCCCCGCCCACAACTTGTGACATTCTTCATGCTGCAACTCTGTCACGTCAATCCATGCATGTTTTGTGTCGGCTGTGCACGTCAATCAATCATCATGCGAGTCTAAAAACAATACGACCGCTTATGTGCGACATGAAATGTGTATATGCCACTTTTAGTCAAATCCTTTTTAATACATAAATTGAACCATCAATTGCAATAAGCTGTGACTGGCCTTGAATGCCATTCTGTCTGTCTGTCACCTACAAGTGGAAGTTATGCTGTCTTGTTCTGTCATTTAGACATACAGACAGGCACCTTGTCTTTTTACACGGACAAAACACACACCTTAAACGGAGCATAAAAATTCCCAGGGCCAGACATTCCACACTCACTTGAAGGAAGCTTCTTTGAATGCATGTGACTCTGAATGTCTGTAATCAAATACACATCCTGTGTTAGGCCCCGGAGTTCACTTTGTTCGGTGTGTTTTTGCGTGCAGAGAAGTGAAAAATATTTTGTATTACCGCTTCATTGGTTCGTTTCCAGAAAATAGCCATTACAAATATGGCCGTCACAGGAGGGGCCAGGTAGCTGGTCACCGACTGGATGTAGACGTAAAGCTGACCGCTGTTTGCGCTCTGAAGAATCGGGATCCAAACCACGCTTATCACCACCAGAATAACAGTCACTATTCTGAGAGAGCAAATACAAACACACTGTTTTATAATCTGAGCTTTTAGTAACATCCTGCTGAGGGCAGGATACATTTGCAATCTTATTTTTATTAATCACTTTAATTTAGCTTTGCTTCACAAATCATACTCTTAAAGCATCAATTCACATCACAGGCAAAGTGGCATAAAACATTGCAATATTACATTTTTAACAATGTACCTAACACGTGTAATATACTCAATGTAAATTTTTTGTTAGGACATTAGAATAATTGATATAATTATTTTGATCTAAATGATCAGTCTACTCCCTTGCCAACATGTTTGAGCTCATACAACACACTGATGCTGTACCTTGAATAACCACATCACATTGATTGATGGTTTTAAGTGACTCATTTTAACAGCGAGCGCACAGACACAATCACACATAAACACCTGCCAACCAGCAGCAGTTCCTTCTCGCTAGCACCTCTACGATATTTCTTCCAAATGTCCATGGTGAAGAGGGTGCTACTGCTGTTGAAGATGGAGGTCAGCGATGACATCAGGGCGGCCATCATGACAGCTATCATTAACCCACGGAGACCTGGAACGAACATTTACAAGGAAAATATTTCTTAGGATTGACAACAGATACATACTGAGTAAAAGAACGAATGATTGAGAACACACACACATACATAAAGTTTCACATTACCGCTTGGCATCAGTTCGATGACCAGTTTTGGGAAAGCTATGTTGGAACATCCCACCTCTGCCCCACACACCTTTAGACACTCCTCGGGGTCAACACAGGCCACTATATCTGATTACAAAAATATACAAGGGTTTACAAAGGGTAAGTATTCCCACGATGTCATATTAGTGATGGTATAATATAATAGTATCAAGGGTTTTATATACAGTAACTACTATATTTTACTTATATATGATATATACCATGATACTGAATAATTGGCATATTTATTTACCATAGCATCTACTAGTTTAGACAACTACACAAGCAGTATGTTTTTTTTTCTAGTATAAAACAGAATCGAAGTAGTTTAGTATTAAAGTACTGTGGTGAAGTATTAAAGGCATTCGAAGTATTTAAGTATTGTAGGTTGAAGTATCAAAGCATTGTATTGCAGCGTCAAGTAGTGTACTATCGAAGTTTTTTAAGACGTGTGGTATGAAAGTATTATATGATCACATTAAAGTATTTTATGAATTCAAACTATTGTAAGTGGAGTAAGTGATGGCGGCGGTGTAAACACAAGGGTAATTGTTCTTTCTATCTCTACGATAAATAAACTTGCTTTGATATTCTGTTATCTACTGCGGTTGTAGATAACACACTGCCCTGTAGATAACACACTGCCCTGCCGTTAACCAAAGGCTGCAAACATGATTACTCTGCCGCAAAGTCTGGGGGAAATAGGAAGTTGTCTGCGTTTCACTTTCTTCCCGGACACCCCGCCCCAAACCATCCGGCGCACACGTAACTGTTGACTCAACACGCCAGTCTATTCGACCGGCGTGCCGCGTCATGCGCTCGTGCCTCTTCCTCATTCTCATTCTCAACAGCTTTGCAGCTTGACCAAACTGGGTCAAAGTAACACAAAAGCCTCGAAGTCGCATTCAAATTCGATTTTAATTCAATCGCAGGACGAAAATGGAAGGGTTGTGAAAGTTTAGTCTGCGCCGCGACGGTCTGGCGATCACCCAAGAACTTTCGGTCTGCCCGCGATACCAGACAGTGTGTGGACTTTCTGAGCCGAAGATCTCGTATTTGGATCCAGTGTGTGTGTGTGTGTGTGTTGCCCCTCCCGGTCAGGTGACTAAGGTGTGTCTAATCGCTAGAGATGCTTTTGTTCTCATCTACCTGCCGGTGAATTGAAAGCTGATCTCCAGTGCGGCGGTAAACGTGCTTTTATACTGAAGCAGCACTCCGGCTCCGGGGGACAAAATGATCAAGTAACTTCGCTTCAATTGTTCGTATATTTGTTTAACAATATCGCCGTTATTTATACGCGTAACTGAGCTTTTTAATGGCAAATTTACCACTGAGCACAGACAGATCAAACGTCTCACTTTTACCATGGAAACGCTTTACCGCAACCGCAGGGGTACTTATTTAGGCTATAGGCCCGTTAACTGAGGAAGCGAACTTTTCTTACTTTTTTTTGTGTAAAAGGCCTGTCTAAAATAGCAACACGATAAAGGAATCCGCTTTTTACAACTCGTTTGGATTTTAAACCGCACCATGGCTCTTTCTCAACTCCAGTGTCTCGATGACAATCACGTAAACTGGCGTACAAACGAATCCAAACCGGAGTTCTTTTACAGCGAGGACCAGCGGCTCGCGCTCGAGGCGTTCATCACTAAAGGACGCGATGCGTTTGACAGTTGCGTGAAAGAGCGCGAGCTGCGCCCGTTCCTCTCTGAGCCGGAGCTCGAGCGTCTCCGCAGGATTATCGAAGATTACAAACCCGGTTCCGAGCATCAAAAAACGGATGGTACCACGGACGGAGAAGACTGCGCGGTGTCATTGCAGTACTGGCCGGACCGCTCGGATATCTCCATACCGAATTTGGACCTCGGATGGCCCGACTGCAATTCGTATCGCGGGGTGACGCGTGTACACGTGTACACGCATCCGCCGTCAGACGGACAGACGCATATCAAAGAGGTGGTGAGAAAGGCCATCGCGCAAGCACAAAAGGTCAGTGCACTTTGATTAACTGGAAAAACTGGACAAATGTGTTTTCCATTAAAACTGTCAACAAAACAAGATTCTTTTATGTATTGCCTTTTGGACGTTTTTCCAGTGGAGTTAAATGTTGTTATTTTGGTTCACCACCCAACAATAGAACCCAATACATTACCAGTAGATACCATTATAGTTTCTATTTAAACCTATACAATTTCCATTATAACTACTTAATCCATCATCGTTTCAGTGATTGTTTATATAGTTTTCTTTTCAGGAGTCTGCCCCAACAACCTTTCAAACGGTTACCAAATAAGTTAATGTTAAGCAAATGTTTTTTTTAAATCAGGAATCATTGAATCATTTGAGCTGTCTATATAGGTTATTGGAGATTGTTGCTGTCACAAGCTCTACAGATTAAGTGTATTGGTTACTGGGATCTTTAAATAAAGCCCAAGTACAAAGATGGACTTGTAAGAATCCGAGAATAAAAGCTTCTTTGTGGGATTCAGCAAGTTTCCCCTGTGGCATCAGGGTTTGTGCAGAGGAAGTAAAACTTATTTGCATCTGATTAAACTCAATGTTATTAGACCATATGATAATACATCCAACATTTTTTTTAGAGAGATCCAAAATCTGTCAAAAAGTTTTGATCCAACTTTTAAAAGTCACTGAATTGACATCGTGATGCATTTATATACTTTAATAAGTCTTTAAATACTTCAGTTTAAGAGCCAAGCTTTCAAAAACTCATACTGCTTAAAAACCTATGTTGAATATTGAACATCCATCTCAATGTCTGTTGTGCTTACAGCCCAAGGCAGACATGGCCACATATGACAATATGGCTAAATAAATAAAAACTACACCGGCCTATCAGTTAATGATGAGCTGTCTTTAAAAAAACAGAGTAAAAACAGATTTGGAATTTCCAAAACTGCTCTCCATCTGCATCTATCCATCATTCATACCCGTTACATTTCATAATGTCGGCTGGTCTTCTAACCTACTCATTTGTCCTGTCGGAACATGCAAAAGCTTTATCGCTCTGGCCCATGACACATACCATCGTAAATTCTCTCCCACCCCCTCTCTGCTAAAAAACACATTCACTTTCAAATACTCAGTCAATCAAAAGAAATCCCTTTATCTGTAGATATTTCGCACAATGAGTGATTATAATGTAATGGAGGTTGTAATGGGAGCAGTACAAGAAGCGTAGGGTGTGTATGAGTTGTTTTGTTGCTGCATCATCATGATGTCTATTTGATAAAGAGAATATATACAATGCTTACAAAAGAACTGTAAGTTAGAAGAACACTGTTGTGACTTGTATTTTAACTTACAATATTATTTGAACAATATGTTACTGTAAAAGTAAATTTATTTTCTTGATGAATGTTGTATAGCTAATTCAATTATATAGAAATCGATTTTTTTTTTTTTTACTTTTTAAAGTAATATGCCATGTTTGTGTACACAACCTTCTATATGGTCTGTATTGGATTGGCCAACATATGCATTTGTGTTTTTTTTTTTTGCAGATGATTGCGGTGGTAATGGATGTTTTCACAGACGTCGACATTTTTAAGGACCTAATAGAGGTTGGATTTAAAAAGAAAGTAGCAATATATATTATTATAGATCACACAGCTGTACAGAACTTCCTACACATGTGCGAGAGAGCAAATATGCACAGAGGACATCTCAACGTGAGTTAAGCACCTGCACATATTCATGTCTGTTTTGTAGCATTTCTGAATATTTAATTGGTTAAAAATGGGGTTTATTCGTTTATAGAATCTGCGGGTACGATGCATCGGCGGTGCAGACT
Organism: Triplophysa siluroides; assembly: GCA_006030095.1. NCBI lineage: Eukaryota > Metazoa > Chordata > Actinopteri > Cypriniformes > Nemacheilidae > Triplophysa > Triplophysa siluroides. Next base: position 97,609 of record VCII01000201.1, on the reverse strand, counting down.
TTTACACTCGCTCGGCTCAGAGGGTCTTTGGGTCTTTGGGTTCGAGATTTATGTTTGTGGATGGAGACCGTGCTGTTTCTGGATCATACAGGTTTGTGTGGAAATACAGGATAATCCCACAAGACATCTGCTTTGTGTGCCTTTAGGGTGATTCTCTTCAAAATATACGTGCGCGCACACACATACAGCACGTACTGTATACATGTACACATATACACACTGTATGTAGAACCTCCTCAGCACTGCCCATTTTGGATGTCTCAACCTTTTGGCATGCCCATTTAATAAATTAAATTGTAAATTAAAAGAAAATTGATACTATTTAGCAGTAAATTAAACTATAAACACTAGAGTATACTTATATTTATTAAACTAATATTTAATATATATATTATAAAATATAAAATAATGTACCAAAAACACCATTGTATCCGCAAAAGGAGGAATTCTACTGCAGTTTACTGCAGAATATTAAGACTATATTCATCATAAACATGACTTTAATACTGAGGTGACAGCATTTTATTTATCTTGTTTAATACTAAGACTAAAACACATTTAAATGTATATATTAGAAACTGAAAATGGCAACTTCAATAAAACTGTACATGTTGACTTTTTTTAGTTTTACATGGACCGCCTCTCGTTTGGACCGCAACGTCATCACAGTCCTGACAGGACAAGCTGTTGAAACCTTTGACAACCAGTTCCGTGAGCTATACTTGAACTCCCATGGGGTCAACCTATCCAAGGTTCCAATGGTGGACCCTCCGGAGCCTGAGCCCACCATAGTTACTGTCCCTCCCCCTGTATCTGTGACCGTTGCAAGAAAGCTAATTAACCCTAAATATTCATTGGTAAATGTAGACACAGCGAGCAAATCTTCTTCAGACAAGGCTAGTGCCAAAAACAGCAGCTCCCAGAATCCTATGGCCCCCGTTCCTAAGCCCCATCGCGAGGTAACCGAAAAACCAAAGCTACACCCGGGACTTGAAGGCTTGCTTAAGGCAGATCTCATTCCTTACTTGCCAACCTGGCCTGAGCCAGACCCATCCAGTGACATTATTGGGTTTATTAATATCAGAGACACAAGTAAACCAGCACCTGTGCATTTAATGCGTTCACAAATGTTCGAAACATCACAAGCGATCCGCTTCAAAGACCCTTTTACCGCCCCTCCTGAGGATCCGCTACCGGAAAAGGCAGTTCTCCATCTTAAGAAAACACTAGCGGTCAAAAAAGATGCTGTCGATGCAAACGTTCAATCAAGTAACCAGCCCTCAAAAGATGACCAGCCGAATGCCCACCCTGCGGTGACCTTACAGCCAGAGACTAACTACAACAACAACCATCAAGATGTACCGGTTCACTCATCCAATTCTCCAAACACCCAAATCCAGCACAATGACCCCAAACCCAACCCTCCTCCACAAGAGAAGCAGCCCAACCCTAAACCGGTGAATTCCTCTTGTGAGAACCAACAAGCTTTACAGCAACCTGTGCCCAAACCACGCACCTTGCAGGTGGTGGTTGATAAGGCGGAGGGATCTAAAGATGCAAAGATCACTTTAGTCAGACGGGAGGAGAGCCAGACGGTAAACCCGAAGGTTACGCACAGGGACACTCGTGACAACGATGCTGACAGCATGGCTGTGACTTGTGCGCATTCATTGAAGGATAAAGATGAGACTTCAACAACATCAGATGAATACTTTGAGTGCACCGACTCGGACACGGCCAGTCCTACTGACATGCTCCCTAATGGAAGGATGACCGGTTCCGGTCGCGTTGACCGAAGTCCTGACTCTCTTAACGTAATGGCCCGGCTCTCTCAATCCATGCTAGACTTGCGATCAGATGACGAGGAACAAAGTACTCTTGAGAAGAATCTGCTGAACGCACAGAACATGGAGAAAGTAAAGGTAGGACTTTGGTCCATTATGTCTATCTGTGTGTGTGTGCGTGTGTGTGTGATCGAATGTGAAAGTGTTTTTTATCAGATCTGGCTCACTTCTAGTCCATAAACCTGGGCGTGTCTCCAGGAGATGAAAAGAAGTCAGGCGTGTGTCATGGAACGCAATAGGGTGTGTTATTATGCTTTCCGGGATTCTGTTGACATTTACAGCACGTCTGAACCTGCTGTCAGAGCTACACGTATGGGGGTGGCAGGAGGGTGCCGGGAAAAATGTAAATATGGTTACGTATCAGTCGAGAACAGGGTAGGCTGCCTTGTTTTGGGGGAATTTTTTCCATGCTAGCAGCCAACCAAAGGCGGCTACAACAACAATTTCCTCAATTTAAAGTTCTCAGGAAATTATGTCATAGCCCTCTATTGTTTGTCTTTTATTGCAGTCTTTGAAAATCTCTCTGTAATGCAAATTGTTTTTTTTAGTTCTTAAATTTTTCAAACGATTTTTTTAATAAAATGCTTAAATTGAGTTGACTGGAGTTACTTCTGAACAAGGGCTGTAAATAATTATTTCAAGCATAATACCACCTTGTAAGAAAATCCAGTTTAAATCAGTTTAAAGGAATGGTTTCCCCCAAATATGGATATTCTCTCAATTTTACAATAAAATGTTTTGAGAACATTAATATTTTTAAATAATTAATCTTACATCCAGTGGAAACATACAGATCAGCACAGTAAAATCAAATATAGTGGCATGTAGATGACTTCCTAACTAATTGTTTATTGCATGTCTTATGACTAGTTGTCATATGTGTGTTTCATCACAAAACAAAAAAGATTTAAAATTATTGACATGCAAAAAGGCTGTTTTTTTTAACCAAGCATTGGGCCAATGAGGTCTGAACCCAACTGTTGGGTTGTAAATGAACCTATGCTGGGTTGTTTCAGCCCCAAATTATAAATTTTTTGGTCAAATATAAACCTTTTTTTGGGCTAATATAACCCAACACTGGGTTGAAAATAACCCAGCAGTTTTAAGAGCTATGGTAATATAAAGTTATTTTGATGTAAAAGAAAGGATGTCGCCTAGATAGTCAATTTTAAGAGAATTTTCATATTTGCGTGAACTATTCCTTCAAGGTCGTGGCTGGTTTTACATGGCTACTAGCTAATCCAAGCTGGTCCTAAACAGGTACACCTTCCTGGTCAAGCTGGCTAAATCTGATAGAACCCACCTTGGACCAGCAACAAACAAGCTACCATGTTCCCAAAACTACCTTAAACCTTTGATCTGGTTCTTCTGTAACCTGAAGGGCTTAAAAGGGACAAAAGATGACATTGAATTGGGAAGGAAACGGGAGCTGTGGAGTGTGTGTAGTACCTGGGTAGAGGGCCCTGCTGATCATGCCAGGTAGGATTATGAAGATCATGGGGAGCATCTTGAGATAGCTGGCAAAGATGGACGCTCCTTTGGCGTGACTAAGATTCTTGGCTGACAGAGACCTCTGCACGATTACCTGTTGAGTCACATTGTCCACCAACATTATTATCAATCGTGTCCCTTTCAATTTTAAGCATAACTATTAAAGAAAAAACAAGACAAATTAGCATGAACAATTGACAGCAAAAAATTAAAGACTCATTCGGTTGATTGACGCGTAAAACGACTATTGAAAAAGATTTGTTATACTTTCTCTTTCCACATGTACCTTCAGCTTTATCGAACTGTCTCCAGGTCACCTGTTCGAGACATCTACGGTCGAGCCAAAGTGGTGAATACTAAACCTGGAGCCTTCCATACACCCCTCAATAGCAGCGGGCATGTGATCGGGGGTCACAGTTACTGGCAGGGGAAGATGTATGACCCGTCAAGTGGATTACGACAGCAAAACCTGAATCGTTCTGGCCGGTCCCCTCAAAGACACAACCCTGCCTATGGGTTTCAAGGACTCCAATCGTCGGTTTTACAGAGGAAATCTCATTCGCCTCAGAGACAGGTTGAGACTCGCACACCATTAGGAATCTCCTTTTCTAAACTTGCCAGCTTCAAACACCTTTGAGGGAAGGTTTCAGTAAACCCGGCTGGTTTTCCCTTGGGGGATCAGTTGTCACGGGGGCACAATGACATTTAACTGATTTAACAACTTTGTATTAAGTACAAAGGCATGAATGTGCAATGATGTAGCGACCAATCTCCATTAATACAGACTTGAAACCGGAGTCAAACTGGATGTTTAAAGTAATACAGTGTTACGGCAATAAATAAAAAAACACTGAACTTATTAGCTGGACTGTATATTTCTGTAAGGCAATGAGAGATGCACAATTATCTATTACAACAGCCTTGATCTTTTGTTTATGTACCTTATGAATAATGAGGACTGGAATTTTGTGCGGACTGGATTTTGGTGGTGGATTTGTGACTGTGGTGATGGCAATTTTGCATTTACCTCTTTTATTGGCTAATAGTTTCTTAGATAAAAAAAAAAGTTAAATGCTGCCCAACACAGTAAACCCAATATTGTGTGTCCACTAGGGGTTGCACTGACTAACCGATTATTCCAAGATGCACTGGCCGATATTTGTAATATACAAAAGTAAATCACATTCAACACATTATGAATTAAACACACTGATGTATGATGTTTGAGTTTTTACAGTGTTCACATTAGCCAAAATTCTTGCGAATCACTCTGAAACCGATCGGTATTGGGAAATCGTTTTTTTGCATCATTCATTACAATGCAATGTCAACATGCTGTCTTGCGTCATCTCAATTCTTCCACTAACACTGTACGCCGTCAGACTGCCGATGTAGCATGGCATATGTTGAACGCTGATGGCCGACTAGTTGACTAATTTGTGTTCTACAAGTATTCGACTAGTAACAAATTAGTCGTGCAAGCCCTAGTGTCTGGTTGTTTTTTCTGTCAATTTAATTGCACAGAATGGCAAGATTTTGTATTTGAGTTTTTAGAGTTTTGTTATTTCCTACAATATTACAGATTTTCTTTACCTGCCAAAGAGGTATTGGGAAATTTCTAAGGATGTGATGTGCAATGTAACCTATGGAAAGTGTTACAAATACAGTCTTCTAAATGACATCTCAAACGTTTGCTTTTAAATTTGCATTATTTTACTCCTGATTGAGTGAATTACTATAATCTTTACTGCAAAATACTTGAACTTTCAAATGAATGCAGATGCATTGGCTTTATTATATAGACCCCATATTTCCAGAAATAAAACAACACTGTGAGGGATAGACGTACTGTCCTTTTAGAAGGTTGTGCTGTCATGTTCTTTGGTTGTCGACAGATCAGAAAAGACACATTTCCCCCCAAAAAAGTATAGATAACATACGTTGTCGTAACTATACACGTACATTTCTCACAGGCACAGCCTTGTTTTACGTTACATTGCCTACTGTAAAATAAATTCTGGCTTTGTAGATGTTTCCCAGAAGGCCTCTACCTCTGTCTCTCAAGCTATGCAACTCGCAATGCATGGTATGTTTGCAATGCTGTTCTTTACGTGAGACTCTTTACATTTTGTAGAGGGTTGGTACATTACTATTTTTATGTGAGTGTTTACGCGTACCTGATCAGTGCACCAGTACCATGTTGCCAGAATGGTTAAGCCCAGTGTCATGCCTGGCCAGGGTAAGTCTCCATGAACAGGGTCTCTGAACAGGTGCATGGCATCAGCCCTGGGCAGGTGACATGTCGTGTTCGGGATGATCTTCGATGGCACAGCTTTCAGATATGCACTTTCCAGGTTACTGTAGCCTCCGATCTTATTAAAAGCTGCAACAGGCACAGAGATACATATCAGATAAATCTACTCCAAAGTTGGGTAAAATTTTGAGGTGTAGCACATGTCTTTTTGTAATAGCAATACAACAATGTGGTTTCCTCGAATTACAAGAACGGAATGTATATTTTGAGTTTATCCAATTAAAAAATATATTTAAATTCTTGACTTGTTTGAGCTATTTATGTAATGTGTGTCACAGTGCTTGTGTTGGTTAGGATTCTGTAAATAGTTATGCGCATTTAGGGTTTTTCCACATTCTCAAACAAATTAGGCTAGCTATGCATATTCTAAATTTGGAAATATGTGTCCTAAAATAAAAGCTCTCCTCCGTATATAAAAGTAAAATGTTGTAACTTATCAAAAGTCTTGTGCGGTTGCTTTGTACACCCGTGGTATCACGTGAGTAATTCGACTTTAGCTGCACTCCGCAGATCTAACGTTATAAGGTACCGCGAGAGCCGAATGCTTTATATTCGCTCTCGCGGTAACGTTACTTTAATATCAAACGCTGTCGTTGCGTGCAAGTTCAGTAAGATCGTTTTGCTTTGCGTAATATCTGAAAGGTTAATTTAATCTGCTGTAATTGTACGCCGTTGTCGAGCAGTTTTGCTTTGAGAGTGCAGGTCAGGAAAATCGCGGACAAATTCATTTTCCACCTCACGAATTGTCACAAGAATCTATATAAATATCGGTATTTTAAGAATGATTTAGCTTATTTGTTTAGGTGAACTGGTCAATTTAACCTAGATTTTGTGACGTTGCAGCAGTCCGTGTTATCCTTTTAGGTGTTTCTGCCATATAAGTTACTGTATATATAAAATACTTTGTTTACTCATCAACAGGCAATAAACCAATATATAGTTTTACAAATTTATTATGAAGACCCTGCTGAATAAAACAATAGAATTATCTGTTCAATTCTAATGGATTTATTGGTTATGAGAATTGTAATTGCATTGTCATTTATGAGAATTGTATTGGTTTAATGAAAGCTATATTGGTTTATACTGGCTGAGTGTTGGCTTCTAAGGTGGGATGTTATCTGTTGGATGGGAACCAATATAACTTTATTGAATATTACTGGAATAAAGCCTAAAACACACTAGGAAAGTTGTTTTGTTTGTAAAACACTGATGCTTCTTAATGCTTTTTACGATGTAAACCTATAGTTTGTATTGATTTTTACATCCCAGCATTAAACTGCCACCTACAATGCAAGGTATGATACATATATATCTGCATTTTGTTTAAAATATTGGTAATATGAATTATCTGTGTGTACATAACTTTCAACTTATATCTGTTAAGGATGTATTTTAACAGCTGACTGGGGAATAAGAGAAGACTTGAGACCGGCTGACCTGTGATGGTGAGGATGACTGCTCCAATGATCATGACGAACGTCTGAAGAGTATCTGTGTAGATAACAGCAGCCAAGCCACCTGGAAAAACCGAGGAATTTAATGGTTGTTGCTCAACTTTCTAATGAAGTTTAATAAGATCTGAGTCATCCAGGTCAACCCTGAATCAGTAAATACGGTAAGATCAGAGCCCCAGATTAAGCAATTATGTACTTATCCTAGAATCAATCATTGTAGTCTATAATTATTTCTGCAGAAATGATCTGTTAGTGAACCACTTTGCTTTAGTGGGAAAGTTTTCAAAAGAAATTCAGTAAAAGTTTTATTTCGTGCTTGAGGGCACAATGATTGTTTGACATCTATAAACTGATCGTCTTTAAGAATCGTTACTAATTGCTATTAGTACTTTATAACGTTGAATAAAGGGACAAAATACTAATTTAGACGGTACTTCTCTTTAAAGTGGCTTTTAAATAAGAAAAACATTTCTGTAAAAACATGAATGAAAATAGCTTTCAATTTTACTGTCAAATATTGAAACACTTGAAATCAATAAAAATCAATTAGCTGTTGTGTCAGTAGTACAGCATTATATTTAAATTGTAGTAGTGTTTCGAAATGAATGAGTTTATATACCGTAGCATTTAGCGACACTTTCAAAGTGCTAGTTTTCCCAAAACTTCATGTTATTATTATTCTGTATGCCTTTGTGAATGCCATTTTATTACAATGCAAGGGAACGTTGGACATGATGGACACTGACAAATACAAACCTGCAATGGTGTAGAGAGCAGTTACCACTAACATGAGCACAGTAGAGGTAAAGGTTCCAGCCCAAACAAACCTGGACAAACAGAGCTCCAGAATACAGGTCTGTCTGCAAACAGACAAACACATACTGTAAACATCACCCAAATGTTATGCTCGGCGGTTGCACTTTTCTCGCTCAGGAGACCTAATCGAATTCTTGATTATATTTCACTCATTTATACACAATGTCTCAGTTTCTTCCAAAATTGTAACACTTGATGGCACACAATTACATTACTGAGCTATACCATTAGTGTGTAAATTAAGTTATATAAAACATTTTTTAGAAAATATTAAATGAGTTCAACCAAACAGAAAAGTTGTTTAAAATCAAATTTAAGCTTTTGTCATTTTAAGTTTTTTTTTTTTTTTTGTGGTTCAATGAGCTTTGAATAATTCGCATCAATTGTTTAATACAATCGGTTCAAAAGAGTCATTCGTTTGCAAGTTCTTCTGATCACAGTGTGAGTTCTAAGACGAACTCGATGTGTACGTTGTGTAAACGGATTCAACGAGCCATCTGCACTTAATACATTACTAAAGAACACCACGTTCATTTAAGAAACATTTTCAATAAATTGAACGCACAAGAATGCAAATTAAACAATATTTACAAGAACAGCCGCGAAATACAACTACTAGAGCTCTTAATATGGCTGAGGAAAATAAACATCAGCTCTCCAGCGCCTCACTCCACTCATAACGAAACAGCGCCACCAAAGTAGCGTAATGCGGCAACTGCAGGTACAAATGACAGTCCATTGAGTGAACGGCGCAGTGTTTTGTGAGAATTTTGTTGAGAGTTGGAGGCGGCACTAAATTTGACGGAGGCGGCCGCCTCCAATGTTTATATGCAGGAAGAACCCTGGTCAACATTTTGGGTTATTTTGGGAACATTTCTGTCTAACCTTTGTAATCTACAACATTTTTCCGTAAATAAATTTTTTTTTTAAATCGAAGGGTTCAAATAAGCAAAGAACCCTTAAATCTGTATATTTAAGAGTATAGTTCAGATATTTTGGTCTTGGACATTATGAATTTCATGTTGAAGTCAGCTTTTTGTTTCCAGATTTCGGTATCATCTGGTCTGAGCACAGTTCGAGACATTGAGTGTCTTTATTCTGAAAGACTAAACTGATGCCTCCATTCAATTTGTATTCAGTTGCATAGTTTTTTAAATGTAGGAGACAATTAAGAATACAAATAGAGTGCTGTTGGTGTTGCCAGGGCATTTTCATGTACTGTGGTCTAGTGCATTGCTATGTGGTTGCTGGGCATTCTGGGTGGTTGCTAAGATGTTCTGGAAGATTCCTTAAAGCCCCCAAAAAGTATATAAAGTCCATACCCACGTCTCTGTCATGTTCTAGTCCTTAAATATGCTTTATATTACTTAGCTTTTTTATTCATAGAGCCAATATTATCCACTTAGCAGAAACCTAAGTAGTATCACTCTTGAGTAAAGTTTCAAAGTTCATTACTTAGTTGACAAATGTCTTAGCCCATATAACAAGGCAATGTCTTCTGTATGTCTATGTGTGTGTGTAGTGTACAGTGAAAAACAGATGTTGAAACCCAGCTAACACCACTTTCTTTCACAACGTGACATTCCTTGGAAACCGAAACATGCCAGCTATGTGAAAAGACATGTTGAGTGAAGCCTTTTGTCAGATGAGTGTTTGTCTTGTTCTTTGTAGATGTAAGAGAATTACTCTGAAAGTGAACGTGTTTTACATGCTTACTGAGATCTTGGTGAACACAGACAGCAACAAACTAAGAACTGACAAGTACGTGCGAATTCTCTCTCCTCCGAACCTCCGACCCAAATATTCTGGCATTGTGACAATCTGTGTAAGAGAGAGAGAGAAAGAGTGAGGACTGGAGAGGGAATGCCACGATCTATGCAAATTAACAGGCAAATCAGAGAAAGTAGAACATGTGGCGTGTGTGTATATGAGATTGAGAGAGACTGTGAGTCTTTGGTATGTGGGGCAGCGTTAAACATCGTGTCTCAATTATTAACATATTTATAAGTTCATCTGATATTATTGGTAAAAGCAGTGGCTTTGTTGTTTTTATCTCACCCCAGAAGAGACATAAACTGGGACAAAGATCCATGCAAGAGCCAACAGGACATAAGTTGCCTAATGGAGAGATAGAGAGGGGTGTTAGCACGTTGCAAAAATCATTTCTTAATCCGTATCCTAATACAGTAATTCAAATCATTAGCTTGAAGAGCAAATCTGGATGTGCAGTGTTAAAACGTATGAAATGCTAACAAATGATGCTAGATATTTTCTCAGAACCAATGTCACCGTCTTGCATGGTTTTTGAGAGTATTTGTGATGATCCTTCAGGGTTTATGGAGAAATTAAATCCACTTAACCTATCAAATTACTTTTTAAATGCTTTTTTGAAGTATTCATACCTTGGTTTAATATGTTATGTGCAATGAGGTTCGTATATGTTTAGATTAGAGTCTGGTTTCCTTTTGCATTTTCTCTAAAATTAGTGAGGTGTATGCAAGTACAAAGTGCAAAAATCCCGCAAAAAAGGTCACTAAAATCCCTGAGACACAAGCAAGCACAAGACAAAATGAGCTTCTTTTCGAGGGAAATTGCTAAACGCAATTGTGTTTTCCAAATGAATTGTTCATCTTTTAAGGATAGTTCGACATTTGTGCTTGAAAACATGACAAAGATATCAAATAAGACGTTCAATTAAGGCACAAACTGGTCCTCTGGCTCCCCCTAGTGCTCACACGCATAAGAACATTGTCATGGTAACGTATTAAAGTTACAATAGTGACAAAAAAAAATTTATGGAAAAAAACTAAATGATGACGCTCACATTCCATTCAAAACCGGCCACAGCGATTCCCCCGGCGGCCCCCGTACCAGCCAGACCGATGAATAATCCAGAACCCTCACTGCTGGCAAACAGAGATGCCCCAATCTGCACCGATTCACATTACACATTAGTGCCATATTGTACATGATACAGGATTTAAGTGCTAATACAACATTAAACATAACAATTTAAACTTCAATGCAGTATGAACCATATCACAGGCAAAGTAGTTGATGTGATATTTCAGCCAACATTGTGTTAACCTAAAATTTTAACTCTGCATATTCCCGTACAAATATGCGTGCAGCCTTTATGACTAAAAGTTATAGTTCACCCTAAAATGAAAATTCTGTCATCATTCACTCACCCTCTTGTCATTTCAAACCTGTATGACTTTCTTTCTTCCGCAGGGCACAAAAAGGATATTTTTAAGAATGTTGTTAACCGGCACCCATTCACTTGCATTGGTTTCGTGTCCATACAATAAAAGAGAATGGGTGCCGGCACATTCGGTTACCAACTTTCCTTTAAATAACTTTGACTGCAGAACACAAAAGAAAGAAAGTCATACGGAATTATAATGACGCAAGGGTTAATAAATGATGAAAGAATCTTCACTTTTGTGTGAGCTCTGCCTTTAATATTAAGTTTTGAATTATCACAAGGTGATCTTGACTTTATTTATATACATTAGGTGTAAAATCGTGCATGGTAGCACTTTATTTTACACTCCTGTTCTACATATACTTGCTTTGTAATGTGTAGCTGTGTATTTAATTCAGTGCTGAACTAGGTTGGGGTTGAATTATTTTGTATTTTGTTGAGTAAGTAAATTGTGAGGTATATTTTAAATGTAAGGAACTACAGTATATACGTTATAAGTGCATGTTGTGTAAAATAAAGTGCAACCAAAATGGTGCAGAAATGTTGTCCGCATTCAGACCGTTGTCTATATTCACTTTTTATTGCGTCACTAAAAAATAAAAACATTTTTTAGTAATTCACCTTGTCACATAAAACACATTTGTTTATAAATTCATCCAAATTCTTCGTGAAATAGTAGCATACTACATTTACTTTTTCAATTAACTAGTGTTTACTAGGTCAGTGAGCATTCATTACTATGAGTGTTGTTCAAATGTTTGTCTGATCTGCACTTACCGGCCACCAAGCCATGTCCCTACCAGCCAGGAAATATCCACTGAGTGTGTTTCTGCTCACTCTGCAAGATGACTGAAACACACACACGCGCAGCAGTTTGGCCAAAATATAAAATAATTTAATTTCTTAACTACTAAGTTTAGTGTTAACTGTTAGATAGTACCTCACAACCAAACACCTGTTTGATCCCAGTTAACCTCCACTTTAATCTATGCAATTAACGATAATATATTGTAAAGTTCAACCCATAGTGTAAACAAACAATCATGTTTATTTAAATTACTTTTAAAACAATAATGATAATGTTTAAGCTAACCAACACCCAAACATACACACACACAGGCCTCACCCATATCCCAACTGCGACGTTCAATAAGAAATACGCTCCGATCACGATGATATCAGATACGCTAAACGACTGAGAGAGTGCGAAGAATTTGGTGGTGGAGTTCGACGCCATGTCCTGCCTACACGTACGCTACACACAGACTAAGACAACAGGACAGGGAGGGATGAGAAGACACGGAGCGTTCTGGTCAGTCAGCTCCGTGTGTGAATTGATGATTAAACGCATCAGTTTAATGAAGCAAACTTGCACCTTCGTGTAAACAACAGGACAGATGAGAGACTTCCCTGATGGCCGGCCCTGCTGCTTGTAGTTTCGGAGGCTTACAAACACACACCTGCGTGCATAAGCGAACGCACACGACCGAACGCACTGGCACACGTATAATCAGAGAGCAGGGATGTGTTAGCTGACAAACCTAATGTGACTAAAGGAGTCTAAAAACATCCCTAGACACACTTAAAGTGAATCATTTACTTAAACACGCACTGGTGCTACCCATTAACACACACACACACCTGCACTAACCATTAGCATCAATCTTACACATGGACATCATGTATACACACCATCTTTAACTGAAGTGTTAACGGAGGTCACTGTTACATCAGCTGTACTTTATCACAGTATGGAAGAAGTGTTTGCAATGTCCTTTTTGGCATTTTTAAATATGTAGAAATCAACCCAACTAGTTTAAGTAAATTAAACTTACCAATATATTTATTTCAATGTACGATGTCATAAAAACAAGAGACTAGAAAAATGTCTAATGCTTAACTGGTAACGTAGTTTTGAGAACAGCTGTGATGAATAAATAATCTCTTCTGCTGACCGAATCTCTGCCACGCACATTTCTACATGTTAACTCTTTCAGTTCTGTTCACCCAAAAATTCAAGTTCTGTCATCATTTATCTATGATCTTACTTGTCATTTCAAACCTGTATGACTTTCTTCTGCAGAACAAAAAGGTAGAAAATTTGAACAACGGTGCTACCCATTCGCTTGCATTGGTTTTGTGTCCAAGTGAATGGGTGCCGGCCTTGTTCGGTTACCAACATTCTTCAAAAATATATCTTCTTTTGTGTTCTGCAGAAGAAATAAAGAAATACAGGTTTGTAATGACAAGAGGGTTTGTATATAATGAGAGAATATTTGGGCGTACTATCAATTTAAAAAGCGGGTTAATAAAAAGCAAAGAGTACATTTTTGCAAATGATAGACAGGGGGACTACATTGAAGAGGCTAAAGTATAACACGCAACTTTATTTATTTTGGATTTTTGTCAAAGCATAATTCCCATAGTCACTTTTGTTTTATTCTATAGTATATGATTTAAAAAAAAGATCTCAAAATATGGAAAACGATACATAATGATTGTCTGATGAAGTGCCCGTGTGCTCGAAAATGAATCCTTTTTTTTTATTTTTGGAGCTTTGGTGTGCCGACTTTATATACAATTCTGGACCCTAAACATTGAAATGTCTAAATAATACAGTCTATAAACATCTGCATCTATACATGCTAAACAAATATTATTATCTAACTGAAGCTACAGTATGTCCGTTTCATAAATTTCATACAAATCATGTAAATGTAGTCATTGGACCAGTCTAGTAAAATTGTCAGTGCAAAAAAAGAAGAGAATGGCCAGTTACTCGCTGACTGATGTGGGTTAGAAGGGAGCTGGAATTAGACATCTGTTCTGGTTTTACTGACACCCTTGGGGATTGTATCATATCACAGACTTTTAACTGTGAGAATGTCACTAAAAATATATCTGATGGCAAACAGAGTGGGTAAAGGATGATCTGAACTAAAAAATTAACAATCAAGTGTTGCTAATAGTGCCACTGTTACGATTTAAGAAAGGCATTGTGTACTCCCCCTCACGCTGTTCCAAATTTTCTGAAAACAAAAGATGTTCATCAGTTGTTGATCAGCGTTTACATTTTTCAGAAAATCAGGCTACAAATTAATTTGTTTTTATATTAAATTAGGAAATCATTTTAGCAAGCTTACTCTAAATGAGAATGGGGCTGGGCCCATCCGTATGTCTAATGGCCATATGGACAATCATAAAATGATTATTAAAAACAAAAATAGAATACATTTGAATCATAATAATAACTATTATAGTAATCAGATGTATTTTTTATTTTTGAATAATCTTATTTTATATTCGTCAAGGACTGTGCAGCTTTATCTTTATTTATAGTCATTTAAGCATGGTCTGAAAAACTTTGCTTGATCAACATCAGCAGTATCTATGCTATACTAAAAGCTGTCCTGTGACCTTTCTCTTCATAAACACACGCACAACACACTATTTTGCTCCCGTTTTAATCTGTCATGCCCATGGGAAAGGGGTCTATTTAGTCACGCCCCCTGATTGATGCCGCACCATCAATTTAACCAAGCAATCTCTCTCTCTCTCTCTCTCTCTCTCTCTCTCTCTCTCGCTCTCTCTCTCTCTCTCTCTCACACGCATCGTTCTCTCTTACACACACACATACACACACGCACTCACACACACACATGCGCACATGAAAAAGCGACAGCGGATTACAACCTCCAGCGCCCGCGCGCACACATCTGCCTGGATGTTTATGTAATATTTAGTCTTTCTTCCAGCTACACTCCGGGTCACAGATACGATTTCCGTTTTATGCGCACAACATCTGTTATTTTGTAATGTTGCTTTAAAGTCGCCGTGCGTAAATACGCGGAAGGTTCGCGCGCTGTCCCTTTAACCCGAAAACGCCTGGACTCTGTCACCCCGCTTCGTCACATTAGTACAAAATAACCCCGTTTTTTGTCGTGGACGCCGCGGTCACTCCACCGGTCATGCAACGCGTCTAGCGCGTCTCTGCGCACTCGACCTTTAACGATGAACGGCGGGGACGCGCTGGCGTTTACGGCACCGTTGCGGTCGCCTGGCCCAATGAAGATACGCTGGATGTAGAAGTAAAGACATGACTGCATGTGTGAGAGAGGGTGTGTGAGTGAACAGGATGGGGAAAGAACAGGAACTCTTACAGGCGGTGAAGACGGAAGACCTGGTTACCGTCCAACGCCTCCTGCAGAGACCCAAACAGGGCAAAGCGAGTGAGTATCACACCCACCGATTTTTCAAATGCCCCCTTAGAGCATCTCGGTCTCCACATCACTCCATACAGCCATGCGTACGGGTTGGACTTGCACGGATGTGGATTGGACCGGTTAGAAACCGTGTGGTCGTTAAGAGGGCGCAGTGGGTCATTTAACGATATTTGGTTACGTGTACTTCTTATAAATAAACATGAAATGAACACTTCACTCTCAATTCCCAGTTTCCACATTTTATCATGTAAAATGTGTTGACAGGCCTCGTGCATGTTGTTTATGTCGTAATCACAGAAACCCGCTGTATATTCACTTTTTAATTATAACGGTCACTTGCATTGCGCGATATTGCGGTCATACATTTACGTTTTCTATCGGCTTTATCCAATGCGTGAAGTTTCCACTTATACCTACAGAATTGCTCGCGAGCGATTTCGACCATAACCTGCTGAATAAATACAGATATCGTTATGGACCATTAGCAGTTTACTACTAAAACCATTTACAAAATTCCACCATGTAGTGTGTTTTGGGCCTTATTCCAGTAGGATTTAACTGCGTTCTATTGGTTCACACACGAGATAACACCCCACAGCTAAAACCTGATACCTACAGAGTTTCTATTAAAACTATAGGCTATAGTTCCCCTATGGACATTACATTAGAATATATGTGATGGTTTGTGTTGTTCACAGTCGGATTCGTTCATTATAACCAGACTTTTCTCGCGTCAGTGAACTGTAGACGGGTCAATAATGATGCCGCACGCGCGCCGCGCGTCACAGCACGCAAGCGACCGCTCGCGCCAAATCCGCTTTGATATCCAGATGAGCGCGCGCGGATGTGGCAGGTGGCTCAAGATCGCCAAAGATTAAACAGATTGCGCATTGAAATAAACACGCGCAGATGAATAGTGTTGTGGTTTTTCACAATTTTATTTCCAAGTAACTGCACTCAATGGTATAGCCTGAAGATTTTTTTTGTGATATAGGCTACACAGATACCATCTCGTGGGTATTAACGGGAAGGGTGGTGGGATTATATTAGTGCAAAGCGCCAGATGTTAGAGTAATAAAAGTGCGTGCTGGTGTACGAGAGCGAGAGAGCACTCAGCTATTTGGGCGTGTCTGTTATGACGTATAAAGGGGGCGTTCACACAGAAGGAAAACGGCTAGAAGGGTGGGCTAAACTCCAGAAATTCGAATGTATTTAATGCTTAGAGTAAGAATTGTGTTGTTTTAATAAAAACTAGATGTTAGGTGTGATGTGCGTGGTTTACCCAACAAGATGTCATAAAAAAATGAGGATGCAGGTACAGTACTGTGACTGTTTCGGAGGGTCTAATAATGTGCTAGGGTGGGGGAGTCTGGTGTTATTCAGATCATACGCTGTTTTTTCTATTGGGTTATACAACAACTGTACACAGTAGTGTCGTCCAAATGGCCTTTGGATACATACAACATACTGAAACGATGACAGAAGACAAGCACACACATACACAACATACACATGTCTATAATTGAAATGCAATTACCACTTCCAGTGCTGTGTAACATCCCAGGTGGTGAGAGAAGCATCTCCTGCTATGGTAGGAGGGGCAGCCTGAAATGGAAGCAGGGCACTGTGTGTGTGTGAGAGAGAGCATTACAATAATAGAAGAATGCTTAAAATGCCCTTCTTTTCCATGTGGTGTTAAAGTAACCGGAAGCCGTAAAGTAATACTGTAAACTGGAAAAAGAGCTCATTGTAATTTTGATACATTTGATACAATTTATTTGATATAATAAAACAACGCACCAATGCTGAATGCAGGTGCTGGATAGAATGTAACATGAAAAAAGGGAATGTTTATTGTTTATTATACCAAACTAATTTATTTGCTCATTATGTTACTTTATTCAAAGTATTTGCCGTAAAAGATGGACTTGTTATAGGTCTATTTGTTTTATTTGATATGCTTGTTCTGAAGCAGCAATAACCCTGATAACACACATACATCTGGGAGACGTCTATTTGATGTCTGCATTTACATCTTTAAGATGTATTTGTGTATTGCTTGCTTATCTGCAAAACGTCTTTTTCCGTTGTTGTCATGTAGACATATTGAAGACATCTGTGAGATGTTTATGATTTAGAATTGATGTAAAATAGCTTTTTCTAAGACGTTTACATCTGGGAGACGTCTTATTGGATGTCTGCATTTACATCTGCAAGATTTGTTTTAGATCTTTTTTAGATCTTGTTTTTAGTAGGACTTATTTATGGAAAAAAAGGAGAACGAATTTGAACCGTTTATGTATAGATTTTAGTTAATAAACCCATTCTAAAGTAAATTTGGCTATTGAACGGCATTCCACAATTCACGGAAGAACAGTTTACACAGAAACTCATTCTGCACATTTACCAGTAATCCTTTCTCTCTCTGGTGTTTGGAGTTTCATTTTTAATTATAGCTGGGCTTGAAATTCACAGCAGACACATACCTATAATGTGCGATATTCCCACAAATATGTATGTAGATGAAATGGATACATCATTCCACACAGATTAATAAAGCAAATACTTTTACTTTCTTTAGACTGGTTTCACTGCGAATGCACCGGTTCGTACATGGTTCTTAACTTAGACTGCTACTTGATGCAGTTAGAGGTTGTAAAAGCTGTAAATTGTTAATTTGACACGCAAACAATATCAGACTGCCACAAAACAATCAGCACTTCTTCACCACTTTGAACCTAATGTTTTTAAGGCAGCTTTGCATTGATTTGAGCATTGACTTTTGCATTGAATTACTTAGGTTGGTAGTTGTTGTCAATTTTTTCTACCAAAAATAACAGTAGGGGCATTACACTGTGCTGAGAAACAAGCAGCAGAAAGGACCATGATAACACAGAGCTTGTTTACTGGAGTGCAGGTCCATCGTGGGTTGTGTGTGTGTTTGGGCAGTTCGAAATACTGTGCAGGGACCAGACGGGCTCACTAAATGTAAGTGTGTGGGGGCTTGGGACCGACCTTTGAATTTTGTCCCAAGCTCCATTAATTTTAAGGGCAGCACGGCTGGGGCATAAACCGCTTAGAAAGAATATGTATCGTCAAACCTAAAGCATTATTTGTTGAGAGACATACACTACGGTAAATCTGTATTACGCAACATTGTCTTGGCTTTGATAGCTTTAATCTCTTGTTAAACTGTCCTTTATGTCTTTTCTCAACACATTTCCTAAACAGGGAACTGAACAAATAATTTGTTTGATTGCGTTTCTACCTGAAGATTAAAACGAACGTTTAGCTGGAACATATTCATTTGGCAATCATGGAGATGCTGTTTTATGTATGAAATTTTCAGTACTCTGGTTTGGGCAATGCTATTCTTGCATGGACGCGTAACCACTGAGTGATGACACCAGAGCTCCTTAAGCACCTGGAAAATAATAGGAAAGAAAAAGGAAAATAAGCACAGTTAAAATACTGTTTGATATTGCAAAATAAATTATGAATTGCTTCTCATGCTGTTCCAAATCTTTTATGAATGACTGCCAGATATTCACTCAGATAATATAAGGAAAATTATATAAGGGTGTCAAAAATATTTGTTAATGATTCTCTATGCTTCTGTGCACAATATCGCACATGTGGCCTATTTTTTGTGTGTATCTGACACTTAATTTCATTTAGGGATGCACCGATATATAAATATTGGCTGATAACTATAACCGATCATTCTTGAACTTTGGAAGCCGATAACCGATATATTGGCCGATATACAGTATCTAAATATTGTTTTCTGAGACTGAAAATTATTTTTCTCCTGAAAATCATGTAGCAAGCCTACTTTACACTAGTTAAAGATTCTTTAACTTTTAAACTTTTCTGGTATAATGTTTATTTAGTAAACAAATGAAAGTTGTTTATCCAGAGCAACCCAGAAAGTCTTAACAGGTCTCAAGACAGAAAGCATTTGGCTTCAAACAATATGCTTTTGTTCCTATAATTTACACATAAATATCTACATACTACATCAATAATGGTTTGCTAATAGAAGTAAGTGAATGTTCACGGGTCACTCGATTTTATCTGTGAGCAGCGTGCAGCCGAAGTGGTTCAACCAGTGGAAATGATTCATAATTTATCGGCTATTATATATCGGCCTACATTTTTGGGAATTACATGAAATTAGGGATGCACAATAAATGATCTGCCATATCGGTACTGCCCGATAAATGGTCATTTTGAATGCTATCGGTATCGGCCAAGACTGATATGGCAGAAAATGTATTGTGCATCCCTAATTTCATTTCATTCCCAAAAGTCTTAAGAGATAAAAAATGGACCAGATGTTTGACTTTTTATCGGATAACACCGGTTGTGAACATTTTACATGTTCATTTGAAATCTTGTATTTCCTTGTAAATCTTATGTGTTTGTATCTTTACTCCATTATGCTGTATTGTAAATAAAAAATAATAAGACCATTGCAAATTTTCATTTAATCATCATTTCTAGATGTATTGTGGCCATTCCAGTCAAGTGTCTGTTGAATTTTAACAAAATCAAACCTCAGGAGTGACATAAAGTCATCCAACAGCAATGTGAAAGACTGACAGCATGACAAGACACATGAAAACTGTGATAAAAAGTTATCACATAAAAAGAAACTTTTCCTAAATGCATGTAGAAATATTACTTTTGTATTGCTAAAAATTGAATATGAGCTTGTTTTCTTTGCAGTATTTGAGGTTTGAAAAAAACACATCATCTTTACTGTTCATTTGACCTGTTTCTCCAGTTTTCATCCTCTGCAAATAAATTCAAATAGAAACAATATTTTTATATGAAATTTGCGAGGAATATTGTTAGTACTTCACAAATAAAACTAAAATGGTAATTTTACCTTAACACATACATATAGTAAATTCCGGAAAACTGAAGATATATATATATATATCTTTTGCAGCTGTATACTGTAGTCAAAACATGGTAAATGTGTCTCTAGAAAAGAGTGAATTATCTTGAGGCTGGTTATTGGTAGTCCAGAAATATGTAGTATCTCTATGTGTTAAATGTTATCAGGCAGCTCTTACAAATACCGTTGTGGAACGTTCCAACATAAGCAACGCAAACTTGAGTGATGTTTCTGGGCTACGGTTACAACTCTTGAAACAAACTTATTTCACGCCTATCCATTTATCTTTCGCAGTGTGTCCTCTCAGGGCCTCATCTCTGCACAATGAATGAGCGTGTGTGTTTGCTTTCTTGCCACTGTGTGTAGTGCGAGCAGGACATTCCCAAACCAGTGAAGAGAAAATGCCAGAACATATCAGCTCACCCGGCCATGAACATCAATGCGATCACAGAAAAAGGGAGAGAGAGAAACATCACTTTGCTCACCCTGAAGGAAAATGAATGAGATCACTTTTAGGCGGGACGTACCATATAAGATATATTTTATTGAAAATGCACTACAGACATTTAACAATTTTGTGAAAAACATAGGTCAAGGCTGTGAGGTTGTTAGCTTCACAGTGTGAAATTTTAAGGCTTTGTCTCTTTGAACGAAGTCAGAATTTGTAAAGTAGTGAGTCGACGAAAATATAAGCAAAGACCATTTAGCTGGAACTGGATTTCTGGGACCTTAAGTTGTAACCCAGTTCATTCATTTCTAACTTTTACGTTTTGAAAACCAAGAGCTAAAGCGTGTTTTATGAAAGGTTCCTCAGAGGTGATTTTGTAGCTGTCATTGTCAGCATGTCACACTATAAACACAAGTTGATCTGTCCGCCGATGCTGTTGACACTGATAGCTTGAGCCGTAATTTTCTCAGACAAGGAGGTTTCATTGGGACTTACGGCCAAATTTGGAGGAATGTGAACGTGCCCATTCTGCCCAAGACTACTCTGTACACACAAAACGTGTGCGAGGTGCAGAATGATACGATATAGATCCTCAAATTCTGGAAGACAATTTTTTGTGACCATGCAACTGATCTCGGTGATGGGTTAGATAAAACATTGATGGCAGATTTTCTTTTTTCAGTTTGTCCACATATGCTTGATATATTGTAGTGGATTCAAATGATTAAATCCAGATGTGGAATAGCTAAATTGTACACGATTAACAGTTGAGAGCAAAGAGCTGGTGAATGTTAATGTCTGTAGGTCTCCTGGGAAATGTTGGCTGTATGGGGTCAGGGTCAAGGTCATCTGGTGACATTTATAGTGTGCTAGTGGGATGAAAATCAGTTAGCCAAGATGAAGTATAACTGTTTTGTATAATGACAGCCACATACTGTTATATTTCTTCGATATGATGTTGAACTAACAAAACCTTGCATCTCACCTGAGGACATGCTACTTTCCAAGGGAAGTCAGTTATTAGATATGACTTTATTAAATATGTGCTTTTCATTAGAATGATCCTGCTAACATGCTAGACTAATATTGTCTTTTGAACTATTACATCTTTCTATGGAAACTGTTAAAGCTGAAGTGTAATTCATGCACTTTCCTAGCATTCATCCAAAGCATGACATAGGGACTTAGGGTAGAAAATATTTTAACATTTAAAGAATTACATCATTTCTGCATCACCTTGTACTGAGTTTACGAAATAGTAAGCACATAATGATAATAGCAGAGGGCAGGCATATACAGACACAACTGGACAAACAGCAGTGTCCAGTATTTATGTATTCACCTGAATTGAAAGCTGTTTTTGTTGGTATGTATCAAGGCATTTCGAGGGCCATTGCAGGTCAGGTAAGGCCTGGTCTTCGCAGGATTTTGCAGCATTGGCTGTAACATGTCAGGTCATTCTTGAAGACACTACAGGCAAGCGTTTAATAAGATGACTTGTGCGGTTTTCGCCTGTGTCAGGTTATAGAGCTGTTGGGGATTATGACAATGGATGTGAGAATATTGGGTGTGTTTGGCATGTAGGGTCTACAGTGTTATACAGTAGATTTACTGTGATCCATTTTGGCATCGAAAAACTAATGTATGTGTTTTCACATTTTACAAGAATTCTTCCTGTATGTTTTATTTTATATTCGATTTTGCATCAATATATTGCACATTTTCTTTTTTTTTATTCAAATAAATAAGAGGTTTTCGGCTATAGATCCCTGGGAGTTTCTATAGATCTTTTGAACGATGTGGCTACCTATTAAGCCCTGAATGTATCTATAGAACTATAGAACCCTGGGATAATCTATACAGCTATAGAACCCTGGAATAATCTAAAGAACTATAGAACCCTGGGCGAATCTATAGAGCTATAGAACCCTGGGAGAATCTGTAGATCTATAGAACCCTGCAAGAATCAACAGATCTATAGAAACCTAAGAGTATCTGTAGAGCTATAGAACCCTGGGAGAATCTTTAAAGCTATATAACACTTGGAGAATCTATAGAGCTATAGAACCCTGGGAGAATATTTAAAAGCTTTAGCACTCCATGAGAATCTATAGAACTGTGCAACCCTAGGCGAATCTATAGCACCATTTACATTTACATTTATTTACATTTAGTCATTTAGCAGACCATAGAACCCTGGAAGAATCTGTAGATCCATAAAACCCTGCGAGAATCTATAGATCTATAGAAACCTGGGAGTATCTATAGAGCTATAGAATCATCCAAGAATCCATAGAGTTACAGAACCCTGTGATAATCTATAGATCTATAGAACTCTGGGAGTATCTATAGAGCTATAGAACCCTGGGAGGATCTAGATTTAGATTTTGGTCTCTTGGCAAATCTGAGAACACTTCGAGATGTTGTTGAGATCTCTGAAAATCTGTAGTACAAATGTGAGATTGAGGATGTAAACGTAGAGCTGTCAATGAAAAACAGTTGTGATATTAAAGAGATCCTATGAAATATTTTTCAGGCTGTGGGTTCCCTCACACATCATTTTTAAGAGTAAAGCATAAAAGCTCACAGTCACGTGTATGGCATGTGAGTCCAAACTAGTGGAAGCAAATTATTACTCTCTTTCTGTCTGCTTCAGCTCCAGGCCATAGTGCTTTAAACGGCACACAGTTAGATGACGGTGAGTGTTTGTGTGTTTATTTTGTGTGTATTTAAATTGCAGTGCACACTAGCTCTTTTTTGGTAGTCCTAAAGACACAGTGCTACATTTAGTTTGACACTAAGAATACAAAAATAACTTGCAATATTCTGAGCGGTAAACATGGTAGTTAATCTTTAGTGTTTAAAAAAACCTTTTTTAGGCACATGTATTGCTTATACTTCTGGGTTATCATAAGATAATATAAAAAATCTATAATTATAGCTGTGGGTTAGGACCTAGTTAATGGGGGAGGAGGACGATTTGTGTGTGTGTTCAGATTATTGTGTTCGTCCCAGATTCCCAGCAGAGAGATTTTTTTTTGAAGCATGGGGGAATGTCATCATTTTATCTGTGCTTTTTGAATATGTCTGGGTACTCAATTTACTTACTTGAGTGACGCGGCCTTTATGTGGTTTATGCCATCATAAGCATAAATAAAATGTATAGCACAAATTAAAATATTGTAAAATATATTAAAATGCAGTAGCAATTGTAGCTATATTGTATTATATGAGCATATTAAGTGTATGCTGGTCAATTTTCCTTTTTTTGTCATTCGTAATGTTTCTAAGAGTAAATAAAAAACAAAGGTTTCCAGGTCACACTTCACCTTAATAAGGAAAACAAAGAAACGATACATTGCATAAAGAGAACAAGGGCATTTTACAACTTTTAACGATTTTATATTCCTTTTTTATAAAAACTATTTTATTGGATTGTATAAATCAGAATAAATTAAATACCTTGTTTCATTATGATGTAGAAATACATTTTAGATCATTTGCTTCATCTTTTTTTATTATAATTAACATTCGTATGTGTATTGATTTACATTTTGCAAATAAACATTGAATTCAAATATGCTTAAGGTGGAATCATTTGAATATAATTTCATTTTTATTTCTTTTGGTTTTAGGACAAGCGTAATCAAATTCACTGGTAAAGCATACCAGTCAGGTCTTCAAAGTAAACCGTATCTGCTGCCATAAATTATACTCGACACCCTTTCTACAGTGTGTCCTCTTGGGGCAGTACACTTGAGTAACCTCAATCTCATTCCTGCACTGGGGATGTTAACGTCAATGTAATATAAGATCTTTGGCTCAACAGAGATGTGACAAATGGCCCTCACATTCACATCTTCTCCACCAATGACAAGGCTGGATAAGTCTTCCTTCAAGGAATTTGAAGCCTGGTTATGTTGTGAGTTATGTTGCGTGCACTCTCCATCCAGTGGTCTTGCATCGATATCAGAGAGCTTGACAGATTGATGGCATCTCATCAGAATGTTTGAGAATTTGACATTTAATGCAGCATTTATCCAAAAACTATTTTATTTGTTATTTTAGATGCATTAGTTGTGTAGACATGCTGGTGATGCAAACTATTTATATTTCTTCTAACTTTAATGTAATGTTTTGGTATGCAGATTTCATCATTTACTCATCTTCATGTCATTCTAAACCTGTATGACTTTCTTCTGCAGACTACAAAAGATGTTAAATATCATTGGACCCCTTTGACTTCCATTGTGTGGACACAAAACCACTGAGACATTTCTCAAAATATATTTTTTGTTCCACAGAAGAAAGAAAGCTGTACAGGTTTTGATTGACATAAGGGTGGATAAATGAACTATTCCTTTAAAAATAGCTTGAAGATGTTCTGGTGTCACACTAGCTGAACTTCAATTAAAATGAATAAAATTATTTATTTAAATTCGCAGTGATGTAAAAAGTATAATGCCTATTTTTTCATAAAATATTTTAGCGTTTTTTAAATAGTTTATCAATGTGGGTCGTTTTCTTTTTAAAATTCGTGTTCCCTCATAATCTTTACTTAAAATCTGAAAATGCACTTCCGTCCTGTAATGACTATCCATCTCAAATGAGGTATGTCAGACGACTTGGGCGGAGCATCCGTTAACTCCTCCCCTTTAACTGTCAGTCTGCTGCCAGTTCAACTTCAAAATACAACGGCTGTTTTTATACATCCAATTAAATCGCAAAGAAAGATGAAAGCCACGCCCACTATTTTTCTCATTCAAAATTCCATTTCCTCAGAATTGCGTCAAAATACGGAAGTAAAAACGATCGCAATTTACGGTTCACAGGGACTTTAATATAAGCTCAAAATTAATTTTGTGTAAATGTTTATTATATAAAATGTGCGCTAATATGTATTATGGGTGGGATAAGAAACCAATGTAGTTATATAGTGTAGCTTACTCTTACTTTAGTTTGTAAAAAACACAGTAATATTTGTTGCTCTCAAATTTTACCTATCTTTCGTGAGTAAATCACGGTTGTTTAATTTGTACTTGTGCAGTTTGTGACTTGGACGAGGACTAAATATTCCTATTGTTAGCCTAAGGGGGTGAATTAGTGAAGTATTGATATACTGATACATCATTGACATTTGGATCTGGTCGTGTGGTTCTAGTCTCGCCTACAGGGCTGCATATTTGCTTCAGCATTGATCTTTTGATCTGAGAGCTGATGTCAATCAGACGCCTGGCTGGAAGCTTGTGTCACTGGCTGTCAATGAATCGATTACTTAATTACTAAAAGAATGAAGTACACTATAGAGACTTTAAAGCTGTGATACTATCTTCTTTTCTCACCCTGTGTTGAACACGGACATACTAAGCACAACAGCTCCGAAATGTTACCAGGGGGCGAGAAGCTCTGTAATTATCCTCCAAGCTGTCGGTTAATGGCCCGTAGTCCAGAGCAGGCTAGACACCAAAGCAGTACGTTCTAACAAACTTTAATTAAGAAAGTACCGATGAACTTGAAAAGACTCGATGAGAAGAAGGATTATTGAAAAAGAAGTGAACACGTGAGTTTTATATCATGTTTAAAACAGTATGAGCATAGACTGGGCAACACTGATTGTTATTTTCATGGTTAAGGTCAAGGTTTCCATAGCAACAGGCACCAATGAGGTTGCAGTGATAATGGTATGAATAATTTATCACATGAGAGGATTAGAGTTCCATATCACAGTGTGACTGCATCATCCACCTGTGAATGTATAGAAACTGTGCATTTCTACTTTTGAGTCTTCATTTTCATGACACTATCATCGTAGATAAGAGAGACATTCCATGGCAACTCAAGGTGAGGCGTTGCCATGGTATTTTTGTCACATTATCTAATTAACGTCATGGTGACACGAGTCGTCATGGAAATGCTCATTTGCGTTTTGTTCCTTTTCCTTTACATAGTGTTTTTGAAGGTGACTCGAATGCTCAGCAATGTGTTTATAGCTCTACTGTATATATACACATGTAGGTGTGGCGTGTGTGGGTTACAAATGAGATTCTCAATTCGTTGTTGTGTATTAAGTGTGTAATAAGTAGATGTCTATTCATTTAACATTTCGAAGAGATACTAAAAGAAATGAATTTAGTCATTCATCATCATCACCGAGGCACTGGAATAATGGATTAGACCGTGATCAGTGAATATAAATTATATCATAATTCATGGATACTGAATAGCTTCTTAGTCATGTTTAGACTGCTATTAAGATTAAATGAACAGCGCACACACATTCTCAATGTCCCCTCACCCTGGCAGGAATCTACCATCTGGACCACTTTCATTTAGCACACACACGTACTGCTTATACCTCTGGAGATTCATAAATGAAGCCGAAGACATTTGATGGAAATATCCTCAACTATATTGTATACAACATGTGGTGTAATGTTTTTAAATAGGATTGTCAGTATTTTGAATGGGATTTGATGTTGTGCCGTTCATAACCGGCTGTGATTAAAGGGTTTGGCTTGTGTTTAATGATTGGAAACTTTACCTGCTGCGGGATGGAATCCCCTCAGTGTCTGATCCAGTTTTGTAGTCAGACCTTAGTCCTGATTATAAACATTACAGGGGAATATTTAATGCTGCGAATCAAGATCCTGTTCCAAAGTATGAAAGCTGTGCCGGAATGAAGTTTAACACAAACCAAGGGTGGGCACTGTAGATTGTAGATTCCAATTTGATTCCTGAATTAAATTCAATTTGAATTAAGCCACTAAACAGGATGCAGAATTGAAATGTGAACTTAAGAAATGAGGATTCAAATGAATGAAAATGTATATGCTTATATTCAAATAAAAAAAGATTAAGAGCGCACTGTGGGTTTGTCTTTAATCAGCATTTCTGCTTGTCTTCATTGAATTTCAACAGAAACAAACATCAGGAAGGACTTGCAATGTCACCCAACAGCAATGTGAACTACTGAGAGAATGCAAAGACTCATGAAAGATTGTAAAAAAAAGCCAGACTTATTCCATTATATATTCATTTTTAAACTGATCCTAGAATACATGTAAAAGCATTAGTATTGTGTTGTTGAAACCTGAATATGAACTTGTTTGCATTATTCATTGCACATTGAACCAGTTTGTCCTGTTTCAATTTTCTGCAAATAAATACCAATAGAAAACAGTTTTTTATTTGGGATTATGGAGACACGGTTTCAGTAGTTTGCAGAATGAAACAAAACATAGAAAAGTATAATTTTACTGAAATACGTACATATGCTGTATAGTAAATTCAGAAAGAACTGAAAATAATGTGGTGTAGTCTCTTTAACTTTTTGATGCTGTGTATATCCGCTACATGCAAATTATTAAAAAGCATATTGTACCAAACATATTTAAATTAGTAGCATATAGCCCACTAGAATCAGATGAATAAAAACGCATATACCGTCCATCTAGTGGCTAATAATATAACTATTTATTTTTTAATAAATGTATATTAATATTGTATTGTATAATAATGGTATTAAATAAGCAATATGCTGAATTTTAGTGTATGTTAATTCTATTAAATAAACAATTTGTTGTATGGTTTGTTTAACTTTGTCGCATTAAAGTTTAGCCAAAAGTTTAGTTTCATTTGGAATCACTGCATAATTTTAATATTCAAAGTTTAAAATGGCACCTTTAGAAATGTGTTTTATGTTTTATTCTGTTATCTCCCGCAGAGCTCCTGGGAGCTGCTAAGAAGGTGAATGTGAACTTCCAGGATACAGACGGGTGGGTTCATCTGCGGTGCAGTGACAGCACATAGCCATTCAGTCATACATATATAAATCATAAAACAAAATAAGTGAATGCTTTAAGCTTTTCTTTCTCCTATGACAGTATTTTCATACCTCATACAAGCAACAGTGTCACAAGATTAGTCAGTTATGATGTTTCAGATTTTGTATGAATTTCTAAGAATCGTTCAGATCATGATTGATGATTTATGATGAAACGTTTGTGGCAGTGAATGAATAGAAGTGTGTTGTTAGAATGCTGCAGCTTAGAAGAAGGATGGAGAAATAAAATAAGAGTGTGTGTGTGTGGCTTGGGGCTGTGACAGAGGAAAAAGCTCTTACGCTTGGAAGTAGGTCATGGCCTCCTGCTCAGTTAGGCAGTTAGGGACTGGAGCAAAGTGTCAGAGTTAAGCTGAAATGAGGACCGATTAGGGACCCTCTGCAAAGTTACGCTTGAAGCTGAAAGCTCAGGGGTGACAACAGAGTTATTAGTATTAGAGCATTATGAAAGAATATATTAGGCTGTTAAAAAACAGATTTCCACAGAATTTATGTCTAATACATGTCATTCATTCGCTTTATTTGACTGGCATTTTGAAAGTTATACATAGAAATGTGCGCTTGTGTTTTATAGGTTATCCGCCCTGCATCATGCTGCTCTTAACGGTAACGTGGAGGTGATCGCACTGCTGCTGGAGTCTCAGTCCATCGTTGACATCAAAGACCAGAAAGGTGCAAAACACACACAGTCAAGTGCAAATGTGTTACTGGTTAATGCAGAAACAAGTTAACCATATAATGACAGTCTTTATGTCAGCAGAAAATGCTTGACAAAGGTTAAAACTAAATTCCAGGGCATAATAAAAAGGGCTGGACACGCGCTTGCTTTCTTTCCCGTTTTATTACGTCTTGTTGTTTATTCAGCATCATTTGCCACGCACTTTGCATTTTTATATGTATTCATTTTTGTAATGATTGGCATTCTCACACATTTCTCCCACATATTATTTTCCTCCCTTTATATAGTAGGTTTAAATCTTTTACACTTAGTTTATATGTCTATTAAATGTGTACATTTTTGGAGTATCTATTGACAGGTGTATAAAGACCTTACATGATGAAGCGTTATGTTTTTATTATCTTAGAATGAGCTATTGCTATCTACATACACAGCGGGTCCCCTTGCATGGAATTCGCCATTTTGTTTCTACAGTAGCCCTAAACGGACAAAATGCTCAACAGAGCGTGTTTCGTAAATACGTAACCTTCTTCGCCAAAGAAGCAAAAACTTGACGACACCTTAGTCCTGTGTCAGTCACCGTAGCTCTTCAAAGAGAAGGGGTGGAGTGAGCCGTTGGTTGCAATTCGCAACTTTATCACTAGATGCTACTCAATTTCATACACCGGACCTTGAAGTTAAATTGTTTTTACGTTTTCATTAGTTTTTTACTTCTGTGATATTTTCACATTTTTGTTTAGTTTTCCAGTATATTTTATGTAAGGGATAATCCACAGCTCCGCTTCGCATCGGGTGGTTCTTCGCCTCCACAGATTTTAATGCACGGCTAGCCGTGGATTATCCCGCTTATACCATGGTTATTTGCCAAGTTAAAGCTTTTATTGATGTTTACAGTGTCATTTTAGATCAAACCGGTGAAAATGTCTGTTATTTTGTCAGTTAATTAAACATAATCAAACTGACTGGAGCTACCCGTGCGTTAAAGGCTTTTAATGCACACCTTCCAGCCAATCAGAATCCAGTATTCAAACATACCATGGTATAATTAGTAATGTGCAAGCTGATTTTGGTTGTAAAGATTTCAAATGTTGTAACTTTTCATATATTATGTGTTAAAGTGTTTCCCCCCCATTTACAGTAAAAGCACTTCTTCTACAGTTTCCGTTCTATTTTTACACTTTCCTTCAATTTATTTCCCTTGGTCCACCGCAGGGATGCGGCCGCTGCACTACGCTGCTTGGCAGGGCAAGTGTGAGCCAATGAAAATGCTGCTCAAGGCGGGGTCATCCGTGAACAGCCAATCAGATGAGGGACAGATCCCTTTACACCTCTCATCACAACATGGCCATTATGAAGGAGTCAGTACACACATAAAAAATGTATGTGTCATGCATACGTACTGTACGTGCTTACTGTGTTGTGCTGTCTGTTTGCAGAGTGAGATGCTGCTTCAACATCAGTCAAACCCCGTGCCTCAGAGACCACGCAGGGAAAACCCCTCTTGACTTGTCCTGCGAATTCGGAAGAGTCACGGTCAGTTACCCGTGTTTGTTCGGGGATGTTTGTGATAGATGTTTGGGAAGTGATGCTCGCCTGAGGGATTGTGGGAACTACACCTCTTCTCACTTTCACGCAGATGCACTCACACCCTGATTTCCTCTGCTTTCATAGAATTGACTCACAATTTATATAAACTTTATTTTAATATGCCAGCATTTTGTATTTAGACTAAACAAATGACATAATCCCTTTTTTTCTCTCAATGAACTGCAATCCATTTATTACATTTGCACTTCAGTCATTCCAAGTAATGTGTGTTATTTTTCTAATTATTTAATTTACTTACTGACAAACGACGTTGAAGACATCCAAACAAAATCTAAACATTTGTGTCTGTTCTACAGGTGGTCCAGTTGCTTTTGAGCAGTAACATGTGTGCTGCTATGTTAGAACCCAAACCCTCCGATCCCAATGGCATCAGTCCGCTCCACCTGGCGGCTAAGAACGGACATATCGAGATCATCAAGTAGGTGTTTATTGGTCTGTTGACTAGTTTAGAAAAGAACTTGCACCAGTATTTCCTTATACTACTTTTTGTTATACTGTATCATGACAACATCTTAAACTAAGAAATTGTGTTTTGCATATATACTGTATATATAATGTATATATTGAACCCAATTTTGTATGTTTTTCAATTTTCTACTGATTAATGGAACAAATCCACGTGTTTAACTTTTAAGCTTTCTCAATGGATCTTATTAGATTCTAATTCTAATATAAATATATTTTTATCGTATTACAGTTAAAATGTTAGTCATGCAACTTAGCATAAAGGCAGTACAACTAATAATATCATAATGTACACTGTAATGTTTACATATTACAAGTATAAGAAATAAAAGAGTTTTGCATTGCATTAATGACAGTCCTGTGGGGGGTTGCAATCATGCAAAAAAAAATACAATAGGCATCATTGTAAATCAATAGGCACGGTTTGATTTTGACTTTTGGGGTGCAATGACCCACAGGGGCGGACTGACTAGTAGGATAATAAGTCCATAACGGCGGTCCCACCAACGGCCTATAGCCGCGATCGGCACAATTATAAATGCGAATGCACGCAACGCTAAGGTATTAGCAAGTCGGACATGTAATTGTGTAATGCAATGCACACGTTATTGACACGACCATGCCCCCATCCCCCCCCCCTGTCAACAAATTTGGTGGAGGGCCGATGCCATCAAACATATCGCTCACATCCATCCCCCACCCCCCCGCCGACAGAATTGGTTGAGGGCTGATGTGGGCGGAAAAGTCCAGAGCAGAATTTGCTTCCCAGTCCGCCCCTGGTGACCCAGACAGGTTTTGCGATAATATTAATATTTAGATATTTTTATCCAGGGAAAAACAAAATAAAAACGAAATAAAGGTTTGAATTAGATTCATTATTGCTTTCGCAGGCAGACATTGATGGCACGAAATCCTGACACAGCATTTAGCTCCCTGACACCCAACTGTCACATGATTGATGTGTTAAGACAGGTCAGGAGCGAAGAGATCAAGGCTGATGGGGAAAATAGTCCAGTGGAAAAATACCACTGCGAGCTACAGTATCCCATCAGCCCCTGAAGGCTTCATTCATTACACACACAAGCACACACTGAATGTCCTCATTTCAAATCTTTGATTGACAGCGTCGTAACTGCCTAGTGATGCATATCATTATTAATAATCGAATAAAAAACTAATAGCACTTTAGATTGGTTGTGTATTAATGTGTATGATGTGTGAATGTGTTTGTGAACTTGAACATCCCGTCCTGATACCAATCCTGTAGGGAACTAGCATTTTTGTTCGACCCTCCTTGTGTTGGTTTCACTGTTTTCAGGCCAACCACCTTAAAACTTTTTTTCTGGCTACTGAAGTTTTGGTGTAGATATTTTATGGCGTCAGATCTATTTCTGCAGGTAAACCTTCAGACTCGCATTTGAAGCAACTGACCATTTGCGAGATGTATTGTAAAAGAGTTTTAAAACCTTTTGCTTGTTTTTGTATGTATTCAGGTTACTAATCCAGGCTGGTATAGATATAAACAGGCAGACTAAATCAGGCACGGCGCTGCATGAAGCCGCTCTCTGCGGGAAAACCGAGACAGTCCGGCTGCTGTTGGATGTGAGTATTTTATTTGAGTTTGAACTGGATGTGTGACCGTAAAGCTGCCGTATTGTGACTGGTGAAAAGTGGTCTCATTTTGCTCCACTTTGATGGAGTCTCAGTGCCTAAGCACTGTGCTTCATATTAAGCCCTTTATTATTATTCATTAGATTACATAAGCATGTTTAAACAAATGCATTAAAAACTGAACTCCCTGAATTTTTAATTCGCAAATAATTATTTAGAGACAAATTTCAGATGACTCAATTAGATTAGATTAATCATATCACAAGATTAAATTACATGCTGACATCTTCTGTCTGGGTCGATATAATACATCTACAGCCGTGGGAAAAGTCCCGTATTCCAAATATTTATATTATAAGCATTTCTAGATGTATTGTGGCCATTCCAATACAGTGTCTGTTGAATTTCAACAAAATCAAACCTCACGAGTGACAAAGTCATCCAACAGCAATGTGAAAGACTGACAGAATGAAAAGACACATGAAAACTTATTACATAAAAAATTATGTTTAAACTTTTCCTAAATACATGTGGGTCAAAGACGTCAAAAAGAAATGTCAAAAGAAATTTACAAAAGTGATTTTATGTCCATAGAAAGCACAGTTTAACGTAAATAAAAATGTCTACTTTATGGTTTCAACTAAGTTTTTGGAGCATAAATTGTCAAAATTTGGTTGAAATACTTTAACATTGTCATTCAGTGTAATAAAATATTATGTACAAATTTAAACAACATGCTTATTCTAACTCGTACATAAAAAATAGAAAACAATAAGGGCGCACATTACATTTTATTGTGCTTTAAATGAGTAAAAAAATATTATTGACAAATGAGCAATACCTAGGATAGTGGCAAATTAAACAAAATAAAAACCAAAACTAATTAGCATTTGGGGTGAAAGTAATTAGTCTTTTAATATGTCATAAATTGATTTTTGTTGTAAATATGCCTGACAAGATTGTTATACTGAATGACATTTTAGTGGGAATATTTTTTGATTTTTATTTTTTGCTCAGAAAAACAAAAATGCACTAAATTAAACAGAAAACTTTTTTTTAACAAAAACAATTTAAAGCAGTATTTGTTTTTATGCTTTAAGTCCCCGTGAACCGGATAATTGAGAACGTTTTTACTTCCGTATTTTGATGCATTTCCGAGTGAAATGGAATTTCAAGTGAGAAAAATACTGGGCGTGGCTTTCGTCTTTCTCTGCGATTTGATTGATTTATAAAAACAGCTTTTGCATTTTGAAATGGAACTAGCAGACTGACAGTTGAAGGGGAGGAGTTAAGCCGTCTAACATACTCATTTAAAGGCGGGGTTTTAAATTCCGATTTCCGAATTACGCTTTAGACAACTCGGGCCGAGTACCAAAACAACCTTGTAGCCATTTTTAAAGCCAATTTTAAAGAAACACACAGCCATAAATAGTAAATTCAGAAAAATACCAAAATAATTTTGAAATGGTCTTTTCCGCGGCTGTATATATAGTGTCGCATTTGTTCAACAATTTTTTACGCATTTCGAATTGACATTACTAGCGTACCACACATCCAGCTGGCTCTCTTTTAATGAATGAAGATTTTTCACAGAATCCTGAAACACAGTAGGTGTAAAAACTGTGTTCACCAGTTGTCTGAGCGTGATCCCGTTTCTCTCTTCAGAGCGGCATCAGTGCAGGTGTGAGGAACACGTTCTGTCAAACGGCGCTGGACATTGTAAACCAGTTCACCACAACCCAAGCCAGCAAAGAAATCAAACAGATGCTAAGAGGTACTTTGAGAGAAATGTGGAAGCTCATATTCACATAGAAATGTTAAGGATTTCTGAACTCTGTGTTCCCATGTGTGCATACAGACGCATCAGCTGCCATGCAAGTGAGAGCGCTGAAGGATTACTGCAACAACTATGACCTTACAAGCCTCAACATTAAAACAGGCGACATCATCACGGTAATGAAACAATTCTCTACCGTTTCTTGTAATATTACATTTCAGACTTATAGCTTGCAACTATCTAAAAAACATATGGTGGCGCAACGCATTCATACATTAGTCGTCTTCATGTTTCTGATTGGTCCGCAGGTCTTGGAGCAGCATTCTGATGGACTATGGAAGGGCTGTATCCACGACAACCGTACAGGAAATGACCGCGTGGGCTACTTTCCCTCCAACATGGTTGAAGTCATCAAGAGGGCAGGTGTGTTATCGCATCATCACATGATCTATCTGGGATGTCATGTGACATGTACATTTTAGCGGATTTTACCACGAGGTCAATCTAAAACTCATCTACTTGCCACATGAAATAAAATGTATGTTTAGCGTGTGTGCTGGGGCAAGTTTGTATTTATTGCATGCGTTTCAGCATACAGTACATACGAGTGAGTGTTTGTGTGTGTGTTAGGGATGAGTTTTTTGGACAGGTAAATTGACCGCTAGGGGGAGTACACATTAGCGCTATTTGTATTTTAGCATTTAGCATCTCACAGCTTCCAAAAAATCCTTCAGCTATTTAAAAGTGCATCACTTTGTTTATCGAGTTACTTCCGAGTATTCTAGTACTTATGCTCATCTCAAGTGTGTTTGTGTTTGGTTTATTGGCTCTATATCCAACTGTCCTGCCCTAAATCATCAGTCATGTGCTTTTCATGAGCGCTGTCAGCTTGAATGAAAGAAAGGGCAGATGAGAGGGTGTCTGATTGATGTGTTACGTTTAACTCATCTTCACATTCACTTGTCTGCGGTGTTGCTGCTTTTAGAACGGTTACTTAAAGCTGATGTGTGTAATGTTGTGCCACTAGCATCACCAACTGAACCTGCAAAAATAATGTTTGACTTTAAAACACTCCTGTCTTCCATTGGACGGACGAAGCGAAATTCCTGATCCCTTGGTTGCGTTTGGCTAGCCAGTATGTAAATGAAATAGAAGCAATGTTTACACTTTTGGGGACATGACCACAAATTAAGAGTTTGGTTCCAAATGAGATAACTCCCCTAAATCTCTTTTCAAAAATCTAGTTTTTATTATGTTATCATGTTTTTAATGTGTGTTATTGTGTTAGTTAGCTGTATTTTTTGAGTTATTATGGCTTAAATCAAAACCAACCAACTGCAGTTTGATTGATATTAATTGGAACCCACAATAAAAAACATGGTTTCCTTCTTGAACCAAACTCTTCAAATATATTTATATTTACATATTAAGATTCTGAAGGATATACTTCACCCGAAAATAAAAATTCTGTCATCATTTACTCTCCTTCGAGTTGTTCCAAATCTGTATACATTTCTTTGTTCTCATGAACACAGATAAATATATTTGGAAGAATGCTTGTAACCAAACAGATTTTGCCCACCATTGACTATAATAGGAAACAATACAATGGTTGTCAAAGGTGCCCCTGAACTGCTGTCCTACATTCTTCAAAATGTCTTCTTTTGTGTTCATTTTACTTTTCAAGTAATTTTTCCAACTATGTGAGTCAATGGAGGGCAAAATCTGTTCGGTTAAAAGCATTCTTCCAAATATATATCTCTATGTTCATCAAAACAAAGACATTTATACAGATTTAAAACAATTCGAAGGTGAGTAAATGATGACCGAATTTTCATTTTTGGGTGAACTATCCCTTTAACAACAAAATGAATAAACAACACTGTGTTTTTTCAGTATTTACAAATAGAGGTACATACAGTACATAATCCTGCCTATATCTTTGTTATTGGTGCTTTGGTGTTATTGGCTGTTTGTTGCGAAGTTTGAGAACACAGAAGACTTCTATCTGTGACTTCATGGGCCCCAAAATGGCGTTTTTAGAACTTAATGGCCTACTGATATTGATGTTTGCACAATTAAAATCACTTTTTTATGTATATTCCTTTTGTGTCCATTTAAAGTGATAGTTCACCCAAGATAAGAATTCTGTCATCATTTACGCACACTCTTGTCATTTCAAACCTGTATGACCTTATTCCTTTTTAAGAACTCAAAAATAGATATTTTGAAGACAATGGTAACCAAACAACTGTAGTAACCATTCACTATTGCATAGATACAATACCAACGCAAGTCAATTCGTACCGCCGTTGTTCCAACGTTCTTCAAATATCTTATTTGTGTTCTGCAGAAGAAAGTCATACAGGTTTGAAATGACAAGAGGGTGACAGAATGTGTTTGCATCCGATGTCATCAGTGTAAGCATGATGACAGAATGTTCATTTTTGGGTGAACTATCCCTTAAGCAGGATTGAAGCGTCCGTGCAACCGTACACATATTTGAACACTTATTGAAACAGTTTATGCGGCTGGGTGACATCTTACATTTTGTTTACCACAATTTTAAAATACACCAAGGAGGTTATATAACATATTATAAATAGATACCCCCATCATTATGTTTTTTATGCATGAATGTATTCTGCATGCATAGCACTTCAAGTGTTTTTGGGCAATGCATTGCAAGTATGTTTCGTGGAATAGTATGCATGACAAATTTTTTTATTTGTAACATAGCTGTTAGAAACGGTACATATCTTCATTTTCTCCTTGCATGTTAACTTACATCATTCTGTAAAGTTAAGCTCACAGATAGAGCTAGATATTCTTGCTTGAACATGTTTTGTTTTGTGTTTCCTTTCCTTTCCTGTTTGTTGTTGTGTTGTCGTTGTTGTTTTTCGGTGTTGCCGTTCTGTCGTACCCAGGTCCCTCAACCCAACAGTATCTTAAGATACAGATCCGTCCGCCGGCAATTGGTTCAGTTGTCATGGTGAACGGTGACTCCTCCCACATTTTTTCTCTACCCCTCAACCCTCCTCCCCCTCCCTACCTGCCCTTTTCCCATCAGCCCCTGTTCACCTCATTTGGCTATAATATGCCCACCTGCAGCACATTTGGGTATGAACCGGCCTCCTCCCGCTCTGAGGAGCCACAAAAAGAGACAGGTATAAACACACACATACACTTACAGCCATCACATGCCCTACATGACACATGCCTGCATTTCTTAACTTCATGACCACAGTTAAGGTGCAGTAATGGAGTGTGAATCTCAATGTGTTTTGGAATGTCGGATGCTTACACAAAACTTACACATGTGGGAAAAATAAAGTCTTTATTTCAGCATCATTATTTTTTGGCATGTTGTCATTATTTTCATGACAATTAAGTATGAAACAATTACTGTATCAGTAATGAGAATCTAATGACAGCCACCATTAAGAATTAATAATGAAAGGAAAATGTTTGGAGGGAGGATGTGCTTTGTCAGAATCTTAATTGTCTAAAATTAGGCTTCATTTTCTTTGTTACATTTTTTTTTTTGCATAAATATGCAAGTTTACTGTATTTATTACAGCTTTATTGTATTGCCATTGTGCCTTTAAGCAAATAATTTAAATTCATCTTTCAGTATATGATTGTTTCTGAATCAATGTATTGTAAAGAGCTTTAGATTGAGTGACTGATAAATGACACGTAACAGATGGTGTTGCTTGTTGTCTCTTGTTGGTCCCTTTAGAAATATTCAAAAACCAATTTGAATTAACAAAATATATCTATAATAAAAAATATATCATTATTTGAGAATTTTTTAATTATATTTAAACTATTATATTCATCATGCATATAATAATTGTAAACTTGTTATTATAAAAAAGTATTATTATAGTATAATATGATATTATTTAGAAATATTTAAATTCAAAATATTAGTTTTGTCTCATAAAGCAAATATATGATTTAACTATATAACGTTATTATTATTTAAATTATTATAAGTATTTAAACATGATTTAAATTATTATAATTATTATCACAATTATTTTATTTTATTATATTATTAATTATATATTAAATATATATTAATAGTAATAATAAAATGTATTTATTTCATTTATTAAAATGATTTATGTATTTCTCTCATATATTTATTTTTTAAGTTTTGTTACCTGTGCGTTGTCACTTTTTTAACCTGTATGTGCACTGGAAGCTTCTGTCACGACAAATTCCTTCTGTGTCCAAGCACACTTGGCAATAAAGCTCTTTCTGATTCTGATACAATTATATTATAAATAATATAATAATAATTGTGAACTTGCTAAGCAATATAGCAACTGTATTCTAAGTATTATTATAGTATAATATAAAATTATTTATAATATTTAAATACATAAAACATAAATAATATATATTTATAAAATTATGATAAATAATATAATAATAATTGTAAACTTGCCAAGCAACATAGCAACTGTATATAAAGTATTACTGCAGTATAATATGAAATAGTGCTGTCACACGTGTATTACAGCTTTGTACAATCAATCAGAATTGAGGTCAATTTGTTTTTATTAATGTGGTTTTGCCACCCGTGTTAATGTTGACATCCTTCTTGTAATTTTCCCAGCAATCCTTTACATTAGATTGATAGAACATTGTTCTCATAATTGTGCTTTGAATTGATGCAATTTGTTCTCACAAAAGCCTACAATCAATCACAGCTCATGCACTCCAGAAACATTATGAAGAAAATTACAGCGTAGTGTTTCCTCTTTAGCACAATATTTCAGTGGCTGTGCTGTAGCTGATGGGACATATGAGCGTGTAATTGATCAGGTGTTGGCTTATACAGTATTTGTCATTTTATCAAATTGTGTGTATTTGTATAGATAGTTCAGATTTCTGTATAGCAATGATATCATATTCTGATGATGATGTAAATGTGCTACCAGCTGCACAGAAAATGTATTTCCTAAAGACACCCACCACCCTCTCTAGATTACCCAGCCAGTAAAATTTTGTAAACACGTCTTATGTCAGGGAAAACTTTCATGTTGGGCAAGTTGCTGATAAAGGCATGCTTACTTGTCAAGAAATCACTGCAAGTTTGATCTTTGAAATATCTAAAAATCATCTTGTGATGCTGATGTTTGTGTTTATTGTCTCTCCGTACTTTGTAACGCGTTCTGATCTTGGTCTAATATCTGGTGAGGATGCTTTTACAGGTAGCCAGACGTTAACATATTGGACTGATCACCTGATGCCTATCTTGTTTTGCGTCAATTTAAGATACATTTTTTCACCTGTTATCACTGTGTGTGTAACATAATTCAGGTTCAAGAGGATCTGTGTCCAGTCCTCATGGTTCTCCGACCCTCAGCGGCCAGCAGAGCAGCGCTAATGAAGAGATTTGGGTGTTGAGAAAACCTTTAGCAGGTACCCAGAGGACACAAAACGTTCCCTTAAAGGCGTAATTTACAGGAATAAAAATGACTATGGAAAGTCAGTGGTGGCTTATTTTGAAGTGAACTACTACTTTAACGTTAGCATTTGGTTTCCCGTCGCCCCTTACATTAACCCTAACAAGTAAAATGGTTTATTTTGAACTAAAACAAGTAATGGTTTGCAAACATTAAACTTTTCTTAAAATTCTTGCGTGATATCTATATTCGCCAGCAGGGGGCAGTGTTGGAAGTATGGGCAGCACAGGCAGCCTAACCAGCGGACGTTCAACTACAAGCGTGCAAAGCAGTAATGCCAACGCTCACCTCACCAACTCGCCCGCCCCCGTGCCAACCACGCCAACACACTCACCTGGAATTAACGCGCACGGCCTCAACGTCCCGGGACTGCACGCCCAATCCGAGGGTGTGAAGGTGCGACACAAATCAATCTCACATAAGAACAAATGTGTAAATTCTCTTTTATTCTCTTTGTCTGTCGTTCTCTCTGTGTCTCATTTTATTGATGTGTATGTGCGCATTTGTGTGTGTTTTAGCTGTTGGCCACGGTGCTGTCCCAGTCAGCCAAAGCAAAAGAGCATCTAATGGACCAATCACAATCTTTAGATCCTAATAATTCAGGTACTACAATATATACCTCATATGATTCAATAACTTAAAATCTGAATTATTATTTAGTTTGTCTCATTTAATATCGCCGTTGTGCAATGCCCACAAATTTATATTTTATTATATAAAAATGTATTTAATTTTTATATTTATCGGGTTAATTTCATGTTATCAACCCTCAAAATTGCAACGTTGGCTGTTTTACTTTCATATTTCAATGTTGGGGATCGAGTCTGTGAATATGTCCATAGGAAATTTCGTGACCGTGAGCCACAGGCTGTCTTCTCATATATATGCGATATATTTATAATTGTCCTTCCACCTACACTGCATCTGATGCCAAGAATGTGGCAGGCTTGCAAAAAAACAAAAACATACTGACATGCACGCTAATGTGCTATTAGTTATGATAGGAAAATGCTTTATTATAAAATTTATACAGTGATCACAGGAAATTAATGTTTATTTCTTTAGTTTTTTTATGGTTTGTTTTATAAAATTTATTCCCGTAGAGCATGGTACCAGCAATGCCAAGGGTTCGATTTCAGAGGAATGCATAGATTGATAACATATATAGTTTAAATTCACTGTATCTTAAGGCTGTCAAATGATTAATCGCGATTAATCGCATCCAGAACAAACGTTTCAGTTTACAAAATATATGTCTGTGTACTGTGCATATTCATTTTGTATTTATAATTACAAAGACATACACGTACATCTATATACAGTATATGTAGGAAATATTTTGATGAATTTATTTATATTTACTAATAATTGAAATTATATATAAACGTTAATTCATTTTTATATTTTTTAAATATGTGCATGCATGTGTATGTGTTTACAAATACAAATTTGTAAAAAAGATGCACAGTACACAGACATATATTATGTAAACACAAACCTTTATTCTGGATGCGATTTTTCGTTATTAATCGTTTGACAGCCCTTGGATAAAAGTCCTATTTTAACTACTTGAATTAAAAATAGCAAAGGTTTTATTCTGCATTCCATTTTGTTTACTTTCTGCCGTAGCCTCTTCTCAGCGCACTCAGAGTACATCTGGTGTCCCACGGCAACCGAGAAAGAAACCCTTTGTGGATCCGTTGCTACAGAGAAAAGATGAAGCCTCTGCTGAAAGCAAGGCAAGTGTGTGTGTGAGTGGCCCAGATTTATGAATGTGGATCACAATGTGTCTGTTTGTTTGTATTTGTCTTATGAATTGTATAACAGCTGGTTTTAGATTGAGAATAAATATTGGATTATGACAAGAAATATGTACTAACATATCTAGTATTTTTGAAATATATGAAAAAATATTTCAGAATCAGAATGTATTTGTCATTATATGTCCAGTACTGTGCTAATACGGTAACATGACCTGACATTCAGGGATTCCAAATAGAAATGTTATTTGCTGCCACACTGTGGCTGTGGGTGATATTTCACGACACACTTTTATACCAGGACATCATGAACCTGCCAAGAACTGTCTGAATTTTTTTTATGTGGTTTTATATTATTCTGTCTCGTGTGTACATGGGTTGTAGAGTTCAGAGGCTGTTGTTGAATGGCTCACTAGTGCTCAACTTCAGTTCTACACAACCAACTTTCTCACTGCTGGTTATGACCTGCAAACCATCAGCAGGTTGACACCAGAGGTAACACAAGCACACATGCACTACACACAAGCATTTCGTGTGACACACTGTCAAACATCATGACAAGCATTTACTTTACTGTATAAGCATCAGAGCACTTTAAGTGATTTAAAGTGATAGTTCACCCAAAAATAAAGAACTCTGTCATCATTTACTCGCCCTCTTGTCATTTAAAACCTTTATGACTTTCTTTCTTTCGTGGAACACAAAAGAAGATATTTTGAAGAATGTTGTTAACTGGCCCCCATTCACTTGCATTTTGTCCATACAACCATGTTTCATTTTTGGGAGAACCATCACTTTAAACTATGTG
The DNA here is from genome assembly GCA_006030095.1 of Triplophysa siluroides. NCBI lineage: Eukaryota > Metazoa > Chordata > Actinopteri > Cypriniformes > Nemacheilidae > Triplophysa > Triplophysa siluroides. The sequence continues at coordinate 54,871 of VCII01000201.1, read as the reverse complement.
TTTGCCACAGAGGTATTTTATTTCAATTTCAAAGTAATTTCAACATTATTTTTGCTTTATAATATTAATAAACAATGGACAAATGTATATAAATAAATATTGAAACATATTAGTAAATGTTGCAGTCAGTAAATAGAAAACAATGAATTTGTGAATATTGTTAAAGCTTTGGTGCACACTTTTCTACATGTACATGTTTTATTTACATACATTTATTTTATACATTTACAATATTTTGTATATATCGTTATATACATATTTTTTCCTTTTTTTATCCAATTTATTTTGTCCAGTTAATCATCTTCCCTAAAACTTTACTCATTTTCCAAATATTCATATCATTTTATGATGATTGCTTCAGCACAACCTCAATTCTACATCCAATGATGAGTTTTTAATACATTTTTCTGGAGTTGTCTTTTTATTAAAGCACAATTGAAAACAAGTGAAAGTTGTACAATATTCAAAGCTAATAGGGTATAAATATTAAAGGGATTGTTCACCCAAACATTTTAATTGTCATCATTTGCTCATAAATCTGTTTTAAATCTCAAAAAATGTATTTGTTCTTTTAAACACTAAAGAAGATATTTCGAATAATGTAGGAAACCATTTTTTTCTGGGGCACCATTGACTACCATAGTAGTTTCATTTCCTATGGAATTAAATGGTGCCCCAGAAATGTTTGATTAAAAACCTTCTTCCAAATATCTTCTTTTGTGTTCAGTATAACAATAAAACGCATACAGGTTTGAAACGATTTTAGGCTGAGTAAATGATGACAGAATTTTTATTTTTGGGTGAAATATCCCTTTGAAAGAAAATAAAACAGAGAAGAAAAAAACAGTAAAATACTCTAGAAACTCGCAGTATTAGCTTTGACAGTTCTTGAGCTTGTGCATTGCCCTTACAGGACCTCACTGCAATAGGAGTGACAAAACCAGGACACAGGAAGAAGATGCTGTCAGAGATCAGCAAGATGAACATCCCGGACTGGATACCTCAAGAGAAACCTGTAAGAGAAGTTTATACACATACACTTAAAACCATTACAAACACATTACTTATTACAGTTCTTAAATATCTTTGTATCTTATAGTCCAGTCTGGCTGAGTGGCTCACTGCGATTGGTCTGAATCAGCATTACCAGACTCTGGTTCTGAACGGTTATGACAATATGGACTTCATTAGTGATATTACCCTGGATGACCTGAAGGAGATTGGGATCACTAAACTAGGCATGTATATTCCATTATGATTACAAACATATTGGTGGCCCTGCCTGTGAAAACCAACTAGAACATCCTCAACAAGAATAAGTAACCGTCTACCTCATTTTTATTCCCAACAAGGCCACCAGAAAAAGTTGATGTTAGCTGTCAAACGACTAAACGAACCGCCATCAGAAGCAGAAACTCCCATGGAGAGCCAATCAGAAGACAGCTCGGACTCGAAACAAAGTTCGGAAACCAGCGCAAGCAGCACGGAACCGGATGCGACCTCCGCCCCCGCTGTTCGAGTGCGCAAGAGATCGGAAGGGCGTAGCTCTCCCCGACACAGCGTTCAAGGGCGTGGCATACAAAGAGCAAATGCCCCGCCCCCTCTGAGGAGGCCTGGTTCGATCGAAAGCCCCTCCCCAACACCCCCACACACACCCACTAAGGGTAAAACCCCATCTGCGTCTAAGTCTCCCTCGCCGTCCTCTCCACTGAAAACACAAGCCAGGACCAGAGGACCCTGCGACTCGCCGCGTTCTCACAGCCGTGCCGTTCCGTTACTTTTCCTACCACCTGAAGGAGAAACCGGTAACGGTCAAGCTCCGCCCCAGCCGAGGCGCGGACAGCTCTCGGGTACCGACGACCTGCCCTTGCCAGATTCTTCCGTAAAATACGCCACGCTAGGGGGACACCGGGCCACTCCCAGCGACTCTCAGAGATCCTCTGGTGACACCCTCGACATCAACAGCGTCAATCGCAGTCAGTCGTTCGCTACAGCCACCAGGCCTCGCAGAAGGACTCGACCCCCGACTCCGCCTAAACGCTCCTGCTCTTCCATCTCGACCGGTAACCTGGCCGACGAGGCAGCGGCGGATGACGGGTCTGGCGAAAACAGGGCTAACAATCTGCTGCTCAACGTGATGTACAGGGAGCGACGGCGCAGCGACTGCGGCATCGCATCTGAGAAGAGCTCATCTGGAGGCAGCGTCAGGGATATCGCTGCCATGCTTGAGATGTCGAATCTTGGCGGCAGTGGAAGAGGAAGTGCCAGTAGTTATTTACAGGTGATTCAACATGACGCAAACACAAAAATCCTAAAAATGTATTGGTCATGACATCACATTATCAGCAATAACTGCAATTCATTTTAATGTTTTAAAGTCCACATGAATCAGAATTGACCTTATTTACTTTCCTAATACTAGGAATACTAAAGTCATTATTTATTTAAAGTCATCATTAGTTTATGTCTGTGTAGTAGGGAGGATTTTGCTAAACATCTTTCTCCCGTTTCTCAGGCGAGCCCTAACCTTTTGCGGCAGAACAGCGACATTCTCAATTCGGACGCGGACAGTCGACGGCGCACAATAAGCGGATTGGCAGATCTAGCCAACTCTCAAAAGCAACCTGACGTTGTCCCAACACAGATGAACCGAGCCATACAAGACCCCGCACAATACAGATCAGCCCCTCGCAAAACACCTGCAGCAGAACAGGCCCCCGAGCCACGCCCACGTTCCATGATTGGTCACCTGGAAGGGGGCGTGGCTTTTCTGCCCCAAGAGGAGTGGTCACGGATGGATGCCACGGCAACCTTGAGAAGACCACGCCCACCGCATCCCTCACACAACGAAAGATTTAACTTTACGGAAAGCAGTACAATAAAAGACGGCCCAAAGCATTAGCTCCACCACAGAGTAACGGAACGGACGGAGGTGGGCTGGAAGATGCTAGAAGAAGGCCTGTTTCAGAAGCCTGTGCTGGTGATAGAGAAGAAGAGCTGTATGCTTATGGTTTTGGATCTCTTCCGAGACAAATACAGAGACCGCCAGTTTCACCCAAACCAGCGATGGCCCTTCGAAAAATAGATCCCCCAACCCCGACGAGAAGAGTTCCTTTACCTGGACCAGAAGGTCAACACAGCCCAGGTAATGCTGAAGATCATTTGGATTCAAAAACTTTTTAAGACAAATACAGAAAGAAAAAACACTGAAAGAGTTATTGGTCAACAACAGAAGCTCTGTTTTTAGGTCAAACGGTTAGAATTTACTTTCATTCATATTTAATCGACATTTTATCAATATTAAACTTCTCAAATATTACAAATCTATCTAAAGGGTTTTCCATAATTTGCAGGAATCGTTACTCTTTAATAAAAGTTGTTAAGGTTTCACCCAGAGATACTTTTAAAAACAGTATTAAAGCAGTTTTCATGTTTTTTGAGCTCTTATTGGCTGTTTTTTTCTTTTTTCTTACTTTGTTTCTTTGTAATTAAGTCATCTATTTTACAAAGCTGTTAAAAGCAACATTTTAGTTTTCTAATTTATTAAAAGGTCATATTTTGGAACACTTTTCAAAATTTTGTAGCGTTTTATTGACATTTTTTAAAGTTGTATTATTGTTAATATTAAAGCTTATATTTTTAGGTTGTAGCATTATTAATATTCAACTTAATATTTTGCAACACATTTTTATTTTGTAGCTATTTATTGATATTTTTTAAGTTGTATTATTATTCATATTAAAGCTAATATTTTGGAACACATTTTTTATTTTGTGGCTTTTTATTTTACATTTTTGAGTTTTATTATTATGAATAATGCTAATATTTTGGAACACATTTTTTATTTTGTGGCTTTTTATTTTACATTTTTGAGTTTTATTATTATAAATAATGCTAATATTTTGGAACACATTTTTTATCTTATGGCTTTTTATTTACATTTTTAAGTTATATTATTATTAATATTATACCTAATGTTTTGGAACACATCTTTTCTTTTGTGGCTTTTTTATTCACTTTTTTTAAGTTTTAGTATTATTAATAGTAAACGTAATACTCTGCAATAATATATTTTTTTATTTGTGGCTTATTTATCGACTTTTTAAAGTTTTAGTATTATTTATATCAAAGCTTAATATTGTAGAACACATTATTTATTTAAATCAATCTAAATAAACCTAAACTTCGGATTGGCTATGCACAAATTAAACTTAATCTATAATCGAATAATTTTGTTTGATAATTTTGTATCAATTTGAAGAGAATTTTTCAATGTGAGATACACCATAATATCTTATTAATGTAAAAATACTACAATTTTGTTTGATGTAATTAATTTTTCTGTCCTTATTATCTTTTTTCCCCCCCTCTCTTTACAGTGGAGGGGAGGAAAATCCCTCCTCCCGTATCTCCCAAGCCAAGCCCACCTCCCACACTACCCAAACCAGTAAAAGTCAAACCTGTCCATGTCATCGGAACCTCCAGCTCCCCTCAAGCCGATGTTCTCAGCCCATCCAGTGCCCCATTGAGTCCTACTCCAGCTGAACAGGCCGAACTTCTATTACAGACTTTGAGTCCCACCACCCCAAAACCAATAGATGGAAACACGCTTTTCCCACGAGCGACGTCTTCTCCAGCTCAAAGCCCACAGACGCCCCAGACCCCTCAAACCCCACAAACACCCTCCACACCTGGGTCAGGCTCAGCTCCTGTGAAACCCCCAAGATCCTCTATGGCAGGTCTGTCAGTGGACATCCCAGGACCTCTGGAGGTGGAGCTTCCTGGGGCAGAGGTTGTGCAGAAACGATTTAGAGAAGTAGAAAAACATGAAGATGACGTGAGGAAGATCCAGATGGATCAAATGTTTGACCAAGTTGAATTTAGGGTCCTCAGGAGAAAGGCACTTCACAGAAATGGGAGAGGGGGCTGGTCCGGTGGTTATGAGGAGGCGGAAGGTGGGTGTGGCCAGGCAGACACCGGTGGAGAGCGAACCACAGGATGGAGATGCGATGGAAAGCCAAGGGTTATTGAAGATTGCTGAACTGGGGAGCTGTGCTTCAGGGGACAGAGCACATCTTAGAATGGAGGAGACCAGCGCTTCTCTGGCTGCTGCTCTGGAAGTGGTGGAGGAGAAGATTAAAACGGATGACAGGTAGATATTTGTAAGATTGTAAGATTGCATTGCAGTAATGTTTTACCCAATAAAGGTCCATGAAAAAAAAGTTCACACAAATACGGAAATTCTTTCATTAGATATACAGTGCTTAACAAATTTAGCAAATACCTATGTACAAATGTATCGAATAATGCAATGTAAGTCACTTTGGATAAAAGCGTCTGCCAAATGTAAATGTAATGCAAATGTATTCTATTTTCTTTTTACTTCTTGTGTCTTTGCTTAAGCTGTTGTGGACAACAAAAGCACAGTGAATATCCTGGATGACATCGGCAGCATGTTCGATGACCTGGCTGACCAGTTGGAGGCCATGTTAGATTAAAAATCACAAGCAAATCTATGGGATTGCGATGCGTTTTGCGCTGAGAACCAGCACCTATTGTTGACTGGAAGATCACGGCACCCCAGCAAGAACCAGTAGGAGGTGAGGTCAGAATATTGCCATGGAATCGACAGATAAGGATAGGAAAGATATCGAGATGCTGAGGTTCAGAGATTAAAATGGGAAGTCAGTAGCCCTTTTCATCTTCATCACCAGCCTTTCGTCCTACCTTCGGTCCGAATAGATCCTGCTGGTGTAGATCCCGACCCGCTGTTATGCTGCTCCCTGAGATAAGCACAATTTTAAGAGTCTTTACGACGAGCTTTCTAAATGTCATTTAAGCGAAACACTAGTATGTGTGAATGTGTGTACGTGGGGTAAAGAGCGAAGTTATTTCATTGGATGGTGAAGAAAAAGCATCGTGTCATTTTATGATGTTGGAAAGCTCACCTTTATCTCCGCTCGGCCAAATGTAAAGGGGAACTTTGAATTTCACCTTACGGTTTTCAGCAGGCCAAGCTTCTGATACAAACTTGACACGGACTGAATAAATACGAAAAGCACAGCCCCATTTATGACCCTGATCGGACTTTTTCGTCCACTGTCAAGATTTCCTGGTTCCCTTCCGAGAATATAATGAAGAAATCCATTGGACTTTTAAAAGGTATATTGTATTCTATATGTATGCTATTGTTGTACTTGTTGTTGTCAGTTTGTGTGAATGTTTGACTGTGTAGTGTTGTTCTTGCATCGACAAATCCCGCCCTGCTAAAGGTGTAGTGAATAGATATAGACAGAATATACAGAATAAGATGCTGGAGCGAGTAGTGTACAGTATACATATAAGTTATAGTTATCTTTGATAGAGTAGTCAAGTATGGAATGCTACACACACACCTCATTCCCAAACAATGTGTTTTAATGTGTTTGTGTGCGTGTGCGCTGGATGTTGTGTGTTTGAAAGGCAGAGTGTGTGCTTTTTGATCATTACCATGGTAAAACCACAATTTTTGGGCCGGCTTGGTAATACCATGGTATTCTTTAAGGTACCCCGCGGTATTCGTACACCCTCATGGCACATATCAAAATACCACAGTATTAGCATCTGATATTATGTGTGTTTTCTATGGGGCTGAGTGTGTGGGACAGCACAATTATTCCTGTTATTGCAGAGTAAAAAAAGAAAACCTACAGCCAGAATAATTCTATCATTTAAGGTTGTGTCATTGCAAGATGTATAAGACTACAGAGCAATATTTTGTTAATATGTTGTTCATTTAGCTTTATATGCGATACTTCAAAACCAGCCATCTGGGATACAGCAGATCTGAACATTTCCGACAATCATGACGATGTTGTCCTTGATTTATGACCCTGCACAGTTCATGGTGTAGATGTTGGATTATAAACTCTTTTACAGTATAAAAACTGTGTGATGATCCGGTTGTTATTTTGTGTAAACCTTCAGCTGGCTAACGTGTTCGTCTGACCCTGGTGAAAAAACTCATCAAAGACCTCTTCCATGTAAAGAGCATTGAAATATGTGGAATTAATATAAATAAATTGTTATGAATACAACCGCAGTGATTGAGAGGATTTTTCATAATTGATTAAAAAAAATCTGTATTGAAATGCATTTTACAATATAAATGAAAAGTAATTTTTTAATAATTCTGACAAAAATGTATAGTTTTCGTTCACAGGTGACATTCAAGATTAGCTCAACAAGATTAACAGAAAACTAAAAGAACAGTTAAAACACTAAAGAACATCCAACTGCATACCATATATATCTACAAATACCACATTTACGAAGAAAGTATACATTGTGCTCAAAATGTCTATTGACTATGAAAACTTGAGGACTATGGTTAAAAAAAGAAGCAAGTCGAACTACGGTATATCAAATAATACTTATGTAATTTAATAAACCTAAAGTGCAGACCACTTTGCAAGATGTAAACACTGGTCCAAGGGTTATGCCAAACTACAATTGTTTAGCATGAATTCGTAACGTGAATCATAATGAAAGTGAAAGTATCATAATGCAATATAAAGCAGTGCTGCAGTTCAGTTTCACAGCTTTACATGAACCAATTTAGAGACTGAGATTTATTTTACTCAAAAGCGCAAAGTTGTGTTTAGTCAATGAACAAGTATTGAGAATATATCCATGTGAGCCATTTACAATTTAAAATGTATGAGTCTAGCAGCTAAATAATAATAAAATATTTGTAAGGTATACACTGTTAAATGTTCTGTTAAATTAAAATTAAGATTAAGAACAAAGTAAAAAAGAGAGAAATTCTTTGCAATTCAAGACAAATTTGTTTTAAGAGTTTTAAGAATAAAGTCATAAGTTTGTTTTGGCCAGTGGTTCCCAAACTTTTTGAAAGCAAGGCACCCCTTTGTAGTGTTTTTTCCTTTGTAGTATTTTCGGCACTCCAACCCTGATTTAACTAAATGTACATGTGTACATACATATATCAAATTAAATCCAGATGAGCAAACAACAAATGATGTATAAACGGCATTAATTTATTACAAATGCAGGAAAAAAAGGTTTTATTATGTTAGTAATCATGTTTTTGTTGGATTGCTAAAAATAGTTAACTTAAAATAAAAAGGCGTCCCATCACAAGCACTTTTGTGGGTTAACTCAACAAACAAACTGAAATTCACCAAATCAAAATATTATGTGATTATGTGAAAGTCGTAAGTTGTCAAGTTTACTTAATGAACAACAGAATTTGTTTATGGCTGAACATAAATAGAGAATGGTTGATCATTTAAATAAGCAAACCTTGTTATATTATTTCTTGTTTATCTTTTACTACAACTGTATATATTCTCTGCTTTAGATAAATACCTGTTTAAACAGTTTGTTGAATGCACAAACCTCAACCATGGTAACAGTCAACAAACATCATTGGTAGACATGCTGCATCCACCAACTGAGTTGCAAATAATTTACATAAAATCAATAACACAGCAGAAATGCACTTTTATTAAGAAATAAAGCGATGATACAGTTTGTTAAATTTTTTGGTGTTATTGTGGAGCATATATTTTGATGCGTTTGCTTTTCCCTTGTGTTGATCTCTCTCTGCCACTGTATGTGTTTACAGTGTTGCTAATGAGAGCGATGATTGTCGCTGTTTGTAAGCCTCTGGAAACATGGACAAGCAGTGTCAGCTCTTTCTCCCGCCCCCTTTTATAAGCGCCACTATTTTTGAGCATTTTATTGATTGCAAAAACAAGTTAAACAACATAAATGTCCAGTGCTTTTGCTATCGTATGATGTGAAGTTTGTGATATTTGATTGACAAATAATGTAAGACAAAGGTAATAAAAATGCAGACACAATACAAATTTAGTGGTTAAATAATAATTGTATATTTTAAGGTATATACTGCAAAAAAAATTGTTAAATTAAAATTAAGAATAAATTTGCGAACAAAGTAAAAAAGAGAGAAATTTGACCCAATTTAAGACAAATTTATTTTAAGACATTTAACCATAAACTCATAAATTTGTGTTGGACATCAACGTAAGCATACAGGCAGGCACCTCATAAAACCCTTTTTCCATAAAAATTATAAGGGCTATAGTCTCATACAAAAAAAAGGTTTTATTAACTGAGTAATCATGTTTTTTGGTGGATTGATAAAAAAAGTTAACTTAAAATAAAAAGGCCGCCCATCACAATCAGTTTTTTGGGTTAACTCAACAAAGAGGGACTAAAATCCACCCAACTCAAAATATTATGTGAAAGTCGTAAGGTATCAAGTCAAGTTAACTAAATGAACAACAGATTATTTTTTTTGTTGGCTGAACATAAGTAGAGAATTGATTGATCATTGAAATAAATAAACTTTGTAATATTATTACTTGTTTGTCTATAACTACAATTGTATATATTTTCTGCTTTAGACAGACCAAAACATTGGTCAAATAACTGTTTAAATAGTTTTTTTAATGCAATTTTACTGGTTGTGTCACTGACTCACAACACTAACACACAAACCTCAACCATGGTTCCAATCAACAAACATCATTCGTTCAAAAAAACTCTGCACAGTGACCACCACATTAAAGCATGGATTACCTCAGCAAGAACTAAAACACAAATCTTAAAAAACACGTTTAATGTTTCTCTATGTAATTGAGAAACAATTTGGTTTGTCTGTAAGGAGATTTTGCTGATTATTTATGATTTAGGACAGAATGGGATCATTGGCATCAAAATCCGTGCGACAACATTCACGACAACTTCCACCAAAATTTGAGGGAGAAAGACCAGGTAAAAATATATTTCACTTCCCATATACTGCAGTGCTTAAAATAATCACTCGCTATGTGTGCCAGTAAATTTCAACAGACACTATCACCAGTGTTGGGTAAGTTACTCTGAAAAAGTAATTAATTACTAGTTGCTAATTACATATTCAATAGTGTATATAGATTACTGTACAAATTACTCTCTCCAAAAAGTATTATTTTTACCTTTTATAATATAAAAGTATTATGGTTACTTATTACTAATTACTTTCTACATTCTATTAACCTTGATTAGTTAAGTGATTCAAGGATGGACATGAAACGGCTTATTTAATTCGTTCAAATAAATAATACTAAACTACATAAAGTACTCTTATTTACAGACCAAATTATTACAAATGTGAGAATTATACATTAAAGCACGGATTTTAAAGTTAGACTTTGAATTTTGATGTTAATTCCACTATTGCACACACATATATTACACAAAGTATTTAGTTTAATTACATCAAAAGTAACTGTAAATAAATTACAGAAATAATAAGAGTAATCCCTCACTTCACTTTTTCAACGGAAAAGTAATTGTAGTGGAGTAGGCGGGGCGAGACCGTGGTTCGAGACCGGTGAGTAATTGTTAATGAGCGCCAGCTGTGCGCGCACCGGTCTCGTATCACATAGGAGATCGGGAGCATAAGAGAACGAGCGACCGGACCGTCGATGAGAGAGGACCGGGCCCGAACATGTGTATGTTTGTATTTGTGTTTTATTCGCTGGCAGTCGTCCGTGAGGGGCTGCCGGCTGTCTTTTTACTTTGTTATTATTTTGATTAAATGTTTGCCGGTTCCCGACTCCTTCCTTCCTTTTTATTACAGTAACTAATTACTTAGTATAGTTACACCCAATACTGACTATCACTTGCCAGTTTGGCGAGTTGTCTCTATGAATGTAGACATGCTGCATCCAGGGACTAAGGTAGATGATAAAAATAAAAGATTAACACGGCTGTAATACTATTATTATGAAAAACTTTTAACTTCAGCCTTGAAACCTAGTTTCACACCACAACTGCAGCCAGTGAAAATGCAGGATGAGGCTGGGTGGGAACATCCTGCACTACAAGCTTCAGAAACAATGTTTACTGGATTCATGTATAAATCAGGTAAGAAGTTTAATTTAATTTAAGACATTTTTTATTTCATTTTGTTTAAGATATATAGCCAATGTTTACATGAGCTGTATTAACATTGCATTTTTTTAACCTTCCGCAGTGAATAAGACAGGTAAGAAGATTTGTTTTTTCAGACATATAAAACTATTTACATGGTCTATATTAATGTTTCTTGACCCACAAAACACCCCACCCCGCCCCACCCAAACCTGCAGCAACAGTATATAAAAGAGGTAAGATGATTTTATTTCACGTCAAATAACCAATATTTACATGAGCTGAATTAATATTACTTAACCTTTAACTTGCAGCACCAGTGTATGAACCAGGTGATGAGTATTATTTCAAACATAAAACCAATGTTAACATGATCTGCATTATAAGATAGTTTTGCAGAGCACACATCAGATTAACTGATGTTTTACATCATCTTTTTTACTAGAATTGGATAAACCGTGGAGGAACTTTAAATGGGAGTAAATAGCACTAAAGTTATTCTATAGGTTTCTGCAGGTGTGCATGTATACAGTGATGGTCAAAAGAAAAATAAGAGGAATTATTAAAAAAAAACTTTGTTTTTATTTAGTCCTGGCCTGAACAAGTTATTTCACAAAACAAATGCTTACATAGTCCACATCACATTATAGTAACGTAAAAATAATCAATTTTATGGTTGAATTGTTAACATTTTCCAGATTCTGCAAGGTGTATGAAAACTTATGAACACCTACATATATATGAGAGTTTGTTCGAAAATGAGAACTCCATTTAAAAACAATTTTTTATTATGTTATCAATGTTTTTTATTTCGCTAGTTTGCTGTATTTGTTTGTTATTATGGCTTAAATCCAAACAAAAACAAGATTTTTGAAAGAAAATAAAGACAGAGTTGTCTCATTTTGGAACGGAACTCTTCATGTGTTCCATCACAATCACTAGCTGGATTGCCCTCTCCAATCCACTAGAGGGCACTCCCCACATCACACGGACCATCATTGCACACTACATTTCTCATAACCCATTGCCACCAGTGTTGGGTAAGTTACTCTGAAAAAGTAATTAGTTACTAGTTACTAATTACATATTCAATAGTGTAATTAGATTACTGTACAAATTACTCTGTCCAAAAAGTATTTAGTTACTTATTACTAATTACTTTTTATATCCTACATCAACCTTGATTAGTTAAGTGATTCAAGGATAGACATGAAACGACTTATTTAATTCATTCAAATAAATAATATTAAACTACTTGAAGTACTCTATTAACTGACCAACGTATGACAGATGTGAGAATTATACATTTTACAAGTTACAAGCTAGACTTTGAATTTTGATGTCAATTCCACTATTGCACACACATATTACACAAAGTATTTAGTTTAATTACATCAAAAGTAACTGTAATTAAATTACAGAAAACAAAAGAGTAATCCCTTACTTTACTTTTTCAAGGGGAAAGTAATTAAATTACAGTAACTAATTACTTAGTAACTAGTTACACCCAACACTGATTGCCACTCACTTTTTGACTAGTATAGTCAACTAATTCCGTTTGTTATTTTAAGCAAAATGATACTCTGATTTGCCATGTTTATCTACTTTTATTAAATAGAGAACAAAGAATTGACTCTTGTCTTGACACAGTCAGAAATCAGAACTGATAAAGCAGCTGGAGAAATTCACTCCGAGTAATCCAGCTGTCTCGGAGATCAAGATTCTGGTTGCCGGACAAATTGGTGCAGGAAAGTCCAGCTTTATTAACTAAATAGTAAATAGTTCCTTTCAATGACGGATCACCTCTGGAGCGCTAGTAGACTCATCGTCTGGCAATAGTAAAAGTTTCACAAAAACAGTAGGTATTTGTCATCATTTGTGAAACTCATATTTTGCTAAAAGATACTAAAGAGATCAGGTGTATGCCAAATTTATCAATATAAATAATCCTATTTCTTTGTTCTTGGTTTGTAGCTTAGAGAAATCTAAATCAGAAGTAAAAAAAAAACTTGCCCATTGTCTTCAGGGACATAATGGGCTTAGAACCTGAAATGTTGGCCGGGACACAGACAGACGACATCATCAATGCTGTATTTGGGCATGTGAAGGAGGGCTATAGAGTAATAAACCTCACTACAATATAACATTTAAAAATAAGATTTGTTCGTTAGCATGTGCATATACCTGATGTTTTGCATATTTTATTTTGTTTATACATTTAGTTTAAAGAGTCAAAACAAATCGCTTACAAGGATCAACATTATACTGGTGACCCCGGTCTCATAGACCAGGCTTTCTGTCTGGTTTACATCATAGCCGATACAGTCCAGTTCAGAGATGACAAACTTATGGACAAGTTGAGGATCATTCGCCAAAGAATCAGCGATGAAGGTAAGACTGATCCTTAAATGTATGAGCACATGCTGACAGTGTATTAAAAACAGTACTGCTAATACCCCGTGAAAATGTGTTTATAAACTTGTGAGTACTAATTTCAACTTTAGTAATTATAAAATTAAACTTTAGTAAATTTATATAAAACATGAAAATATATCAGAAATGCAACTTGTTTTCAAGTAGTTTTTACAAAACAAAGGAACAATAACAAGTAGACATGACGAGAATTTCTTTGACCTATAAGTCATCATTAGTCTATATTGCATATGTTCCAATACAAAAATAATCTTCATAAAGTAGCCTATGAATACTTTTTGATTCGCATTTCACTGTATTCACTATAGTTATATATGTAGCATGACAAGTACAATCTTGAGTCTTATTCCAATGCAGGGTAATGATTCTGTTTTCTCCGCAGATGCTGTTTCCTGGTTGAGAATAATAATAAATTGTCATTATTCTTCCTAAAACTTAACTTGCACTTATCTTTTCCTGGTGTGTGGCATATTATATGATGATAATATCTTACATTGTCTGCGACATCATTGTAGGGATTCCTCAAGTGATTGTTATGACCAAGGTGGATGAAGCGGTGAAGAATGATCTAAGAAAGATCTATCGGAGCAAGAAGATCAAAGAAAATGTATAGATTATACTATTAAATCAATTTTGAAACAATTTCCTTAATTGAAATAATTAAATCCAACTTCATTTTTAAACTAAAAATTATTTTTTTCAGCATCTTTAATCACTAATTAATCCATTTCAGTCGAAGCTACATGAATGATTTATGTTGTGGTTTAATGAGTTTAGCCTTGTGTTGATTAGTAGCCCATGTATACTCTGTTCAAGTTGTTTTAATGTCTTGCTGCAACACACTAAACCTGAACTGAGGTGGGTTGCCAAATATTTTACTAAAGTAAGAGTCATAATATAAAAAAAAATCTTAGTAAAAGTAAAAAGTATGCAATAAAAAGACTATTCAAGTAGCCAGTTACTAGTTTCCTTATGACATTATAATGTTTATATTATTAGTATTAAGTACATCCGAAATCATACTATGCTAAAATGAGTATTCTCAAAGTACCCGGATGGTCTACTGTTTCTGGTTAAAATTCGAAGTGCAGATCCATCTCAAACGGCTATAATAGCCCCCCACTATCCACAAGAGGGCACACTAGTGACACTGCACTATTAATAAAGTGAAATAACTGAAAATCCCTCTCAACAAGTTGGGCTTACACCACTTTATCCATTCAATTAAAATGACCATTTGGGTTTACATGTTAAAACAATTTGTTTCAAATACTGTTGAGCCACTGTCCATAATTAAATCAAGTTTGACCAGAGTTACTTTTTTCCTTTTCTAGATGCAGATGTGCAGTGACAAAGTGGGTGTGCCTATGTGCAACATCTTCCCAGTAAGAACTACCATGAAGAGATCGACACTGATGATAATGTTGATGTTCTGATTTTGAAAGCTTTGGATCAGATTGTCCATCTTGCTGATGACCGATTGCTTAGCAGCAGCAGCTAATGGCTCGAAAATCACTAGCAAGAAAAGTTCAGACTTGAGAGCACCAACTCATGTGGATGCAGTATGGTTGCCTGATGCTGTCACTCAGCTCTGGGTTGCAAATATGAGCATATTCTTGAAATTAATTCAAGCAACATACTTTGATTATACAACTGTACTTATTATAAAATATAAGACGTTTGCACAATAGGAAATATATAGGAGTATAAAAGTTCAAGGCAGCGCACTTAAAGTAAAAATATAAAAGTAATGAAAAACAGGACTACTTTAGGTCCACTTACCTTACCCTGGTTTGTAATGATAAGATTATAATAATAATGTATACATTGATCTTACAATTTATACAATTATAAGATTATACAAAAGGTAACATTGCTTGGTTTCTAATAAAAAATGCAATAATACGACTTCAATCACGCTGGGATGGATGGCTTATTAGATTTAAGTATACACTAGATGAAGTAGTTAATATTAGTTTTTATATTACCATGTTTTCCTAAATTAGTAATCACATTTTTTCAATGACAAAAGGAATAATGCTGTAATTTTATTGACTTCTAGCTTGTTGATCTTGCTGCTTTTTTTTAACACTGTCACAATATTATCTTCTGCTTAAAGTTTGTTAAAAAAATCCAATAAAAAAGTCTTGATTTTTGCCTATTAATTATGTTTTCTTGTGAATAAGAGAAGGTAGTTAGAATATATTAAAAGAAAAGTCTTTACAGTACCAATAAACTTTAGATTTAGAGATTTTTAAATATAATACCCAGCTAAAGAACACTGGAAAGTAACCTTCATATAAACATTGTGGTACTTGACCATTTCAACTACACAAATCGGACACAAAAGACCCAAGCTATAACATAAAACGTTTTATTTGAAGACCAATGAGACCAATGTGTAATGAGATATAACACAAAATGAGGCCGGACAAAACAAGACACACCCAATAAGGGCTCAATATTAATTGTGCAGACTTTTTTGTTATTTTTATAAGTCGAATCTTCATACCTCTAACCCTTGTTCATTTGAATTTTACTGAAGCTTAACCTGAAACTACTTTCCATCAGTGTGTTTGAAATGTGTGCCCAGAAAAAATAAACACCCATTTAAGTTGATTTAGTGAATTTAACTCATTCACTAAATAAACATTAAAAGATGTCTGGCATTGATCCGAGCCCCCCATCAGCCTCAGGTAGCAGCTGAAGAGTAGGTTAACTAGTCTCAGATGTCACTCCCATGGACTGTTGGCTTCAGCATGAAGGTCTGGATACCCGAGACTTCAGGTTAACTGGTTTATTCTGTTCTGTTGAGAGCACATATGATGAACTGTAGGGGGCAGTAATGTGCAAAAAGTTAAGTACTGCCCTAAGACCCAAATTACTTTGTTCATGGCAACTTACTGTATGATAGTGAATAGCTACACTGTAAACTTTGCTGTAGTTTTGCTGCAGGTTCGCCAGTAAATTACTGTATATGTTATTACTTTAAGTAGTGTTTTCATTAGATATTTAGTCTTGTTTCATGAAAGAAAATATAAGAAATAGGTAAGTTGTAAATTAAATCTACTGTAAGTTTTACAGCGTAGTGTGTGTCTGTGAGTCCCACATCAGTCCTGCATGTGCACAGACAAAAAATTCTCATGTTTGCTGGATATATTATTGTGTGTTATGCATTCTGATTTTATTTCATGCACTGACATACATGGCAAAGTATTTTGATTCAATATTTTTTAGTAAATTAATGGGATGTTTTATGATTTGCTCAAACAAGTGAAAATGAAATAAATAAAATGTCATATGTCTAATTCCTTCTCATTCCTTTCTTCAAAGAGATGGCTGTTTTTTGTAAGGCAATTAAATATCTATAAAATAATTTTGAATCTTTAGTTTCACTCTTCACATATCTATCATATACTAGAACCTTCGGAATACAACATGAGCTTTGATGTAACATTTGATTTAACAGTATAGCAAAATATATATTTTGCTGTAATCAACACATTTAATTTCATTTTCACTTTTGTAATAGATTTTGTTTAACTTTGCTGGAACATTTATGCCTCTTTGAGAGACATGTTGTGCATCTTGGTGGCATTTTATGCGAAAAAAAGAAGCACTCATTTTTTCTTATTACCTCTCGTCACTAATAAATGTTGCTCATAAATGGTTATACTGGTAGTCTTAATAACAGGTGAAGGCTTGGACCCAGAAACCCTATTCTTTACATCACAATTTAACAAGTGGACCAATTATAATTTTCTGTTTGTACAATCTGTGTAAGCGCCCTCAGAATCAAGACATCAGTGTCATCATCTGTGTTAATTTCCTCATGGTAGTTCTTTACAGGAAAGTTGTGGTTCATAGGGACACCTAGGAGGTTACTGCATTTCTGCATCTTAAACACAAACAAACAAACAGTTTTACAGTTTTAAGTATATGTAATGTATAGGAAAACACGTCCCTACTTTGCCACCTTTTGTAAAGAGGCCCCGGAGAGCTTTGACACAGTCCTTTGTATGTGCACCATGTGATTCTCCATCCTCTAGTCAATTCAATTCAATTCAAGTTTATTTATATTGCGCTTTTCACAATGTGCATTGTTCCAAAGCAGCTTTACAGGGGCAAACAGGAAAAACAGAAAAGGTAAAACACAGCACAGTGCATGGTGTTTATAGAACAAGCAAGATCATTCTAATAAATAATATCTAATTAATAAATAAATGCAGTCTCCCGGTGAGCAAGCCAACTATGCCCTGCTGTGGCGAGGAACCCAAACTCCGATGATTGATTAATGGAGAAATAAAAACTTGGGAGAAATCAGGCTCAGCCGGGAGGGCAAGATCCCCTCTGACGTGTCATAGCTGCACTCAGTGACCCCGACCAAAAGCCACCGAGCAAATATCCACGAGGAAGAGGGAGAGCCCACCTTCCGCAACCCAGAAAGTCCCACTCGCCGAAAACCGTGCAGGTTCAACCTACTCCACGATCGACAACAGAAAACAGAGGAACAACCAGGGAAAATAGTAATGGCATGTTGTAACTCTTTTCCTCTGTTGTCCGACATCGACCACAAAACAAGACCAAAGAAGACCTCCCTGTCATGAACTGGGGATGAGACAAGGCAGGAGAACCCAATCGCAGGCAGACACAGGAGGTGAAGGGGTTAACAGGGGTATTTATTAAATAACATAAAACAGGAACAAAGCAAAACAAAAACCCACGAGGGGGGAAACAAGACAGGATAAACAATAGTACTTACAAGGACACTGACTAACTAAAACTAAGAAAACAAACAGTTAAACAACACTACACTACACTTACTTTGACAAAGGGAAACAGGAACAAGGCAAGACGAGGGCATGAATACTGTTCACACAAACGAGGGACATCATACAATGAACGAGCACAGGACAATGAACACGAGGATGTTTTAAAGGGGTGACAAACACAGGATCATAACGAGGAACAGGTGCTGGGGATTAAGCACTAAGGAGAGGCTGACGAGGAACGAGATGGCGGGAACAATGACGCAGAACGGAGAGAGAGAGAGTATGGCCTAATAGAGGCCAAAATAGTCTCTCTCCCACCACATAACCAAAGGCTATGCCATGGCTCCACAGAAAACCAAGAATAAAACATGACATGATAGTGGAACCATGACATAAGCCCCCCCTTAAATGAACACCTCCAGGTGTTCATCAAGGGTAGACTACAAGACAAGACCGACTGGGACAATGACAAAACCAGACAGACAGGCAACATGACAAGGGGCATACAAGACAAGATAATTAATGGTTCGGATGGGACAATAAAAATAATAAACAAGGGAGGGGGGGTGGGGGCAAACAGAGTACATTGGGGGAAGTCCAAAAGGGGTAGGGCTGGGTGGGGAAGTTCCAGCCCTTGGGGACGCGCCAGGGCGCGGAGCCCCAGAGGCTTGGCAGGGAAGTCCTTGGGGGAACTGTCCTAGTCCCCTGCAGACTGTTGGGCTGGACTCCGGCTAACCGGCTGGAAGGCCGGACGGACACCGGTGGAAGGCCGGACTGACCGCGGCTGGAAGGCCGGACTGACGGGCGGTGGGCAGCGCTCTGACGCGGCTGGGCAGCGCTCTCTGACGGCGGCTGGGCAGCGCTCTCTGACGGGCTTGGTGCCGGTTGCTGGACGGGCTGGTGCCGGTTGCTGGACCGGGGCTTGGTGCCGGTTGCTGGACCGGGCTTGGTGCCGGTTGCTGGACCGGGCCTTGGTCCGGTTGCTGGACGGGCTTGGAGTTGCTGGGGACCCGGGCTGGACCGCACTACCGTCACAACCCCACGGGCCGCGCCCCCCCCAAAATATTTGGGGCTTACCCCACTCCGGACTCGGACCCCTCCTACCTCGGCCCTCCGGACTCGGACCTCGGGACCTCGGATCCTCCGGACTCGGGCCCCCTCCGGACTCGGGACCCCCGGACTCGGGACAACTCGGACAAGCTGGAGATGCCGGCAGCACCGAACTGGAGATGCCGGTTGCACCCGACTGAAGATGCCGGACTGGACGCCGGCTGCTCCGGGCTGGATGCCGGACTGGACGACCCAGAAGAGGCTCTCCTGCCCCGCTTGCCATGGGGGATGACTGGGGAAGACGAGGCGGATGGAGGTGCTGAGCTCCCAGGGTAAGGGTGGCCAGGGCGTGGTCCTCCGGGATGTTATCTGAGGGAGTGGATACCCAGGCTGGCACTAACGGCCAGGGATCATCCCGGTTGACCACGTACCTGATCATATCACCCAACCACAGGGAGCTCAACATCCTCATCTCCTCCGTCCCTGAGAGGCTCAGTGAGGCAGCAGTTAAGAATAACCTTGAGCTCTGCCTCACTGAACTCCGTCTCCCCTGCCACAGCCACAAACTCCTGGGCGAAGTCCCTGATCCCGCGATCCCCCTGCCGAAGCCCAAAAAGTAGGCGGGCCTGGTGGGATCGCAAGGAGCTGTCCTTGGCTGCCTGCTGGGTTCTGTATGGCTCGTTCATTCTGTCATGAACTGGGGATGAGACAAGGCAGGAGAACCCAATCGCAGGCAGACACAGGAGGTGAAGGGGTTAACAGGGGTATTTATTAAATAACATAAAACAGGAACAAAGCAAAACAAAAACCCACGAGGGGGAAAACAAGACAGGATAAACAATAGTACTTACAAGGACACTGACTAACTAAAACTAAGAAAACAAACAGTTAAACTACACTACACTACACTACACTACACTACACTACACTACACTACACTACACTACACTACACTACACTACACTACTTTTGACAAAGGGAAACAGGAACAGGCAAGACGAGGGCATGAATACTGTTCACACAAACGAGGGACATCATACAATGAACGAGCACAGGACAATGAACACGAGGATGTTTTAAAGGGGTGACAAACACAGGATCATAACGAGGAACAGGTGCTGGGGATTAAGCACTAAGGAGAGGCTGACGAGGAACGAGATGGCGGGAACAATGACGCAGACCGGAGAGAGAAAGAGTATGGCCTAATAGAGGCCAAAATAGTCTCTCTCCCACCACATAACCAAAGGCTATGCCATGGCTCCACAGAAAACCAAGAATAAAACATGACATGATAGTGGAACCATGACACCTCCCTGTCCCCTGTATTTAAAAAAAACTGGAAAGACAGCCCATTTACGAGTTCTGTCTGCATTTACAGGAATCAGAAACTGAAAGTAATTTGTTTTGCACAATTATGCTCCCTGCAGGTCATAACATGAATAGAACAAAAAACAATATATATATTTTCTTTAATGCAATTTACATACAATAATGATTCTACCGTCAATTGTTTAGATGAATCACAGTTGATTCACAGACTGAAAACATCTGATTCAATCATCTGATATTCAACTATCCAGATGATAATAGTGGATGCCAAATGTAATGTAAAAATACATAGTATGTATGCCTATTTAAAATAAAATTTTCCAACATACACTGTTAAACACGTTTATATATCATTAAATACTAAAGTGGCTTTAATTACATAACACCCCCTTCATGGGTACAATGCAGTGTTATAAAGAAATACAAAGTGCAGTGGGATGTACAGAGCATATAGAAAGTGAAAGGGGCATGGTGGAGTATAAGAAGGAGTGGTAGAAACTCGGTTGAACAGAATAAGAATCGGCATCACTCTGACAATCTTCAGGTCTTGAGAGTCAACCTAGGTGAGCAATTTCCAGATTTTTTATAGCCTATTTGTTGCTTCGCAACAAGTACAGCAATGCACTTTTGCTGTATCATGCAGAATTGGCAAAAATGACTCTTTGCACTGCAAAAATGACTTTCTTACTGTTTTTTTCATGTTTTCCTGTAAATATGTCTAAACATTCTTGAATCAAGATGAATTTTACTTGATGAGCAAATCGACCTAAGAAAATAAGTCTTGTGTTTGAAAAAATTTGTGCTTAAAACATGGGGTAAGAAAATAATCTTGAAAAGACTTATTTTCTTAGTCGTTTTTCTCTTGTTATCCAGTAAAAATGTCTAAAAATTCTTGAATAAAATTTCTTGATGAACAAAATGACCTAAGTAAGAAAGTCATTTTTTGCACTGTGTGGCTTTGTTCAATAGGATAACTGTAAATAGTTTTATTTATGAGGTTAGACTAATAATTATAATAAACTTTATATAATATATGTTAGAATTTGATACATACTGACACTTGCAAAAGCAGGCAATACAAGACCATGGCGCATTTTATTTTGTTTAAATAAAGAGCGCAATAGTAGAAAATGCGCCTCTGGGCGGGTCCACATAAAACGCGCTTTCACTTTACTTATAACATAGAGGGAAGCGCAGCAGCACACAAACATGCCAGATATAAAAAACAAATGGATCATAATGTAAAGATTGTTATTGTGTACACAAAGATAAAAATCTGGCTTGTCATGAAGATGAGCTGCTCGCACGCACGAGCAGATGTGTTTCCTCTCTAGAGAAGCTGCTCGCACGCACGAGCAGATGTGTTTCCTCTCTAGAGAAGCGTCCAGTATTTGCACTGCCATGGCGCGAGCGCAACTGGCTTTTAATGGGAACGAGAGATTAAACTCTGATTGGTTAACTGCACGTTACGCCCAAAACACACCCATTACTCATTAAGAGAATCGAGATATGCGCTTAGATCGTGAAAATGGAGCCCTAGACCAGGTTTGAGTTGGTCTTTGGCGCAGTCTATTTTAAGTTCCTCTAAATAGCAACTCTTATATAGACCAACACGCACATGGGCGCACAAGTGAGTGCAAATGTATTTGATATTTAAACAACTCGGCGTAGGACGGCAAAACTAAAGTGAACACTGATCTTTCGTGATGTCACTCAAGTAATATTGTTGTGTGTGATTGAAGCGGTGTTCACTGTCTTAAATTTTGTTTTTGGTTGTTACCATTGTGGATGTCTAAGTGTGTCAGAAAAATTTGCTCATTGTTTTGTCATAGTTCTTTAATGTTTGTTAAAACGAACATTTACTTTGTCCTAAAAAGGATTAACCCAAAAGTAGCTTGGTATGTTTTGACAGCAAACGGAAAGCTTGTCATTGTAGTTTAACCTTATTTTAGTTGAGCAATTCTTTTTGAATTTCTTCCTAATGCTAGGCATTTACTATTGCACTGTTTATCTAAAATAGAGTAAAAAAACCTCCCTGTCCCCTGTATTTAAAAAAAACACGAAAGACAGCCCATTTACGAATTCTGTCTGCATTTACAGGAATCAGAAACTGAAAGTAATTTGTTTTGCACAATTATGCTCCCTGCAGGTCATAACATGAACTCACAATAGAACAAAAAACAATATATATATTTTCTTTAATGCAATTTACATACAATAATGATTCTACCGTCAATTGTTTAGATGAATCACAGTTGATTCACAGACTGAAAACATCTGATTCAATCATCTGATATTCAACTATCCAGATGATAATAGTGGATGCCAAATGTAATGTAAAAATACATAGTATGTATGCCTATTTAAAATATAATTTTCCAACATATACTGTTAAACACGTTTATATATCATTAAATACTAAAGTGGCTTTAATTACATAACACCCCCTACATGGGTACAATGCAGTGTTATAAAGAAGTCAAAAGTGCAGTGGGATGTACAGAGCATATAGAAAGTGAAAGGGGCATGGTGGAGTATAAGAAGGAGTGGTAGAAACTCGGTTGAACAGAATTAGAATCGGCATCACTCTGACAATCTTCATGTCTTGAGAGTCAACCTAGGTGAGCAATTTCCAGATTTTTTATAGCCTATTTGTTGCTTCGCAACAAGTACAGCAATGCACTTTTGCTGTATCCTGCAGAACTGCCAAAAATGACTTTCTTACTGTTTTTTTCATGTTTTCCTGTAAATATGTCTAAACATTCTTGAATCAAGATGAATTTTAATTGATGAGCAAATCGACCTAAGAAAATAAGTCTTGTGTTTGAAAAAATTTGTGCTTAAAACATGGGGTAAGAAAATAATCTTGAAGAGACTTATTTTCTTAGTCGTTTTTCTCTTGTTATCCAGTAAAAATGTCTACAAATTCTTGAATCAAATTTCTTGATGAACAAAATGACCTAAGTAAGAAAGTCATTTTTTGCACTGTGTGGCTTTGTTCAATAGGATAACTGTAAATAGTTTTATTTATGAGGTTAGACTAATTATTATAATAAACTTAATATAACATATGTTAGAATTCGATACATACTGACACTTGCAAAAGCAGGCAATACAAGACAATGGCATTTTATTTTGTTTAAATAAAGAGCGCAATAGTAGAAAATGCGCCTCTGGGCGGGTCCACATAAAACGCGCCTTCACTTTACTTATAACATAGAGGGAAGCGCAGCAGCACACAAACATGCCAGATATAAAAAATAAATGGATCATAATGTAAAGATTGTTATTGTGTACACAAAGATAAAAATCTGGCTTGTCATGAAGATGAGCTGCTCGCACGCACGAGCAGATGTGTTTCCTCTCTAGAGAAGCTGCTCGCACGCACGAGCAGATGTGTTTCCTCTCTAGAGAAGCGTCCAGTATTTGCACTGCCATGGCGCGAGCGCAACCGGCTTTTAATTGGAACGAGAGATTAAACTCTGATTGGTTAACTGCACGTTACGCCCAAAACACACCCATTACTCATTAAGAGAATCGAGATATGCGCTTAGATCGTGAAAATGAAGCCCTAGACCAGGTTTGAGTTGGTTTTTGGCGCAGTCTATTTTAAGTTCCTCTAAATAGCAACTCTTATATAGACCAACACGCACATGGGCGCACAAGTGAGTGCAAATGTATTTGCTATTTAAACAACTCGGCGTAGGACGGCAAAACTAAAGTGAACACTGATCACAATAATGGTGACATCAAATTAATCTTGTGTTCATTTTCAAAAAAGGGTTTTGTAGACGTTCCTTATTTGGTCAATAAAAGCAATTGATATGATCTCCTGTTTTTGACCAATTTTGGTTCGATTCAAGCTTCTCGGAATAAGTCATATTTAGTGTTTAATTATTCAATATTTATCATTCATAATCAGCAGATGAACTGTTGTCGGTTATATAAACAAATATTACTAAAAAGTAATTATTGAGCAATATTAGGTAGACTTTATGTAATATATTTGAATGTGTCATGAACCATGTCTGATAAATTTAGG
This sequence comes from Triplophysa siluroides, assembly GCA_006030095.1. Lineage (NCBI taxonomy): Eukaryota > Metazoa > Chordata > Actinopteri > Cypriniformes > Nemacheilidae > Triplophysa > Triplophysa siluroides. The sequence goes on along the minus strand of VCII01000201.1, from coordinate 30,301 downwards.
TACTCTTTACTTAAAAACATGGAATAAAATCTACTCAATCTAATTGAGGGGAAATTCTTGCCTCAATTTTATTGAGTAGATTCAGTAAGTTTACATGTAGTTTACTTTGCTACCTAGTATATGTGAGTAAAATGTAATTGATTTGCATGAGTAAAATTAACTAACCCTCAAGAATATTTTTTTTCAGTGTAATTATGAATACACTATTTTGAGGTTTTGGATGCATACTGTACTGTCTAGTTACTGCATTTGTCAGTCTTTTTGTATGTATTTCTTTTATGTATTTCTCTTATGTATCTTATGTGCTGGATAGATGTTTGTGTGTCAAGAATGAATGTGGCTGATAATGATGTAACAATGTCAATTTCCTGGGAAGGATCAATAAAGTATAAAACAATAAAATTAGGAGATATTGTTTATGTGAATATTCATAGGAGGACCGCAACATTACAATAAACAAACATGGGAGGATCTGGATCAAAACCTGCAGCGCCAGTATACTCAGCACCAAAACCTGCAGCGCCAGTTCATAAACCAGGTAAAATTATTTTATTCTCAACATAACAGCTGTGTTAACATTACAGGGAGCACTTTATTTGATCAGTTTTTTTCTCTTAGAATTCGACAAACCATGGAGGAACTTTAAATTGGAGTAAGTAATATTACCTTGCGATCCATCAGCCCATCAGCTTGCGCACTAGATAACATCTGCTCAAAGTCCTTAGAACAAAAACTATTTTTGTGTATTCTTGTCTCAATAGCGATAAATCAAAACTCAAAACGGCTCTAGAAAAATTCACTCCAAGTGATCCAAATGTTAAGGACATCAAGATTCTTGTTGCTGGTCAAATTGGCGCAGGAAAATCCAGCTTTATAAACTCCATCAATAACACTTTTCAAGGTCGGATCACCTCTGCAGCGCTTGTTAATTCATCTTCCGGAAGTAGTACAAGTTTCACAAAAAAAGTAGGTATTTGTCATCTAAGGCATAAACTAAGGAAAGTTATGTACAATGTTAACTGATGAATGTATAGCTTTCTTTTCATGAACTATAAGTTGCTTTGGACTCCCAAATGCCTGAATGCTTCTGTATTTTTGGTGTGTAGCTCAAAGGACACCGCATCAGAAGTGGAAAAGACACTTTGCCCTTTGTCTTCAGAGACATAATGGGTTTAGAACCTGATGCATTGGCTGGGGCTCAAACAGAAGACATCATCAGTGCTGTATTTGGATATGTGAAGGACGGCTATGAAGTAAAACACATTACTATAAACACATTCATTGGGAAGATTTTGACTTATACACCTGACTTATTTTCAATTTAATTTACAAATTTAGTTCGAGAAGTCAAACCCACTCAATCATAAGGATCAACAATTTACCAGTGACCCCAGTCTCTCTGACCAGACTTTCTGTCTGGTTTACGTCATAGCTGCTGATACAGTCCAGTTCACAGATGACAAACTCATTGACAAGTTGAACATCATCCGCCAAAGAATCAGTGATAGAGGTACAGTATACCTGAACACTGAATGTTTGTATTTTTTTAATAATTTCACATAACCTGACTACCCATTTGAAAATGATTGTGTGTGTCAAGTGCATTTTTGTTTAATTACAGACAAAAGCAGAAGCAGGCCATAAGTATTTTCTTTGAAAATATATAATTAGATAAATATATTTATATAAAAGTTACAGTAAGTATGCATGATTGGCTTGATAGCTTTCATGTAGCTCAGTGGTAAGAGCATGGCTTTAACAATGCCAAGGTCATAGGTTCGATCCCAAGGGAATGTACATACTTTGAAACAAATTTATAGGATAATGTAATGTAAGTTGATTTAGATAAAAGTAAATGTAAATGTAAACATGAAAAAGTTTTTCAAAAAGAGAGACATGAGTACTTTCTTTGATAAATATAAGATTAGATCAAAATATTTAATATAAAAGTTACAGAAGTGTGAATGCATGATATGGGTAAACAAGAAAAAGTATTTATTTTGCAGTATTTTCTTGATATTGCTTAAATTGGCCATTCTGGTTCGGACAGAGGATGTTGAATGGTTTAAATTTGACATAAATGATTAATGGTCACCTTCTTTTCAAAGTTGCACTTGACATGGATGTTGAGCATATTATACTGAATGCCATTATAAAATGTCACTGTCTGTGTGGCATGATTGTAGGGATTCCTCAAGTGGTTGTCATGACTAAAGTGGATGAAGCATGTCCACTGGTGAAAAATGATCTAAAAAAGATCTACCATAGCAAGAAGATCAAAGAGAAGGTAAACCATCCATTCTATTATGTAGATTTGAATTGATGCTGTAGAAATCATGATTCACAGTCAAATTTTCTGGATTTATGTTTTGTTTCTTTCTAGATGCAGATGTGCAGTGATAAAGTGGGTGTGCCAATGAACAACATCTTCCCAGTGAAGAACTACCATGAAGAGATTGACACTGAAGATGCTATTGATGTTCTGATTCTGAAAGCATTGGAACAGATTGTATATCTCGCTGATGATAAATTGATTGAGAGCAGTGATAACTGACATAAAAAACACAGTTAACAATACTTTTTCATCTTCGGTATGCACTCGCCTATCTGTTTTCTGATCAAAATATAAATGTTTATTACGTTTTTTTACTAAAAAGCAATCGATTTTGGGCATAATAGTGAATAATTTGGACGTATGGTAAATGTACCGTATTTACAGTATGTACTTCTCCTGAAAGTCTTATTTCTCAAAGGTATAATGAGCAGTCTGAATATGCACTTTTGTTTTAAAAGACTTAACGTAATTCAATAAATGAATCATTTTAAAATCCTTAACAACTGTCTGTGTGTGCACAAATATTGATACATTACTAACCGACTGTTCAATACTCATATGGTGGGTCTGTCCTGCGGTCTCAGCAAATGAAATGAAAGTACTGAACAGAACTGTGCCTGGGGGACCAGATTCTTGATGTTTGTGGAAGGTGTCTGTAAGAGCATTGAAGAGTTTATGACACAAAACATTCATACAGTACCAACCCAAAATATCTGAGTTGACTTAATAAGAACTGATAAAAAAGTTTGTTTAAAAAACAAGTTGGAAATGAGAATCGCCGAGTAAACAAAACCTCTGTGTAAAGGTTAATCCAACAGATTTTTTCCATTGTTTTCCATTATTCTTATTTATGAAAACGGCTTTTTAATTTTATGATATCTAACACAGACCTGACTGAAAAGACACCATGGTGAACAATTTTCGTTTTAACACATTTTAACAAAGTATTGCTGCTCGCTATCAACAGTGTAAATATTATCTGGCACATCAAGCCTGGATAATCAGTTAAAAATTAATCGAGTTTCAGTTTCAGTTACATTTATCAGTACAAGATAAGATTCTAGACTTTACGTCAACCTGTCAATTTAAGATCAAGTCTTTTAAGTGATATAAGTAATGTTTGTGTTGTATTGTTGGGGCAATACACTTTTAATACACATCTTATGCATTTTTCAGTAAAAAGAAACACTTGTTACGGTTCATTTATCTTTGAGATTTAGAGGAGTTTGCTATATTTTTAAGTTTTGTGGTAACCATTGTTTAGAAAAGCGTTGCCGTTGTACTGGGCGGTTACATTTTTGTATCAGAAGTTCTATAAAGCGTGCTTATGTTCACATCTTGTTGGAGATACAAGAAAATGTTATGTCACGTAAAGTAGAAACGCTAATGTTGAGAACATTAGATGAACATATGAAACGTTAACATATTAAAATCTTTATTGTTTAATATTATTTTATGTAGTAGGCATGGCAAAATAAAACATAGTTTACTTGACCAAATTCTTTCTATTATACATTGCAAAACATTATTCAGTAGGTATGACACAAATTAATTTAATCAAGACTTCTAAAAAAAATTAAGTTTATACAACAAGATTATAAAGAATCGTCTCAAACAAATTAGATTTAGTTGGAGCAATGTAATTCAATTTCGTGGAAAAGTTTTCCTTTATTTAATTAAGTTCATTCAACAAGTTTTTTTTAGAGTGCATTTTTATATTGTGTTTGTTGTTCATGCTGCCAGCTTTCTTTCTGCGTAAAAGAAATCCACCCGAGCAAAGGCAGTAAATAAACAGCTGCTGTGTTTTTTGTTTTATTATTTTCAATGTTTTATTGTACTTTGTGACTTTTATGTCAGCATCTTCAGTGCAAAAACACAAAATTAGTTTAAGCCATTTTAATTTCATGAGTTACAGCAGTTCATCACTAGTCAAGATTGAACACAAGTCGAAGTGACTTGTAAAGTTAGTTTTACAGTGTACCGCTGTTAGTAAACAAATTGAATGCGGGCTCATCATTGGCCCCGCCCCCTCTCCTGTCTACATAGCACAGCGAGACCAAGCCGGGTGTAGATGCTGTGTTCTTTCGGGTACTCACCAAGGCTATGGAAGAGCTGTGCGTCGAGCGTTTTCTCGGGAAGAACCCACTTGCAGCCGCCTGTATGAGTGGTTCCTGCCGGGGCGCCATCAAGCCCATCGTCAGCGGACTTCAACATTCTTTCCAGAAGTTCACAAGGAACTAACAGGTAATGGTGCGCCCCCTATTTGGCCCATCTACGACCCTCTTCTTCCTCCGCTCTCACCACGATTGACGGCGCAGAGGAAAAAGGTTACGAGAGGCTGCCTCCCCTCAATGAGTCTGTGGCCGCACACCTGCATCCGCCCACTGCCATTGGATGGACAGCGGAAGTAGCCCACCCCTCTGAGAATGTGCTACTGATCTCGCTCTACGCGCCATCAAGGTGGCAGGCGATAGGCAGATCCATAGCCAGTCTCATGGTGCTCGAGCGCCATAAATTCCCAGAGGATGGAAAGAGAGGCACAGACTTTGATGGTTTGCTGTGTGAATGAAGAGGAAGATGAGCAGTACCTACCGGTGTCAAAGACGGGAGAGCTTGAGCTGAGCCATCTTACCGAGCCACAGCAATGCCAAGTAAGATCTCTTTGCACTAGCAAGGTATTTTCTGCATGTCCGGGATTCACTAGATTGCTTCAACATGATGTTGTGTTGAAGCCGGAGGCCGTGGTGAGGCGGCGAAGTTACAGAGTACCAGAGAGATGTCAAGAGAGCCTGAAGAGGGAGGTGGCTTTCATGTTAAGCTTGGGTGTCATTGAACCCTCGTACAGTGAGTGGTGTCATCCAGTAGTCCTTGCACCTAAGAAGGATGGGGATATCCGCTTCTGCATAGATTTCAGGTATTTGAATTCTGTCTCTCGATTTGATTCATACCCTACTCCGCGTGTGAGTGATTTGATTGATCGGTTGGGTCAAACAAGGTACATTACAACTATGGACTTATCTAAAGGGTATTGGCAGATACCGTTAACCATGTCTTCCAGACCCCTGACTGCATTCCGAACACCGGGAGGCCTGTATCAATTCAAGGTTTTACCCTTTGGCCTTCATGGGGCCGGTGAAACCTTTCAGAGGTTAATGGACCGAGTGTTGCTTGGTCTGACTTTTGCGGCTGCCTATATTGACAATATTGTTGTGTGCAGTGACACATGGGAGGAGCACGTAAAACATCTTTGAGAGGTGTTAAGACGACTCAAGGAGGCAGGTTTGACTGTTAACCCAAAGAAGTGTACTGTGGCAAAGAAGGAGACTGAGTACCTTGGTTACGTTATTGGTCAAGGGGTTGTGCGTCCACAGCGGAGCAAGATTCAGGCGATCGAGAAGGGCCCTGTGCCGCAGACCCGCAAGGACCTGAGATCATTTTTATGTATGACTGGATTTCTATAATAGGTTTATACCTAATTATTCCGACAGGGCTGCCCAGCTGACAGATATGGTGGGAGCACGAAGCCCTAACCAGTTGCAGTGGACAGAGGAAAGGTTGAAGGCGTTCCAGGTTTTACAAGGAGCTCTGACTACTGAGGCGGTACTGTACAATCCAGACTTTACTCAACCATTTATTGTGCAAACAGACGCCTCAGGGAGAGGTATTGGAGCTGTCCTCTTACAGGGAAAATTAGGAGCCCAACGACCTGTGGCTTTTATCAGCCGTAAGATGTTCCCAAGGGAGATGCGATACTCAACTGTCGAAAAGGAGTGTCTAGCTATAAAGTGGGCCTTGAACTCTCTAAAGTACTACTTGTTAGGAAGAGAGTTTTCCTTGGAAACGGATCATAAAGCGTTAAAATGGCTAGAGCGGATGAAAGATACGAATGGAAAGATCACGAGATGGTATCTGGCAATGCAGCCCTTCCGCTTCACTGTCCAGTATGTGCCTGGGAAAGCCAATGTGACGGCGGATTATTTGTCCCGTTGCCCGGGTGAATCTTTGGAAGGAGGGGGAGATGTGACGGACTGATAGATCAGCCGCACAAGTATGGGTATTCGAGCACACATATACACACATTTTACATCTGCGCGCGCTTGTGAGCTCAGATATCCATGCACTTCTCTCACGTTCAAACACACCCACATGTTATATTTGGTTAAGACACGTTGTTTGTATATTTGATAGTTTAGTATTATTTACAATAACCACACAGGACAGTAGTCATTTATAGTTTCTTTTATGTATGCAGTCATATACAAATTAGTTAATATATGATCTTGCGTACCTTTTTATTAAACCATATTTCTTTGTATGAGTTACCGGAATGACGAGGCGTCTGCGGGAGAAATTCCGGTCCGGCAAAGATTGGAGTCCGTGCGGGAACAGGGATTTATCCGATTGTTGGTTCCGCCTGGACGTACCATCTGTAGCCGAGACGTGGGGAGAACCTGAAATGGACTTGTTAATTATCTCCTCCATTCGGTTTTATATCCATGAGTTGATTTATTAATTTGAGATTATTTGTCATTATTAGAGATGTACTTATTGTATAATGTTTGTCTTAAAGTGTAATGTTATTTGTTATGTTGGAATTGATTATTTTTCCCCTTTTTGTGTTATAATGAGCTCATCTATTCTCTTTTTAAGAGGGGTGGAAAGATTGGTTAGGAGGTTGGTTGAAAAGCACAGAAGTGACAAGTCAATGGTGGATATTCACGATTAAAATTCTCCATTGTCTGGTGAAGCCTGTTCTCCGAGTTTTCTTTAAGCAACATAACGTTGGGTTCCAACATGTTGGCCTGTTACCTAAAGGAAACAAAGTAAGATCCCGAAATATGAAGTGGGACTCGTGAGTTGTTTACCTTGACCGGTCGGTCCCTCACAGGAACGTACTTGGCTACTTATGCAACCTCGGTTACCTGAGATACGGGAACGAGTACTGCGTTCCTTGCCGTGCTTACAAGCTGCATATGGTGGTCGCTTCAGTTAAAGCACAGGTGTCAAACTCAGTTCCTGGAGGGCCGCAGCTCTGCACAGTTTAGCTCCAACCCTAATCAAACACACCTGATTCAGCTAATCAACATCTTCAGGATTACCAGAAACATTCAAGCAGGTGTGCTTTAGAGCTGGTTGGAGCTAAACTGTGCAGAGCTGCGGCCCTCCAGGAACTGAGTTTGACACCCCTGAGTTAAAGTAACCTGAAGACACTACGGCCATGTGTCTGCTTATATAGCCATAAGCCCCACCCCTTCTGGCGGGTTCCATCACCATAGGTGGCCGTGCAGTATTCACTGCGTTATTGTAAAGCTTCAGTCATCGGAGAAAAAGGAGTTTGCCCCATAGCGTCCTGCTACGCAGGAGTCGTTCCCGTATCTCAGGGAACTGAGGTTACGTAAGTAACCGAGTACGATTGCATTGTAGGAGACGGAATATTGAGTGTCACTTTTTCTTCGGGAATGTTATGGTTTGTGTGTTACCCGCAGCAGCATAAGTTGCACGTTACATCCACATTCGTTGTGTTTAACCTTATCGAGGGAAAGTAGTGCTTATATATCAAGTTTGCGAAAGCTACTTTTGAACATGTTGCTCTTGCCATTGCTCTCTGACTGCTAGGCGACGGGCGTTGGTGTACTGTGTGACTAACCTTCTAAATTAGCTACCTATGAATCACATGATTGCCAAAACACACGGTTGCGTGATGACGTCAGATTCGAAACACCAAAGATTTAGTGAGAGCCCGACTCTTGGGTTAGTGGGTTTGTGTGTGAAAACCCGCCCTCTACTGCCTCTGGTTGGCAAAACGCTGATAATCAGCCAATCAACATCGGTTATGCGGTTATATCCCACCCCCAACACACACTCCGCAAATAGCAGAGAAAATAACATTGCAGGTCCTTGGATGGTAGACAGCATACTCGGATGTAGACTGCTTCAGTGAGCTCAATTATAGTGACGCTGCATTTTCTTGTCAGTTTCAGAAACGGCGTTGTAAGAGTAACTCGTTTGATTACTCGTTACTGAAAACACTGACACCGAGTATCTATGACGCCGTTATTCCCATCGCTGCCCAAGAGTAAGCATAACCATAATGGTGACAAACATTATTTTCAATAACATATAAACCTCTGTTAAGTCTCACTAAGATCTCTCATGCACATACAAGATCAATTCAAAAAGGTTTGCAAACGTTGAAGATGGTATAGTAATGGTGTTTGTAGAATTGTTTAATGTTTGTGGGGCTGAACCACACCCAAGACCACGTTGAAGACTGACAAGATCACACTAGTCAAACAAACTATACTTTAGGTGTCAACATGCTGGGCACGGTTCAAGCCAATACAGATTGTGAAGTAAACATGCAGGGTGTGTTTTTTTTTCTTATGCATCACCAGTCAACATCATTTAAAATAATGTTGAAACAATATAAAATACATTTGGTTTACCTAGGTTTAGTCTCAAAATAATCCAAGATGTAATTTAGGCATCTGGTGTTTCTGATTTCTTTAGTGTAAGTGATGCAGATCCCAGTCTCCATCACACTTGGAAGGGTTTACTGGACAGCACACAATGACTTGCAAGGCTTTTATACTGCACTGTGATGCTTTCACTTTCTATAGACTGCACCAAACTGTGCAAACTGCAGATTACTGATGGTACAGAAAGGACTGCAGAAAATCCTTCTCCATCCTATCCCTGATAGTAAGCAACCATTGAGTCAACATTAAAAATGGTTGATTTGTGAAGGTTAATGGCAATGAATCTGTAAATAATGTTGAGAAAATTGGGCTCTTGACTCCTGTGTTCTAAAGACAGATTTTTTTTGGACATTGTTATAGTGTTAAATGTAAAATCTATATTTATTGTGTCAATGAAAGTTAAGATCCACTGAGATCATGTGATCATTGTTAATGACTTTACTTAAATAATTGTTCATGCGTGTTTTGTGGGAGATTGTAGCAGTGTTATGCTTCTCATACTCTTAGAGAATAAACAGGATAAACTTAAATTTTGTGTTTGGTTGTTATCATTGGTGATGTCTAGGTGTGTCAATAAAATTTGCTCCTTGTTTTATCATATAGTACTTAGTAACATTTATGAACCAGAACATTTACATCAGTCATGAAAGGATTGACCCAGAACTAAAGCTTTTACTGGTATGTTTTTACAGGTATGTTTTTACAGCTTGTAGTTGTGATCAAACCTTGTTTTAGTAGAGCAATTCGTTTAAAATTTGTTCAAAAAATGATTGTGTATTCTTATCTCGATAGCGATAAATCAGAACTCAAAAGGCATCTAGAAGAATTTACTCAAAATATTAAGGACAGCATGAGTCTAGTTGCTGGTCAAATTGGTGCAGGAAAGTCCAGCTTCATAGACTCCATCAATAACACTTTTCAAGGTCGGGTCACCTCTGCAGCTCAAGAAGTTAGTTTAAGAAGTTAAACCCACTCACTCATAAGGATCAACAATTTACCAGTGACCCCAGACTCTCTGACCAGACTTTCTGTCTGGTTCACGTCATAGCTGCTGATACAGTCCAGTTCACAGATGACAAACTCATTGACAAGTTGAAGGTCATTCGTCAAAGAATCAGTGATAGAGGTACTGAACACTGAATGTTTTTTTGGTTTCACATAACCAGACTACACTGTAAAAAATCCCTGTGAAATTAACTGTGAAATTCTGTTGTTTTTCACAAAAAAAACCTCTTGTCAGAAAGCGTCCGTGAAAAATACAGAAAAACACTGTAAAATTGTCTGTAAAAGTAACAGCAAAAGTTCCATCATTTTTACCGAAAAACGCTGTAAAAAATCCCCTTGAAATTAACAGTGAAATTCAAATCGTTTTCACAGAGAAAACGGTTGTCAGAAAATACAGGACTGTCAAACACTTTCAAATTCTCTGGGAAATTAACAGTGAAATTCCATAGATTTTACATGGAGTTTTTGTTTTTTCAACTCCACAAACACTATTATCACCTTCACTTACAGACACCACTGTCACTTTATTTCTGTTGCACGTCTACAAAAGTTCTAATTGAGAATGAACACAAGTTTACATGTTGATGGTTTTTGATGAGTCACCATTATGGTGATGAGTGTTTGCTTTAGTTGGGATCTTGACCCTTTACCTCTTAAGTTCAATCTTTCCCTTGTACTAATAACTATGTGTTGAAACAGACACCAAAACAGGTGGAAAAAAAAGCTCAGCAAAATTACTGTGATTTCTTGTTTTGTTGGGAGTGTCATTTCATATTTAAGTACAGGTAGTGATTTAAAGAGTTTTTCACCTCTTCATTTCTGATATTAAAGTTAAATTACATACTGAAGGTGTTTAACAGACTAGCAGACATCAAGAATAAAACAGGTTGTCTCAACAATGGTGACAACCAAAATGACCTCTTAAGATAAACGCAATGCATTCTGGGTACCATCAAAGCACAAAACTAATCCATGACTCCCAGCATGCATTGCAGCTGTTAGCTTTTCATTTGTTGGTCACCACTGTTGCGATTCATACACTGAATCTTGATGTCTGAGTCAAAGAACTGTTCAAAAACTCTTTATAAGGATTGTTGCAGGAAATGTGGATCTCAAATGTAAGCTCTTTCAGACTGATGTAACATAAACCCAACAACAAGAAACTAATCAACATCAGAAGAAAAGCTTGTATAAGAATCTTATCACATTTTCTTTTGATGTTATTTGCTACAAAACACTTTCATATCAGCCAAAAGAAAACTGGTGTTTATCAATTGAAGGATGAAAGAGCCCAACTAAAGCAAACACTGATCACAATAACGGTGACCTTAAACAACAATAAAACATCAAGTCATGGATGTTATGCTGCAGTCCCTGTGAAGCAGAAGTGATGATCGTCTTCAGATTTCTTACATATTTCCAATAGGGTCATATAGTGGGTGTGGCTCATGTTTTCCACTGTGAATTGATTGGACGAATAAAAACAGGATGTTCCCGTAATTTTACGGTAGTTTACTGGCAACCACAGCTGCCGGTATTTTTCTGTAAAAATTACGGAACATTTTTCACAGTGTACCATTTTGACAACGATTGTGTGTGTCAAGTGCATTTTTGTTTAATTACAGACAAAAGCAGAAACATTGTAAAAAATAAATGTATTTTACAGAGAAAAACAGTAGAATTTAATAGTATTACGCTATGCAGAGTGAACAGTAGTTATGTTGTTTTATGGTGGCTATGCTGCTGCTGTTCCTTCTATTTCCCCTAGGGGCCGTGCTGCGTCCCGCTGATTGCTGATTGTGGGGTTGGGCAACCGATATAAAGACGCCCTATTTGATGTCCGGAAGAAGAAGGGCTCGCTCATACTCATTTTCAGCTCCACCTGGTAGACTTGTACGTCTCGCTATACTTTTGTAAAAACTGATTCACCAACTGGTTCCTAACAGGGGATGGATTCGTGTTCTAGTTTGTGAGTTGTGTTGAGAGCTGGTGGGATTTTGGTTATGGGTTTCACATTGTTTATTTTCAGCGGTAGTTAGTGTAGCAGCTAGAGGAACCGGAAGACTCACCACGGACTTGTCTTTTGTTTTGGACGGGAGGTAGGCAAGTTTATCTGTTCCTTTAGAAATGTGTAGTCAGGGTTGTTTTTTTGTTATTTTCTCACCATGCTCTGTTTATGTCAACATTTTATGTTTCATTAAACTAATTTTTGGTACCGCCATGTCGTCTCTATGGTCTTTTATGTGTTATGTTATACCATTCTTCTGTGCATTCAATGGTGACGTAACAAACAGTAACATCTTATTTTGATCAGAACTATGAAATTCCATAAAATTGCATACATTGAAACCAAATGTACATTTTGCCTTTAACTAATTAAATGTGTTACTGGAAAATCTGTAATTTCAAGTAATTGTTGTGTTTTGTTAACCTGACATGTCCTTTAAACATTTTTCATGTTTATTTTTTTTTCAGAGTTGGATAAAGTGTATTTTTACTGAAATAATAAAAAATTCCATAACACGCCATGCATTTACACACAATTTTAACTTCTCCAAGATACAGAAAAAAACTATGTTTTCTTTTAAACAAAAGTAATTATCATGAAATCTGAAAATGCACTTCTGTCCTCTTGTGGTTGACTTTCACAAATCATCATGTTGCATAACATGAATGACTTGTTTCATTGTTATTTAAAGTCCACATTAATGTGATCAGTGTTTACTTTAGTTCGGCTCTTCGCCCTTGATTGTATATACTGTGGTCTTTGAGCAAGAAAATGATGGACACTCAAAAGCAAAAGTGATCAGATTAATTTGCCTGGTGGATGATGACGTGAATCGTCATCTTGTTGAGTGTTTTCATTATGTGATTCATATTTTTGTTCAGATTTATTATATTTGTGTCTATCAACTATGAATATTATAATGGTCATATGAACACATTTTGATTACAAAAAAATTCTCGACAGGCCAGTGACCATCAGAAAAACCATTAAAACAATTTCTCTCAGCTTTTTTTAGCTAGTAAAGCTGATGAAAACTTAAAGGTAATAGCAAAGAGTCAAGGTCCCAACTAAAGCAAACACTGATCACCATAATGGTGAATAAACAACAACCGTCAACATCTAAACTTGTGTTAATTGTCAATTAGATCTCTTGTAATCGCACAACAAAAATAAAGTGAAGGTGGTGTTGTAAGTAGTGAAGGTGATGAAGGTGTTTGTTTAGATTAATAGCAATTTATTACAGAAAGAAACTTCTGTTATAACTACAGTATTTGTCTGTTAATTTCACAGACAGTTTATACACCTCACGTCACTTCAGTTCACAGTGTACAGACGTTATTTCTGTTGATGGTAAATGTTTGGCACCCTGTGCTGCATGCCGTTCACAATATTTTTTTGACATCTCGCAGACATCTCTGTAGAATTAAACAGTAAATAACCTTCACATATACTGTGAAAAACTGCTAATGCGCTTTGATCTATCCACTTTTGGTGGATTTTGAATCTTCATGTGGTTCTCCAATTTATCATATGATCTTTGGTTTGGTAAAAAGACAATTTTAAATAGAGCCTATTTCCGAGTTCTGCCTGCATTTACAGGAATCAGAAACTGAAAGTAACTTGTTTTGCACAATCATGTTCCTGCAGGTCAACATGAACTCACAATAGAACAAAAAACAATACATATATATATATTTGCTTTAATGCAATTTACATACAATAATGGTTCTACCATCACTTGTTTAGATGAATCCCAGATGAATCTAGACAGTAAACATGTGATTTAATCATCTGACATTAAACAAACTATCTATACGATAAAAGTAAATGCCACATGTAATTTAAAAATACTCACTATGTATTTTAAATATAATTTTCCAACATAAACTGTAAATCATGTTTATATATCTGTCATTAAATACTAACGTGGGTCATAACACCCCTACATGGGTGCAATGCAGTGATTTAAAGCAGTCAAAAGTGCAGTGGGATGTACAGATCATATAGAAAGTGAAAGGGGCACGGTGCGATATAAGAAGGAGTGGTGGAAACTCGGTTGAACAGATTAGAATCGGCATCACTCTGACAATCTTCTGGTCTTGAGAATCAAGCTAGGTGAGCAATTTCCACATTTGTTATATCCTATTTGTTTCTTCGCAACAAGTACAGCAATGCACTTTTGCTGTACCCTGCAGAACTGGCAAAAATGACTCTTTGCACTGCAAAAAAATTACTTTCTTACTCTTTTTTTCATGTTTTCCAGTACAAATGTCTAAACATTCTTGAATCAAGATGAATTTTCTTGATGAGCAAACTGACCTAAAGAAATAAGTCTTGTTTTTGGTTAAAAAAATGAAATTTCAGTGAATTTGTGCTTAAAACAAGCAAATAAATCTGCCAATGGGGTAAGAAAAATAATCTTACAGAGACTTATTTTCTTAGTCGTTTTTTCTTGAATCAAGATGCATTTTCTTGATGAACAAAATGACCTAAGTAAGAAAGTCATTTTATTGCAGCGTGTGGCTTTGTTCAATAGAATAACTGTAAAAAGTTTTATTTATGAGGTTAGACACTAAATATTATTATAACACACTTATTAAAATATATTTTAGAATTTTAAATTAATTTTGATACATACTACTTGCAAAAGCAAGCAATACAAGACAAGGGCGCATTTTTTTTGTTTCAATTAAGAGCGCATTAAAAAATGCGCCTCTGTCGGGTCCACAGAAAACGCGCTTTCACTTTACTTATAACATAGAGGGAAGCGCAGCAACACACAAACATGCCAAATATAAAAAATAAATGGATTACAATGTAAAAGATAATTATTGTGTAGACAAAAGATAAAAATCTGCCTTGTCATGAAGATGAGCTGCTCGTGCACGAGCAGATGCGTTTCCTCTCTAGAGAAGCGTTCAGCATTTGCTCTTGCAAATTCCTCCGTGTAAATAGCGAATCAGCCACGGCGCGAGTGCAACTGGTTCTTAAAGGGAACGAGATTAGACTCTGATTGGTTTACTGCAGGTTACGCCCAAAAAACACCCATTACTCATTAAGAGAATCGGGACAACCCGTTCAGACCATGCGCCCAGGAGCGCCGACCGTTTTCTCGTCGTTAAATCAGCAAAAGTGGATTCGGACACACCCTGAGAGCACCTGCGCCGTGGACTTTAAACCATGCGCTTAGATCATGAAAATGGAGCCCTAGACCAGGTTTGAGTTGGTCTATGGCGCAGTCTATTTTCTGTTCCTCAAAATAGCAACGCGCCAACAATCCGCCTCACCACCTCCTTTATAGACCAACACGCAAAGGGGCGCACAAATGAGTGCAAACGCGGCGCAAGACGGGAAAATGAGAACTGCGTCGGGTGGAAACTAAGAAAAACACTTGCGCTGCGCCGGGTGTACAATAGGGTCCATAGAGTCAGCGATATAAATAATGATATTGGGAACCACTGGTAAGTGATACTTTAACACGCCTGCAAAATTGGTCTAATTTCCACATGATGTATCATACACAGTGACAACACAAGACAGCATGTATGTATAGTCCAGTAAGTATGTTACATCGAGGCAATAACCAGAAATTGGTCTATTTTGGTGGGCATCTATTTTCACCTAAATGTACAGTACTGTACTGTAAGCCCTATTAAGTAATTATGAATACACAATTTTGAGGTTTTGGATGCATACTGTACTGTCTAGTTACTGCACTTTTTAGTCTTTTTGTATGTATTTCTTTTATGTATTTCTCTTACGTATCTTATGTGCTGGATAGATGTTTGTGTGTCAAGAATGAATGTGGCTGCTAATGCTGTAACAATGTCAATTTCCTGCAAAGGATCAATAAAGTATATAACAATAAAATTAGGAGATATTGTTTATGTGAATATTTATAGGAGGACCGCAACATTACAATAAACAAACATGACGACTGAATCAAAACGTGCAGCACCAGGTAAAATTATTTTATTCTCAACATAACAGCTGTGTAAACATTACATGGAGCACTTTATTTGATCTGTGTATTTCCCTTAGAACTCGACAAACCATGGAGGAACTTAAAATGGGAGTAAGTAATATTACTACAGTAATGACAGTTCAGTCACAAAACTTTAAATGCACAGACCGATTGTTCCCAGTCTTGCGATCCATCAGCCCATCAGCTTGCACATTAGAAAACATCTGCTTTAACTCAAATTCATTAGAGCTAAAAATAATTGTGTATTCTTGTCTCGATAGCGATACATCAGAACTGAAAAGGCATCTAGAAGAATTCACTCCAAGTGTTTCAAATGTTAAGGACATCAAGATTCTTGTTGCTGGTCAAATTGGTGCAGGAAAGTCCTTATAAACTCCATCGGTAACGTTTTTCAAGGTCGGATGACCTCTGCAGCGCTTGTTAATGCATCTTCTGGAAATAGTACAAGTTTCACACAAAAAGTAAGTATTTGTCATCTATGGCTGAACTCATATATTGCTAAAAAAAAACTAAGGAAAGTTATGTACAATGTTAACTGATGAATGTATAGCTTTCTTTTCGTGAACTCTAAGTTGCTTTGGACTCCCAAATGCCTGAATGCTTCTGTATTTTTGGTGTGTAGCTCAAAGAACACAAAATCAGAAAAGGAAACGTCACTTTGCCCTTTGTCTTCAGAGACATAATGGGTTTAGAACCTGATGCATTGGCTGGGGCTCAAACAGAAGACATCGTCGGTGCTGTATTTGGATATGTGAAGGACGGCTATGAAGTAAAACACACTACAATAAACACATCAATTGGGAAAATTGCTCTATTCAAGACTTGTGTTTGTGCAATTCACCTGACTTTTTTCTATTTAATTTACAAATTTAGTTCAAGAAGAACCCACTCACTCATAAGGATCCACAATTTACCAGTGACCCCAGTCTCTCTGACCAGGCTTTCTGTCTGGTTTACGTCATAGCTGCTGATACAGTCCAGTTAACAGATGACAAACTCATTGACAAGTTGAGGATCATCCGTCATAGAATCAGTGATAGAGGTACAGTATACCTGAACACTGAATGTTTTTATTTTTGAAATAATTTCACATAACCTGACCTAACCCATAACCCATTTGACAATGATTGTGTGTGTCAAATGCTTCTGCTTTTTTAAACAAAAATCTTTCTTTGAGAAAGAACTTTCTTTGAAAAATATATAATTTGATTAAAATATTTAATATAAAAGTTACAGAGGTGAGTATGCATGAATTGGGTAAACAAGAAAAAGTATTTCTTTGCAGTATTTTGTTGATATTGTTAAAATTGGCCATTCTGGTTCGGACAGAGGAATTTAAATGGTTTAAGTTTGACAAGAAATAATAGTGGTCACCTTCATTTCCAAGTTGCACTTGACATGGATGTTGAGCATATTATACTGTATGCCATTATAAAATGTCATTGTCTGTGTGGCATGATTGTAGGGATTCCTCAAGTGGTTGTCATGACTAAAGTGGATGAAGCATGTACACTGGTGAAAAATGATCTAAGAAAGATCTACCATAGCAAGAAGATCAAAGAGAAGGTAAACCATCCATTCTATTATCTAGATTTTAATTTATGCTGTAGAAATCATGATTAACAGTCTAATTTTTCGGATTTATGTTTTGTTTCTTTCTAGATGCAGATGTGCAGTGATAAAGTGGGTGTGCCAATGAACAACATCTTCCCCGTGAAGAACTACCATGATGAGATCAACACTGAAGATGATATTGATTTTCTGATTCTGAAAGCATTGGAACAGATTGTAAATCTCGCTGATGATAAATTGATTGAGAGCAGTGATAACTGACATAAAAACACAGTTATCAATACTTTGTCATCCTTTGTATGCACTCGCCTTTCTGTTTTCTGAGACAAATGTCAATGTTTTTTTCAAAGCGATTTTGGGCATAATAATAAATAATCATTTGGACATATAGTAGAACAGTATTTACAGTATGTACTTGTCCTGAAAGTCTTTTCTCAAAGGTTACAATGAGCTGTCAGAGTGCACTTTTGTTCTGAAAGACTTAACGTAATTCAATAAATGTGTCATTTTAAAATCTTTAACAACTGTCTGTGTGTACACAAATATTACTAAACGACTGTTCAATTCACACACTGAAAAAAAATATTCTTGAGGGTTAGTAAATATTACCCATTCAAATCAGTTACATTTTACTTACATATATTAGGCAGCAAAAACATCCAAACTTACTGATTCTACTTAATACAATTCAGGAAAGAATTTCCACTCAATTGGACTGAGTACATTTTATTCTATGTTATTAAGTGAAAAGTACCTAAATTTATCAGATGTCATGACACACTAAAATAAATTAGATAAATTCTACATAATATTGCTCAATATGAATTACTTATAAAAATGGAGTAATATTAGTTTATATAACCGACAACGGTTCATCTGCACTGTAAACCTGGATTTGTTTTTTCTACAAATCACCATTAATGTGATAAGTGTTTGCTTTAGTTGAGCTCTTGACTCTTGAGTGTCAATGTTGGGGATTTCTTTACCCTTTCATGTGTGTTATAATACATTTGTTGTGGCAAAGAGAATAATATTCCATTGGGGTCAGAATAGTTAATTTATCCATCCATCCATCCATCCATCTTCTTCCGCTTATCCGGGGCCGGGTCGCGGGGGCAGCAGTCTAAGCAGGGACGCCCAGACTTCCCTCTCCCTAGACACTTCCTCCAGCTCTTCCGGGGGGACACCGAGGAGTTCCCAGGCCAGCCGGGAGACATAGTCCCTCCAGCGTGTCCTAGGTCTTCCCCGGGGTCTCCTCCCGTTGGGACATGCCCGGAACACCTTCCCGGGAAGGCGTCCAGGGGGCATCCGGAAAAGATGCCCGAGCCACCTCAGCTGGCCCCTCTCGATGTGGAGGAGCAGCGGATCTACTCTGAGCTCCTCCCGAGTGACCGAGCTTCTCACCCTATCTTTAAGGGATCGCCCAGCCACCCTGCGGAGAAAGCTCATTTCGGCCGCCTGTATCCGCGATCTTGCCTTTCGGTCATGACCCACAGCTCATGACCATATAGGTGAGAGAAGGAACGTAGATTGACCGGTAAATCGAGAGCTTTGCCTTGCGGCTCAGCTCCTTCTTCACCACAACAGACCGGTACAGCGACCGCATTACTGCAGAAGCTGCACCGATCCGTCTGTCAATCTCCCGTTCCATCCTTCCCTCACTCGTGAACGAGACCCCCAGATACTTGAACTCCTCCACTTGAGGAAGGAACTCTCCACCTACCTGAAGTGAGCAAGCCACCCTTTTCCGACTGAGAACCATGGCCTCAGATTTGGAGGTGCTGATTCTCATCCCAGCCGCTTCACACTCGGCTGCAAACCGTCCCAGTGCATGCTGAAGGTCCTGGTCTGATGGGGCCAGCACGACGACATCATCCGCAAAGAGCAGAGATGATATCGTGTGGTCCCCAAACCCGACACCTTCCGGCCCCTGGCTGCGCCTAGAAATTCTGTCCATAAAAATTATGAACAGAACCGGCGACAAAGGGCAGCCCTGCCGGAGTCCAACATGCACCGGAAACAAGTCTGACTTACTGCCGGCAATGCGAACCAAGCTCCTGCTCCGGTCGTACAGGGACCGGATAGCCCTTAGCAAAGGGTCCCGAATCCCATACTCCCGGAGCACCCTCCACAAGATGCCGCGAGGGACACAGTCGAATGCCTTCTCCAAATCCACAAAACACATGTGGATTGGTTGGGCAAACTCCCATGAACCCTCCAGCACCCTGGAGAGGGTATAGAGCTGGTCCAGTGTTCCACGACCGGGACGGAAACCACACTGTTCCTCCTGAATCCGAGGTTCTACCATCGGCCGGATTCTCCTCTCCAGTACCCTGGCATAGACTTTCCCGGGGAGGAAAGTCTATATAAATTCATATATAACATGAAAATATATCATAAATGCAACTTGATTGCAAGTAGTTTTTACAAAACAAAAGAACAATAACAAGCAGATATGACAAGAATTTCTTTGACCTATAAGTCATGATTTGTCTATATTGCATATGTTCCATTACAAAAATAATCTTCATAAAGTAGCCTATGAATACTTTTTGATTCGCATTTCACTGTATTCAATTCAATTCAATTCAATTCAATTCAAGTTTATTTGTATAGCGCTTTTCACAATGTGCATTGTTCCAAAGCTTTACAGGAGCAAATAAGAAAACACAGAGGTAAAACACAGCACAGTGCATAGTGTTTATAGATCAATCAAGATCATTTATTAGATAATATCTAATTAATAAATAAATAGATAAATAGATGCAGTCTCCCTATGAGCAAGCCAACACTGCCCTGCTGTGGCGAGGAACCAAAACTCACTGATTGATTGATGGAGAAAAAAACCTAGGGAGAAACCAGGATCAGCCGGGAGGGCCAGATCCCCTCTGACGTGTCATAGCTGCACTCAGTGACCACGACCAAATCACTGAGCAAACATCCACGAGGAAGAGGGAGAGCCCACCGCCCGCGACCCAGGTAATCCCACTCGCCGAAACCATGCACGTCCAGCCCCGGTCCCATTCCACGATCGACACCAGAAAACAGAGGAACAACCAGGGATCATAGTAATGGCATATTGGAACATTATTCCTCTGCGGTCTGACATCGACACAAAACAAGACCAAACCAGACCCACTCAGCCCCAACAAATAAAATTCCCCAACCACAACCTACGAATTGAGTGCAAATTCTTGCCTCAATTTTATTAAGTAGATTCAGTAAGCCCCTCCTTGAACTGCCACCTTACCGTGGGGAGGGGTTTGAGCACCCGAAAGACCCTGGGAGCTATGTTGTCTGGGCTATATGCCCCTGGTAGGGTCTCCCAAGGCAAACAGGTCCTAGGCGACGGGTCAGACTAAGAGCGGTTCACAAAAACCCTTATGATGACAATTAATTGGAGGACCGTGACGTCGCCCGGTTATGGCGCAGCCGGGGCCCCACCCTGGAGCCAGGCCCGGGGTTGGGCTCGTATGCGAGCGCCTGGTGGTCGGGCCTCCCCCCATGGGGTCCGGCTGGGCACAGCCCGAAGGAGCGACGTGGGGCCCACCTCCAGTGACCCACCACCTGCAGGAGGACCGTAAGGGGCCGATGCAAAGTGGATCGGGCGGCAGTCGAAGGCGGGGGCCTCGACAACCCTATCCCTGGACGCGGAATCTAGCTCTAGGGACATGGAACGTCACCTCTCTGGCGGGGAAGGAGCCTGAGATTGTGCGTGAGGTTCAGAGATTTCGACTAGAAATAGTCGGGATCACCTCTATGCACAGCTTGGGCTCTGGAACCACTCTCCTCGAGGGAGGATGGACTCTTCACCACTCTGGAGTTGCCCATGGTGAGAGCGGCGGGGCTGGTGTGGGTTTGCTTATAGCCCCCCAGCTCAGCCGCCATGTGTTGAGTTTACCCCGGTGAACGAGAGGTCGCTTCCCTGCGCCCTTCGGGTCGGGGATAGGTCTCTCACTGTCGTTTGCGCCTATGGGCCAAATGGCAGTGTAGAGTACCCGGCCTTCTTGGAGACTCTTGGAGGGGTGCTGGAAAGCGCCCCGATTGGGGACTTAGTCGTTCTGCTGGGGGACTTCAACGCCCACGTGGGCAACGACAGTGACACCTGGAGGGGCGTGATTGGGAGGAACGGCCCCCCTGATCTGAACCCGAGTGGTGTTCTGTTATTGGACTTCTGTGCTAGTTACAGTTTGGCCATAACGAACACCATGTCAAGCATAAGTGTGTCCATCAGTGCACATGGCACCAGGACACCCTTGGCCGGAGGTCGATGATCGACTTTGTAGTTGTTTCATCTGACCTACGGCCGTATGTCTTGGACACTCGGGTGAAGAGAGGGGCGGAGCTGTCAACTGATCACCACCTGGTGGTGAGTTGGATCCGATGGCGGGGGAGGAAGCTGGACAGACTCGGCAGACCCAAACGTACTGTGAGGGTCTGTTGGGAACGTTTGGCCGAATCGCCTGTCAGAGAGATCTTCAACTTCCACCTCCGGCAGGGCTTCGACCAGATCCCGAGGGAGTCTGGAGATATTGAGTCCGAGTGGACCATGTTCTCCACCTCCATTGTCAACGCGGCCACTCGGAGCTGTGCCGTAAGGTCTCCGGTGCCTGTCGAGGCGGCAATCCCGAACCCGGTGGTGGACACCGAAGTAAGGGATGCCGTCAAGCTGAAGAAGGAGTCCTATCGGGTCTGGCTGGCTTGTGGGACTCCCGAGGCAGCTGACAGGTACCGACAGGCCAAGCGGACTGCAGGCCGGGGTGGTTGGGGAGGCAAAAACTCGGGCCTGGAGGAGTTCGGGGAGGCCATGGAGAAGACTATCGGTCGGCCTCGAAGAGATTCTGGCAAACCGTCCGGCGCCTCAGGAGGGGTAAGCAGTGCCCTACCAACGCTGTTTACAGTGGAGGGGGCGGCTGTTGACCTCGACCGGGGATATCATCGGGCGGTGGAAGGAATACTTCGAGGATCTCCTCAATCCCGCGTCACGTCTTCCATTGAGGAAGCAGAGGCCGAGGGCTCGGAGGCGGACTCGCCCATCACCCGGGCTGAGTCACCGAGGTAGTCAAGAAACTCCTCGGTGGCGGGCACCGGGGGTGGACGAGATCCGCCCTGAGTACCTCAAGTCTCTGGATGTTGTGGGGCTGTTGGCTGACACGCCTCTGCAGCATCGCGTGGCGGTCGGGGACAGTGCCCTTGGACTGGCAGACGGGGTGGTGGTCCCCCTCTTTTTAAGAAGGGGGACCGGAGGGTGTGCTCCAACTATCGGGGGATCACACTTCTCAGCCTCCGGGAAAGTCTATGCCAGGGTACTGGAGAGGAGAATCTGGCCGATGGTAGAACTTCGGATTCAGGAGGAACAGTGTGGTCTCCGTCCCGGTCGTGGAACACTGGACCAGCTCTATACCCTCTCCAGGGTGCTGGAGGGTTCATGGGAGTTTTGCCCAACCAATCCACATGTGTTTTGTGGATTTGGAGAAAGCATTCGACTGTGTCCCTCGCGGCATCTTGTGGAGGCTGCTCCGGGAGTATGGGATTCGGGACCCTTTGCTAAGGGCTATCCGGTCCCTGTACGACCGGAGCAGGAGCTTGGTTCGCATTGCCGGGCAGTAAGTCAGACTTGTTTCCGGTGCATGTTGGACTCCGGCAGGGCTGCCCTTTGTCGCGGTTCTGTTCATAATTTTTATGGACAGAATTCTAGGCGCAGCCAGGGGCCGGAGGGCGTCGGGTTTGGGGACCACACGATATCATCTCTGCTCTTTGCGGATGATGTCGTCGTGCTGGCCCATCAGACCAGGACTTTCAGCATGCACTGGGACGGTTTGCAGCCGAGTGTGAAGCGGCTGGGATGAGAATCAGCACCTCCAAATCTGAGGCCATGGTTCTCAGTCGGAAAAGGGTGGCTTGCTCACTTCAGGTAGGTGGAGAGTTCCTTCCTCAAGTGGAGGAGTTCAAGTATCTGGGGGTCTTGTTCACGAGTGAGGGAAGGATGGAACGGGAGATTGACAGACGGATCGGTGCAGCTTCTGCAGTAATGCGGTCGCTGTACCGGTCTGTCGTGGTGAAGAAGGAGCTGAGCCGCAAGGCGAAGCTCTCGATTTACCGGTCAATCTACGTTCCTACTCTCACCTATGGTCATGAGCTGTGGGTCATGACCGAAAGGACAAGATCCCGGATACAGGCGGCCGAAATGAGCTTTCTCCGCAGGGTGGCTGGGCGATCCCTTAGAGATAGGGTGAGAAGCTCGGTCACTCGGGAGGAGCTCAGAGTAGATCCGCTGCTCCTCCACATCGAGAGGGGCCAGCTGAGGTGGCTCGGGCATCTTTTCCGGATGCCCCCTGGACGCCTTCCCGGGAAGGTGTTCCGGGCATGTCCCACGGGAGGGACCCCGCGGGAAGACCTAGGACACGCTGGAGGGACTATGTCTCCCGGCTGGCCTGGGAACGCCTCGGTGTCCCCCCGGAAGAGCTGGAGGAAGTGTCTAGGGAGAGGGAAGTCTGGGCATCCCTGCTTAGACTGCTGCCCCGCGACCCGGCCCCGGATAAGCGGAAGAAGATGGATGGATGGATGGATTCAGTAAGTTTGCATGTAGTTTACTTTGCTACCTAATTAATATATGTAAGTAAAATGTAACGAATTTGCATCAGTAATATTTACTAGCCCTCAAGAATATTTTTTTCATTGCACTGAAAAAAAGATTCTTGAGGGTTAGTAAATATTACTGATGCAAATCTGTTAAATTTTACTTACATATATGCTGGGAGTTATGAATGAGTTTAGTATTATGATGTTACCCAGCATGCATTGTCGCATGAAGCTTTCTTTTGTTGATTGTCACCATTGTTGAGTTTCACACTGATTCTTTATGTGTCTGGGCATCTCTTTGATATAGCGGCCTTAAACTTCTCAAAATCACATTAATAAGTTACGTGGCAGGATTAAAGCTATTGACTTTTATCAAATATAGAATCAACTCCACTCAGTCATGCTCAGAAAGTCACAACTCAACAGCTAATGCAATGTAAGTCGTTGGCCAAATGCATAAATGTAAGAGTCAAGGTTTTGTATACGTTTGTTATTTGGTCAATAAAAGCAATTGATATGATCTCCTATATCTGACCATTTTTAGGTCAATTCAAGCTTCTCTGAATAAATCATATTTAGTGTTTAATTATTCAATATTTATCATTCATAATAAGCAGATGAACTGTTGTCGGTTATATAAACTAACATTACTCAATTTTTATAAGTAATTAATATTGAGCAATATTTGGTAGAATTTATCTAATATATTTTAGTGTGTCATGACTCACATTTGATAAATTTAGGTACTCTTTACTAAAAAACATAGAATAAAATCTACAGAATCTTATTGAGTGGAAACCTTGCCTCAATTTTATTGAGTAGATTCAGGAAGTTTTCATGTAGTTTACTTTGCTACCTAGTATATGTGAGTACAATTGAACTGATTTGCATCAGTAATATTTACTTACCCTCAAGAATAACTTTTTCAGTGTACAATCTGTGTAAGCGCCCTCAGAATCAGTACATAAATGTCATTTTGTGTGTCAATTTCCTCAATGGTAATTCTTCACAGGGAAGATGTGGCAGTATATTCACAGATCTTCACTCAGCGCGAGTTGATGTGTTAAACTTATTGCCTCAGTCAGCAGACGGGCAAGAGTTGAGACGTTTAGGCGTAAAAGACAAGCGCTGTCTTCAATATCAAAGTAACAAGAACTTAAATCCACAGGCACTAATAATTATATTTAATACTAGTCATAAATACATCATTTAATTTAACAAGGCTTTACATTTTAAATTTGCACTATGCATTCAAGCAATGCTTTATTCGAAATTAATCATTTTCAATATATAAGAAGTGTTTACATTTAATGCAGGCATAGCACTGTCAAGAGCATTTATTTAGGTGGTTTCACAACGATTACATCTGTATAAGTCACCTGAGGCTGTGATGGGGAGGAGAGAGGGTGCAGGATCAGAACAGGACCAAGAGAAGGTTTTAAACACAGTTTGCCCGAAGTGCACTCTGAAGCACTGTCCATACGGCTACAAGCTACAACAATTTATTCATTAAAATAAATGACCTTATAGTGTTGCGAGTAACCAATCAGAATCAAGTTTTCCAGGGAGCAGTAAAATAAACAGCTGCTATGTTTCATTTTTTATATTTTTAATAATTTTTTAACTTTGTTAATTTTATTGCACCAAAAATGGCAACATATGTTAAATGTTGAAATGACTTGTAGAGTCAGTACAGTGTACCACTGCTATCAGACAATCTATCATCAGCAAGCCGAACGATCTGATCCAGAGCTTTCAGAATCAGAACATCAACATCATCATCAGTGTCGATCTCTACATGGTAGTTCTTCACTGGGAAGATGTTGCACATCGGCACACCCAGTTTATCATGGCATATCTGCATCTAGAACGAAACAGAACATAAATCCAGAAATCAAATAATTAATACAGATAATTAGAAATAATGAATAGTCTTAATCTTAGAAATTAATAAAGATTGATAGATGTAAAATATAGATAGATGATTTACCTTCTCTTTGATCTTCTTGCTGTAGTAGATCTTCTTTAGATTTTTGTGCACCAGGGGACATGCTTCATCCACTTTAGTCATAACAATCACTTGAGGAATCGCTACAATGAGTCACAGAGACAGTTTATAGCACCATATTATATGTACATTTCTTTAATCTTAAGTAATAAAAACAATAACAAAGACATTCAGCTCAGCAGGAACCAGTTAAATTGACAACCAGTGCCAGTTCAGTTTTACCCTTTTCACAGATTCTGTGACGGATGATCTTCAACTTGTCAATGAGTTTGTCATCTGTCATGTCGACTGTATTAGCAGGTATGACGTAAACCAGACAGAAAGCCTGGTCAGAGAGACTGGGGTCACTGGCATATTGTTGATCCTCATGAGAGAGTGGCTTTGACTTATCAAACTAAATTTGGAAAATAAGAAAAACGTGTAAAACTTCAGCCGTATTGAATACAGATTGTGTCATGATAAACTTTAAAATTTCTTTGGTTAATTACTTTATATCCGTCCTTCACATGGCCATATATAGCCTTGATGATGTCCTCTGGTTGTGACCCGGTCAATGCATCAGGTTCTAAACCCATTATATCAACAAAGACTAATGGGATTTTTCCACGACTGATGTTATATCCTTTAAGCTATAAACCAAGAACAAAAGCAGACGAATAAGCAGTAAGTGACTTATAGAACATTCAAACAATACATATTATCAGTACTGTAATACAGTATATCCATAACATTGCATTGCTACCGTTCATTCAGATATAGAGCAATCACATTAAAATAATTAGGAAAGCATAACATTTGTCAAATTTTTTTTTACACAATATCCAAAATTCTCATAATAATCAAGTCTGTGTCAACTTCAAATGTGCACTCAAAAAAAATTACTGTTGCTGCTGTTAGTTTTAATCAAACACATCCTCGTCACGGTACATAAAAAATGCAAGTAACTAATTTAACGTAATTTCTGTCAGCTTTACTTAACAAGTGTTTGACTTGGGCAACCTAACATTGCCCAGATGGCAAATTTTGCGGCCCAAATCTGGCCCACACCTTACTGGCCCACATACCGCATGGAATGATGGGAATTGGGCGGACCGCATCTGTTTATCAGATTCCTGCATGCCAAAACTATGTCACATGTCAAACATCAAAACAAATAAAGCAGAGCTGACCCAAATATTAACAACAGTTCATTTCAATTCTGGCCCAGATTTATCCTTTAACCAATAACTTTCTCTGCTCCTGTTTGACAGAATTTGTTTTGAGTTTCGTTATCATTATAGTGATGACTGTTAATGTATGTTTATCAAAATATGTCCGAGAATCACACAGACATCAAGAATCAGTGTATGAGTCTCAGCAATAGTGACAAAACAACCAACTAACTCAGATAAAGGGATCAACCGCAATGCATTCTGGGAATTATAAATGAGTCTTGTTCTATGATGTTACCCAGCATGCATTGCAGCATAAAGTTTTCGTTTGCTGATTCTAACCATTGTTGAGATTCATACACTGATTCTTCACGTTTGTGTGTCTAAATCCCATGTATAACTTTTGTTTAAATATTTTTTTTTTCTTTACTCAAATATTTAGACTGAAAAATGTAACCAAACTCCCAGATGTTATGATGTTCTTTCAAGATCAGCAGCACAGCAATTTATCCAAATGTAAACATGGTAGTTATCTCACTGACCACCAATCAACACTATTGATTAAATCATCATTTCCACAACCATTTCAAGTGTATTTTAAAAGTACATATGTGTACAGGAGTAAATGTCAAGGGTCAATAGCCCAACTCAAGGAAACACTGATCACCATGATGATGACTTTTGTCAGCTGGGAACGATCTTAAAACATAAAAAACTGGCATTTTGAATATTTTAAAACGTGAAAAACCTCCAAGGAAGGTTCTTATAACAAACTTTTGTTAGCTGGGTTTATGGTGTTTTTTCTAATTACATTACTGGGTTTTCTTGTATAAAAGAATACATTTAAGATTTCTAGTTATTATATGATACATTTAGTTATAGGTTGCATGTATTCTGAAATAATATGGGCTATGGGCCTCAAATATGAGTTTGAACACTTGAACACCTGCAGACACACCAAATATCTTATCACACTAAGACACACTGCAAAAAATTACTTTCTTACTTAGTCTTTTTTTCTCGTTTCCAGTAAAATGTCTTGAATTTTCTTTCCTCTGAGTCTGCCAATGGAGTAAGAAAAATAATCTTGAATTGAGTGACTAAGAAAAAGGTCAACCTTAATTCAAGATTATTTTTCTTACCCCATTGGCAATTGTTTTGCTTGTTTTAAGCACAAAATTACAGAACTTTCATATTTATTTTACTTAAAACAAGACTTATTTTCTAAGGTTAGTTTGCTCATCAAGAAAATGCTTCTTGATTCAAGAATGTTTAGACATTTTTACAGGAAAAACGAGTAAGAAGTAATTTTTGCAGTGCAGGAACTGCACGTACACCACATACACTTTTGTAGAGATCTAAGTAGTAGATTTAGTAGATTCTAAAAATACATCCATTTTTCACAGATCTTCCAGGATATCTATTTGCAACCAAATTCCCTGATCTTATAATGATCTTTCATGATCAACAGTATTGCATTCAGCCCACATGAGAACAGTGATGTTTTAAAGTGTGCAGATCAAACAAAGACATAGACATGGGTCACTCATTTTCTGGTTTGGTTGCTGTCTGGGATTGGACCTTTTGTTGAGTTTTTTAATATAAACAAGTTAATTTAATATGACAGGTTGAGAGGGATTTTCAGTTCCCAGCATGCATTGCATAAGATTGCATTTAGGCAGTCAATTTTTAAGTTATTTTAAGTGTTTTTCAGTAAAGAAAAAATACTTGTTTGTGCTTGATAATCAATTATCTTTGAGGTTTTAAAGAGTTGTTTGTTGTGTATTGTTTAGGGTTGCCATTGTTTTGAAGAGCGGTACATATGCTTCGGGTGAGAGAGGTTTATATATTCACATGATGTCTTTTACGTCATTCAATGAGTTTTAACTTTGTTCACGCTAGTACTGATCTGATTAGCTCATTGTGCTTGACTTATATGCAGTATGTCTGTATATAATTTATGTGTAACCCTTTCGAATTTAACATTCATAGTTTTCCTTTATTCCTAGTCCTAAAGTTATTATTTGTAACTACGGTTGATTTATATACCATAAAAGGAAGTTTCTGTATTTTATGTGCACTACTATCATTAACCTCTAGAGGGCGGTTAATGCTGTGGTATGTTGAGAGTCAACGTATGTTAAAAATCTGATGAAGAAGCCTGCTGAATATGTACGCACGAGGTTAGCGTGTAACTGCAAAAGAAGATCTAATTTCAAAAATCATTTGTTTCTTCGCTTCAATATGCATATTCTTTTATAAAGAGTAATATTAATCGTCGAGGTAGTTTATCTATCCTGTTGCTGAGGAAAACAACCGGTCAATGCTTTTGGTTACTGGTTTTTCTTTTACACGAACTCTGGTGAGTTTTGCTTATGCATTACTTTAACTTTCAAATTGATATTCCTTTTCTTTATATGTCCTAAAGCCAATCAGAGTTATATATTATGTTTAGAATGTATTTTTATATGTTTATAAGGTACAATTGATACGGAGTCAAATCTATCCGTGTATAACGCTAGTTTAACTGTTTAGTTAAATTATTTTTATTTCTACAAGTATTATAAATGCAGCAAATGGAAAAAGAAATGTTGTACACTAACGAAATATTCAAATGAGAAAGATATATTGCATATTTAATACTTTTATGCGTTTAAGCTGTTTATTTGCACTATTGTCACGTATTGAATTAACACTGGTAATAACGGACATTTGTGCAGTTAATAGAAAATGTCGGTGTAAAATTGTTTATATTGAAAAAATGTTTAATGTGACTGCATTGTTTTATGCAGATTGTTTTTTTTGAGGGCTGATTCAAATTGAGTGATCTACCATTTGAACGGCGAGCCAGACCCTGATCTGCCACTCAAAGAATCATCGTGGTCCATCACGGATGCACACAAGAGAGCTAAGCACATACATACTACCCGGGTAGCAACACAAAAGGCCTTTACACACAAAGACATTGAAGCTCTTTACACACATGACCATTGGAGCTTAACAATTGGACTTTTGAGTTTTATTCATATGGACACTTGAGCACTTTACAAAGGATCCAGAACATGTTTTATTTTGTTTCATTTTATTTCATTTTTGGTATTCACATTCAACTTCGGGTTTGATATGAATCATTTGTTGTTGGTTCATAGTGTTGAGTAGAAACCCAGACAAAGAGT